>JAHLJS010000004.1:36135921-36595921 GCA_038502445.1 Eremochloa ophiuroides
GTTATAGCCGGTCCAGCCAATTGTGCATTCTATGCCACCACTCGCTGAGCTGCCTGTTCTTGCTGATGCAGCACCAGAGCTGCCTACTGCTGCAGCGCTGGAGCAGCCCGCTGCAGCACCAGAGCAACTTGTAGTAGCGCTCCGTATGGTCACCCGGTCCCAAACCGGGACTCTTCATCAGGTCCAGCGCTACGTCTTCTCCGCCACTCACTCCGTCGTCTGGCCGGTACCAGCGAATTACCAAAGTGCCTTGGCCAACCCTCAGTGCCGTGCTGCCATGGTCGACAAGTACAAGGCACTCATTGATAATGGGACATGGCGCCTCATTCCTCGTCCTTTAGGCGCCAGTGTGGTGACAGGCAAGTGGATTTTCAAACACAATTCCACTCGGGTGGTTCCCTTGCTTGCCACAAGGCGCGCTGGGTGGTTCGCGGCTTCTCCCAGCGCCACAGTGTTGACTACGATGAAACGTTCAGCCCCTTCGTCAAGGCGACCACGATCCACGTCGTCCTTAGCCATGCAGCTTCACACTCTTGGCCGATCCAGCAGCATGATGTGAAGAACGCCTTTCTTCACGGCCATCTGGAGACCGGCTACTGCCAGCAACCACCGGGTTTCATTGATCCCATTCGCATTGCTCTCTGTATGGCCTGAAATAGGCGCCTCGGGCTTGGTGCCTGTACCGCAGGCTCCTTGGCTTCGTCGCCTCCGTCTCTGACACATCCCTCATTGTGCTCATTGAGGGGGATGCCACCGCCTACCTGCTCCTGTACATCGATGACATCATCCTCACCACGTCCTCGACTGCTCTAATGCAGCGCATCATGGCACGTCTCCACTCCGAGCTCGCCATGACGAACCTTGGCGACTTGCATCTCTTCCTCGGCATCACCGTCATGCGGTCGCCATAGGGGCTCTTCCTATCTCAGCGCCAGTACACTGTAGATCTCCAGCAGGCGGGCATGGTGAAAGGTCCCAATAGGCTGGGGGGGGGGTGAATAGCCTATAAAAAATTTCTATAAAGCACTTGACCACAAGTTAGTAAATAACAAGGCTATTGCTAAGCACTAGCTCTAAGCTACTTTATGCAAGCCACTTAGCACAATATACTACTCACAAGAGTATGCACTCAATCGCAAGAAACTCACTCCTTCGAAACCTAAGGAGAGAGCACCTAAACAAGTAATAGAGCGCAAGGGAGTAAGTGATTGAGGAAGCTATACCGAGGGGCTTGATGAAGTGAAGATCAATTGCCGTGTAGAGCCAATCACCAAGAGATAGACAATAAGATCAAGATGACCAATCACCAATAGAACACCGGAAAGCCAAACATCCACTCGAAGGTGGAGAAGAGAAAACACTCGATTTTTTACCGAGGTTCACGTGATCGCCGTCACGCTACTCCTCGTTGTGGCACCGGTCTTCCTTGGTGGATTGCGAGCTAGGCTTCACACGCCAATCCCTCACCGGGAGCCGCTCACCAACATAAGAGAAGTGGCTTTCAACCACGAGCAATCCACTAGAGTCGGTTTTGGCACTCTGCCGGGGAATAACTGCAAGAACCCCTCACAATCAAACCTTCGGTGTGGGCTTGAACAATCACCAGTCAACCTCAACACCGGAATCACCTCCAAGCCGCTAAGGACACGGCAATGCCCCAAGAGAATAAGACCTCAGCAATGGCTTGCTCTCAAGTGCTCTAGAATGCAAATCACTAGCAAAGATGCACTTGAGAATCACTCAACTCACAAAGATGATCAATGGATGAACAAGTGAGTGAGTGGGAGGCTAGAGAGTGCTCACAAGTGTATGGCAATGAATCAAATGTGCAAGAGAGTCACCAAGTGACCAGGGAAGGAGTATAAATACCCCTAAGTGCACTCCTAGCCGTTACCCACTGAAAAACAGCCATTAACACCTTTTTCTACCGTCGGACGCAACCGTCGGACGCATAGCGTCGAACTAATGGTCACGGTCCGACGCTCGGATGAAAGCCACGTGTCAGCTTAGTTCAACCACGGCCGCTGGATCTCAACGGCTACTGCTCGCGGCACTTTTCGAACCGTCGGACACTACGCCCGTCGGACCAAAACTCCTCGGTGTCCGACGCTAACAGAAACTACGCAGAGAGGTTTTTATTCGTCGGACGCTGTCTAACACCCTGCGTCGGAGCAAACAACTACGTCCGACGCCCTGAACTCAGCTCGCCGCGTACGTGCCCCGAGCGTGAACTCGCCACGCCAAGCCGTCGGATTGACACTCGATAGTCCGACACTCGCCCTTCTCAGACCGTCGGACTGTTCGACCCTCACAGGCTAGTTCTCAGCTTGCCATCGTCGGACTCTCGTGTGTTAGTGCGTCGAACCAAGGAAACCAAGCGTCCGACGCTGTGCAGTTTTACACCGAGAGGTTCTGAAATGCTCGGATGCCGTCCGACGCCCATTGTCGGACCAAACGCAGCGTCTGACGCCTTTTAACAGTTAGCAAGAGTGCTGGGGGACCATCGGACTCCCACTACCAATGGTCCGACGCTCCTGAACCCCATCGTCCGACGCTCTGAACTTGGCTCTTTCAACTTAGATTCTCACCCCTTGCATCTATGTGCTAACACTCAAGGTTCTCAACACTTGTGCACAGCGTGTTAGCCTTTTCAAAATATTTTTCAAGGGTTTCAAGGTTTTATCTAGGTTGGGTTAGATTCAATACACATGAAATGCAACCTAGAGCACTTGAAGGTAATCCAATCACTTAGTTCTCCCCTTGATAGTCGGCTATCTATTCTAAGTGTGATCACACTCACTTGGTGTCTTGATCACCAAAAGAAAAGCCCTACTAGGGTTACACCTTTCCCTTCAAGCCTTTTCTTTTCACCTCCTTGATCATCACCACTTGATCTCCAAGCTTGATCCATGGTTGAGCCTTCATTGATCATCACCATCAACCTCTAGGCTCCACACACACCATGGTTAGGACAACCTACACCTTGCCATCACTTAACAACTAGGTTAGTCCTTAGGGTGTCATCAATTATCAAAACCAAACTAGGGCTTTCACATGGCTAAGTGTGACTCTACATCCACACCGGTTGACACTCGAGGCAAGCTCACCGCCACCGACGGTGCTCCAGTGGCTGATCCGTTACAGTACTGGAGTCCCGCCGATGCTCTGCAGTTGACACTCACCCGTCCCGAGCTCGCGTACGCTGTCTAGCAGGTGTGCCTCTTCATGCATGATCCGTGCGAGCCCCACCTTGCACTCATCAAGTGCATTCTCCGCTATGTCAAGGGTACACTATCTGCTAGCCTCCACCTCAGCTCTGGGCCGGCCAACTCTCTCACCGCGTAATCTGATGCGTACTGGGTGGGTTATCCGCACTCAGGCTCTCTACGTTCGGATACTGTGTCTTCCTCGGTGGCAAGCTGGTCTCTTGGTCCTCCAAGCGCCAGACGAAGATTTCTCATTCTAGTGCTGAGGCCAAGTACCGCGCAGTTGCCCATGCCATCGTTAAGTGTTGTTGGCTTCACCAACTTCTCCATGAGCCCCACGCTCCGATTGCTTCAGCGATCGTCGTATACTACGACAATGTTACAATGTTAGCACGGTCTATATGACTGGTAACCTTGTTCATCACCGTCGCACGAAGCACATTGAATTCGACATCCACTTCGTCCATGACAAGGTTGCTTTGGGATAGGTTCGGGTCCTCCATGTCCCCATGACGCATCGATTCATGGACATCATGACCAAAGGCTTGCTTGTATTAGAACTAGTCTTTGCGTCCGAAATCCTCCTGCTGCGACTGCAGGAGGGTATTAGGCATATTAGTGTAGAAAGGAAGGAATCACCACACACCCCAATGTGTGTGTGTGTGTGTTGGGGGGGGGGGGGGGAGCCTTTCATATATAGAGCCAATTAGTCTTATATGGAAATTACAAATATGGGAAGCTATCAACTATACAAGGAAGCTGTCCTAGGCTATACATAGCAACTAGCCTATCTAGAGGATCCTAATTGATCCTAATATAATACATATCTTAATAATTAGGCAGGTTATATGTGATAATACTCGGCCGCATTCGTAGCGTGAGGATCTTTGATGTAAAGATTTGGTCCTAAAATCACTAAACAGTTGTACAAGCAAGCCTTGGTCATGATGTTGTTTCCCTACAGTGCTTCTTAAACAGTTGATGGTACGATACATCTTGTCCTATCACCCACAAGGCCTCAGTTTGAAATACTGATCTTGATGTACCAATGTTTCTTTTGTACCTCAGTTGTCTATGAACCTTCTTTCGGTCAGTCAAGTTACGGACCAAAGTTGCTTTGTTGGTATTGACGGCTCATCTTGGTTTATTTCGGATTTAGGATTGATGTAGTGGACTAGTGATTGGGACTGGCCATCGCCGTAAAGGTGCCTCTAGCCTCTACGTTTTGGACACCTTATGTCTTTGTACTTTCGTTGGGTCTCCAACTCATGTGTAATCTTCATTTGTCCTCCTTAATAAATGCAGGGTGTCTAGGTCATACATCTATTGTGTCTAGCTTTCACTGTAAGGGTTGTAAGCTTGGAAAACAAATACAACATCCATATTCATCTAGTTTTTCTTTTGCTAGATCTTTTGATTTTATTCATTCAGATCTATGAGGTCCTGCACCTTTTGCTACAAAGGTATTTTTATTGATGATCATTCTTGCTATATGTGGGTTTATATTTCATAAAACATCACTCTCAGCTGTGTTCCATTTACCAATCTTTCGTTCTAATGGTTCACACACAACTTTCTACTCCTATTATAGTTTTTCGCTCTGACTCTGCTGTCAGTATTTGTTTGATGCATAGAATTTCTCTCTTTTACAACCCCCCTACTCAACCATCGTACTCACCCACAGAGTCCACATCTTGTTTGAGTCTTCCTCTTATTGCTTCTAATGATGGTGTTCTCTCACATTCCACTTCCACTAAGGTCATTCCTACTCTGTATTTCTATAACACCACCCTCAAATGTGCCATCTCCACGTCCACCTCCGCCCTCTCTTTTTCCAAACCACCAATCACATGTTTTTCGTCGTCGTCCAAAGACCCATGTTAGAGTACGTCATGGGCCTATTGGGCCTGGGCTAGCAATGTAGCTCGTTAGATATAGCTCGTTAGTGTTAGGGTTAATTAGAGATAATGGTCGCTTGCATAGAGGTCAAGTAAGCCTTGCTTGGCAGTCAAATAATCCTCTCTATATAAGGGGAAGAGATGTATCAATCTAATCAAGCAAGAATTAGAAGGAAAACCCTTCTCTCTTGCCCGGCCATGGGCCTACAGTACCCGTGGGTAGCTGCTGCCACCAGCGCTCCCTCAACTCTCTCCCCTCAACCCTAGCAGCCACATATATCCGCTATCAGAGATGCCAGGTTCCGATGAGCCGCTATCGAATCCCATGCTATGGGGCTGGCCAACCTTGCCTCGCTCCAGGATCCCATGGCCAAGGTGCTGGCCGACCTTGCGCACCAGGTAGCATCACTTTCGGCGCGTCTAGATGCAGTGGAAGCCTGACAACGGGTGACCACCACTTCCATCGCAGATGTGTCCCAACTTCCATCGCCTGCGTCATGTCGATCCTTCCTGCGGTAGGGGCAGCGCACCGTCTTCAAGCGGCGGCGTCGTGTCGTCCCTGTAGATCAGCTAGCTTCAAAAGCAGCCTTGCAGCAGATTGAGAAGAGGAAGGAGCTCGCGTAGGGAGAGTGCTTGCCAGGTATCGGCGGCGGTGCAGCTGCAGTCTCCTGTGCTTGTCCTCCTAGCGCGCCGGAGGGTGTGGGAGATGCGCGATCTGCAGCTGATTCAGCTCCGCACCCCTTCGCAGCTCGTCCAAGTTGCATATCGCCGCGTGGAGGACCTCGATCTCATCTACCACATCGGGGATCTTGGACATATGGTTCCCCCTGCTGGCGGCGAGCATGCTGTTCTCGCAGGTGAACAACTCAAAGTCTGTAGAGGTGGCGATGGTTAGGGAGGCACACCCCTCCTCGCCATTCTCCATCGGAAGCCCTTCTCTCTTCATTGTGTGGCGCGGACCAGCAGCCATCCAACGGGAGCTGGCATGGGACCAGCAGCGTAGCACGCAACGCGGATGGTGTCCACCTTATGAGAGTCTAGTCCATTTCAGGTTGAAAATAATAAAATAAGCCAAGATGTAAAAGGCTTGTCGTTTTTAGGTGTTAGGTTTTTGTCTAGTCAAATCATCATTATAAGTTGGTTAGTAGGACGAGCTGCATTTCTAGGTGGGGTGTAGTGTGAGAGTAAGTCACAGCCCGTTAGTGTGAGTTAATTTGAGATAAGGGTCGCTTGCTTCGAGGTCAAGTAAGCCTGGCTTGGGAGTCAAGTAAACCTCTCTATATAAGGAGAGATGTATCATTCTTTTAGCACCGTGAGTACTGTAGCACGACAGGCAGCTGCTGCGCCACTGCTCCTTCAACTCACTTCCCTCAACCCTAGCAGCCACATAATAACCCCACTACCCTTCCATCTAGTTCCCCTACCTTGGCCACTCCTGATGAGCTCACTATTGATGATTCTAATAATACTATTGATGAGTCACTTATTGTTTCTAATGAGTTACAGATTGGTCCACGATATAATATTCAGAATCTAGCACTAATCTTCCTGAAGACAAGTATGGGTTGAAGCTTCTTGTATTCCATAAGGAGTTTGCTGCCCTTGATCGTAGGAACATGTGATCTTGGTCCATTACCATCTCATGCAATGCCTATCACATCTAAGTGGATATACAAACTTAAGACTAAGTGGAACGGTTCCATCGAGCGATATTTTTTTTTTTTTGTTACGTTTAAATGGATCCAGCAAAAATTCTTGTATGGAATGTGAGGGGCCTTAACTCTTCGGCTAGGCAAGATTCAGTTCGTACCATTGTTGATTCTGCTCTCCCAGACATAGTCTGTCTTCAGGAGACTAAAATGATGGCAGTAACACGAAGGACGATTCTGTCAACTTTTGGCTCTGACTTCTCTGAGTTCATTGAAGTTCCTTCGGTTGGTGCTAGTGGAGGTATTCTGGTATCTTGGAGACGGCATATTGGAGTAACTGGCGCTCGTCGGGTTGACAGCCATAGCGCCACCATACAATTCTCTTCGGCTGAGAGTCAGCCTTGGTGGCTTACATGTGTTTATGGACCGCAAGGAGAAGGGGAAAAGATACAATTCTTACAGGAACTTCGCAATATTAGAGCTGATTGCCCAGGGCCATGGGTTGTAGCTGGGGATTTCAATCTGATATATAAGGATGAGGACAAAAACAATGCTAATTATAACAGGGCCTCGATGGGTCGTTTTAGACGCTTTATAAATGATCTTGCTCTTAAGGAGATCCCTTTGCATGGACGTAAATTCACATGGTCAAATCAGCAGCTCTCCCCTACTCTAGTCATGCTGGATAGGGTCCTATGTTCAGTGGACTGGGAGGAAAAGTTTCCCAATTGCTTACTGCAGAGTATGGCTTCTAATGACTCAGATCACTGCCCTCTCTTGCTTGGCCTGAGGGACAACATGTCCGGTCGTCGTAGATTTCATTTTGAAGCCTTTTGGCCGAAGCTTGAGGGATTCCAGGAAACTGTTTCTATGGCTTGGAATTCTGTACCAGCCAGGCCATGCCCATTCATAACCTTGGACCGCAAGTTTAAAGAAGTCTCTAGAGAGCTGCAAAGCTGGAGTGATAAGAAAATTGGGCATATAACTGGCCAACTTGTTCTCGCCAAGGAAATTCTTCACCAGCTCGAGATTGCACAAGATACTCATGTTCTCACTGCTGGAGAAATTTGGCTGAAAAATAATCTGAAGAAACATTCTCTTGCATTGGCTTCCCTTAAACGCACTATCGCCCGGCTGCGTTCAAGGATTAATTGGATAAAGGATGGTGATGCAAATACAAAGCTCTTTCAGTTGCATGCCCGTCACCGGAAGAGGAAGAGCTTCATTGGGAAGCTAGTCTCCGATGATCAAATTTACACAAACCATCCTGATAAAGCATCAATTATTGATGATTTTTATAAGAACTTGTTGGGCACACGTGTGGACAGGGAAAATACAATTGATCTCTCCGAATTGGGGCTGAATACTTGTGACCTTGCAGAACTTGAACTCCCTTTCACTGTAGAGGAAGTTTGGAGAAATATAGAGCAGCTACCTCTGGACAAAGCGCCTGGGCCTGATGGTTTTACAGGAAGATTTTACAAGTCATGTTGGTCAACCATAAAGGATGATATTATGGCTGCGATTTCAGCAATTTGGAGCAGAAAATTTGTCAATTTTGAGGTCCTCAACACAGCCTTCATCACCCTACTCCTCAAGGTAGACTCAGCAGAACAGCCAAAGGATTTCCGGCCTATTAGTCTAGTTCATAGCTTTGCTAAGCTAGTCACTAAGCTGATGGCTAACCACTTGGCAAGCAAGCTGCAACACTTGGTGTCTCCCAACCAAAGCGCTTTCATTAAAGGGCGCTTTATCCAAGATAATTTTATGTTGGTTCAGCAGACTGCTAGGTTCCTCCACCAGCAAAAACAGCCACGTATTCTACTCAAGTTGGACATTTCCAAGGCCTTTGACTCGGTGTCGTGGCCATTTCTTCTAGAGGTATTGCAACAGTTGGGTTTTGGGCCAGTTTGGAGAGACTTGGTTAGTGGACTGCTGGCATCCTCTTCTACTCAGGTTCTGTTGAATGGGATTCCTGGCAACTCTATTGTTCACCAGCGAGGCTTACGTCAGGGAGACCCCCTATCGCCTATGTTGTTTATATTGGTGATGGACGTTCTGGGACATATGGTTTCAAAAGCAGCCAATGAGGGATTGCTGCAACCCCTCTCTCGGCAGGTTCTGCAGCACAGAATTTCACTCTATGCGGATGATGTGGTGTTGTTTATTAGGCCAGAAGTTGGTGACATCAATCTGGTAATTGAAATTCTCAATCTCTTTGGTGATGCTTCGGGGCTTAAAGCAAATCTCCAAAAGAGCAATGTCTTGCCCATCAGATGTGGTGACATGGAGCTAACTATCATCCAGCAAATGTTGCCTTGTGCAGTGTCCGACTTTCCTTGCAAATATTTAGGATTGCCCCTCTCCCTCAAGAAGCTCACTAAGGGGCAGATTCAGCCTATTATTGATAAAATCGTAGATCAACTGCCAGGATGGAATGCGGACCTCATGACAAGAGCCGGAAGAAAAGTGCAGGTACAGTTTGTGCTCACCGCTATGCTTGTATACCCCCTCATGGCCATAGATTTCCCTCCTTGGGCCATCAAAGCTGTGGACAAATTGAGGCGTGGTTTCCTATGGCGGGGAAGAAAGGAAGCAAAAGGGGGACACTGTCTTGTTGCGTGGGGCAAGGCGTGCCGTCCATTGGAGCTGGGTGGCTTGGGAATCTCGGATTTAAAAAGTCTTGCATGGGCACTGCGGATGCGCTGGGTTTGGCTTCAGAAAACGGAACCCCATAGGCCCTGGGCTTATTTTCCTGTCCAGGTGCCAGTACAGGCCCAAGCCTTCTTCAGTTTAGCGGTCGTCTCGGAGGTTGGCAACGGGGCAAGGACACTATTCTGGGTAGATAGATGGCTGAATGGACAATCAATTGCTAATCTTGCCCCTCATCTTATTGCTGGAATACCAAAGAGGATTGTGAATAAGCGCACCGTTGAGGAAGCTCTTACAGATCATGCTTGGGTCCAAGATATCCAGGATGTTACAACAGTGGAAGTGATGTTGGAGTTCCTCAATCTCTGGGAGCTTCTTTTTGGGAGGCAGCTTCAGCCGGAGGCTGAAGATTGTCATATTTGGCGTCTTTCATCTAGTGGACAGTACTCGGCCAAATCAGCTTATGAGTGTTTTTTCTTGGGATCCACCATTTTTGGCCCATATGAGAGAATTTGGAAATCTTGGGCTCCACCCAAATGTCGTTTCTTCATGTGGTTGGTCGGTCATAACAGATGTTGGACAGCTGATCGGCTTGCAAGACGGGGGCTGCCACATCCGGCTCAGTTCTCTCTTTGTGATCAGGAGGACGAAACCATTAACCATTTGTTGGTGTCATGCGTATTTGCTCGGCAGTTTTGGTTTTATTTGCTCCAACATTTTGGGATCCAACATCTCTGTCCTCAGCCTTCAGATTATTCTTTTGATCAGTGGTGGGAAAGTTCAGGCAATGTTACTGTTGGGTTTACAAGGAAGGGCTTCAACTCTCTTGTGATCTTAGGAGCTTGGACCTTGTGGAATCACCGAAATCGTTGTGTTTTTGATGGAGTTTCTCCTAGCCTGGGTGCTGTTTTGGGTTGCGCTGTGGAGGAAGGTCGGTTGTGGGCAGTGGCGGGGGCCCGGGGACTAGCTTTCCTGGCTTCCCATCCTCCCCTCCCCTCCCCTCCTGTAGCCCTGTAGGCTGTCTGTCTTGGTCGCCTCCTTGTTGTCACAGGCGCGTGTCAAGTCTGCTTGGGTTTTGTGTGGTGTGTGTTGTATTTGGGGTCCTTTCCCCTTTTCTATCTTCTTAATATAATGAAGCGCAGTTCTCCTGCGTTTTCAAGAAAAAAAATCTCTCCTTGTTGCTAGAGGTTTTCAGTAGACCGGAAATGAGATTATGATGAGACATTTATGCTCATATGACTATGTAGCTGCGACTTCTTCATGGACTTTCTTAGATGGATGTCAAGAATGCCTTTCTTCATAGTGATTTGAATGAGGAAATTTATATGCAACCACCTCTGGGTGTTGGAGCTCCGCCCGGATGTGTCTATCGTTTTCATCGTTCTTTATATGGTCTTATAAATAAACTCTTCGTGCCTGGTTTGAGAAGTTTGTCTCTGTGATAAAGGCTGCTGGTTTTTCACCTAGTGATCATGATCTTGCTTTGTTTATTCATCTCTCTCCACATGGATATACCTGTTGCTTTTATACATCTATGATATGTTGATTATGAACACATATCTCGTGTGAAGAGAGAACTCAATAACCAATTTTGAGTCAGTTTTTCTCACTGTCACCTAGCCTGATATTGCTCATGCAGTCCATATTTTGAGTCAGTTTGTTTGTGCCCCAACTTTTGTTCATTTTGGACATGTAATTCGCGTGCTACGATACTTACGACAGACATCATCTCAGAGTTTATTCTATGCTCATCAAAGTCCGCTTCAGCTTCGTGTTTACTCTGACTTCACTTGGGAGTGGCCTAATAGATCGACATTCCATCACTGGATACTGCATTCTTCTTATCTCTTCTCCTATCGCATGGAAGTTCAAGAAGCAAGCAGTTGTATCTCGTTCTACTACTGCTGCAGAGATTGTGCCGCTTTGATGTTTGTTGGCTGATTTTGTCATTTCTTATGATGTTGCCACTCCTCTTCTCTGTGATAATATAGGATCCATACAAATTGCCAGTGATCCTACGAAGTATGAACTTACAAAGCATATTGGTGTAAATGCCTTCTTTACTGGGTCTTATTGTCATCATAAAACTATTTTTCTCTAATATGTGCCTTCTGAGTTGCAATTGGTTGACTTTTTCACTAAAGCACAAACTCGAGAGCAACAAGGCTTCACTTGATCAAACTCAATGCTTCAAATTGTCCGCTTCCACCTTTGAGTTTGAAGGCAGATGTTAAGTGTATAAAGGCCCATATGTCCCATGAGGCTCTCTATATAGTCATCCCGACTTGTGGAGTGATTATCTTCTCAGATCCCCAAGGTTAGTAACAAAATTTAAGAGAGAATACAAAAGACCCATTTACCCTTCATTTCCTAACTAGACCCTACCATTGTCAGCATGATTAGTGGAGATTGGTTGATAAATTGCAGTAACAATACAATACCTACCAAATTTGTGCTACTATCTAATGCAAAGCTCTCTCTTATCCCCTAAAGTCCCTTATATTTAGGAACAATTTTTGAATGCCCGAATACACATGGAGGGATTAAGTTTCCTTTAGAACTTGTTGCTTAGGGTCGAGTTCAAGTTCTCCATGTTGTGAATCAAGCTTAAATGGATTTGCCTGTTGTCTCCTCTAATTATCTCTCATCCCATGTTCTAGTGTCCACTTTCGAATGCCACAATTAGATATTTTGTTTCGCGTTGCATTCTTTTGTATGGTAGTTATCCAAACTCTAACATATGTTAGAGAACTTTAATTTTGCATAATACATAATGCCCTGGTGTGCCTTGGCTTAATGCACTAGTTTTTCATAATTTTTAAATTCCAATGCACAAGTTACATTTTTATAAAAGTATTAATTACATGCTATGTGCAGAAAAGTTGCTTCAGTATAACGGATACAGATAATTTTACACATCTGGAAGGCATTCTAGTCAACAAACAAAAAAAAAGATTAAAGGTTATCATAGCAAGTTATGATTATGAATCCTGAGTGCAGTGAGTTGCATGGGCACAAATCAGGTTTTCATTATGCCCCAAAACAGACGACTTTGATGTTTGAACCTGTACAATATCCATTGGCCTAGAAAGGTTGAATGACATGTCTTGGTCTGTTTT
Organism: Eremochloa ophiuroides; assembly: GCA_038502445.1. NCBI lineage: Eukaryota > Viridiplantae > Streptophyta > Magnoliopsida > Poales > Poaceae > Eremochloa > Eremochloa ophiuroides. Next base: position 36,148,446 of record JAHLJS010000004.1, read on the forward strand.
AGCCGCTTCTAACAGATTTTATATGGTAATAACTATTAAATAATCTAATAAATTGAGATCATCTTCACTGTTATTTTTGCAATAGCTACACATTATTTATATGTTTTATATTGGTTCTTTCTAATCCTTTAGGAGCTGGACCGGCTGAAGCAGACATATTTCCTGAGGTGGATAGCACTTGGAAGGTACTTTTTAAAGGACTGGAAAATGCTAATTGATTTGATTATGCTACATGGTTACATATGTTGCACCTTTTGTGTTGTATCTACTATTGAAAGCCAATTGTCCTCGGGGTTGATATCGTGTCCTCTGAACCATGAGAGGAATTTAGATCTTGCTGGTTTAGTACAAAGACTGGCTGTGTATCGATACAAAATGTGTTGTGATACCAAAGCGTTGTTTATCTAGCACTGTTCCATCAAAAACTGAGCTATTCCAAACTAGCAAGATCTGATACACCTACTAGCGGTACAAAATCAAACTTATCAAAACGCTGCGGGGTAAAATTACGAATGAAACCACTGTCAAAATCTTGCCTTTTTGTTTCTTGCAGGTAGAAGACAGCGCAAGCACTTTCCTCCACTTTGTTTCTAACCGCGTCCCACTTGTTGCTGTCATTGAGTCCTCTAATGTGCCAACATAAAATTTGCCATGACCGAGTATTGATTGCAAATAGTGGGTGGGAATTGCGATGTCGCTAGGTCTAGCAGAGTGACACAGAAGTTTGGCATGATAGGAGCCCAGAAACAAAAGTAACGATAAACCGAAATTTTGGCGGGATGAGACTCAAGAGTGATAAAAAAGATAACTGGAGCGCTAGTCATGATCACTGACGATGGTCTTCAGCTGGCGCCTGCATCAGGGCCTCTTCGGTGAGTTCGCTAGGATCAATACGGCATTTGACTCCCCAGGATTGAAGCGTGTCAATGGCGACTGGACATGCTTCTCCATCAATATTGATCCGTAGAGCTGTAATCTTGCGCTTCTTCATGGGGTTCTTGTCTAGCCTATAGGAGAAACCTGCCTTCGCAACCTTCAGACGCGTGTTGCGCCTGACCGACCCATCCACTACCGTCGCATCAGGGTTGTAAACAGATGCCACGGTGGCGCGGGCCATAGTCTTGCTGGCCTTGGGCGTCTTTTGTAAACTTTCATAGCTGGGTTGGGCTGTGAGATGCCTGAGCTTCAAATTCAAAACCCTGATCAAAGGTTGTAGCTGCATTCTGCTGGGAGTTTGGCTGTTCCTCGTTCTGCAATCGATAGTACTTAGGGCTAGCTGTAAACACTTCTAATGCAAGAGCTGCTCCAATTGGCTTCCGTGGCACAATTTCCATGCCATTGGGAGTGTAAGGGCCACTTTGGCAGAGCTTCATTTATTGATTCTCTAACTTCACTTCTTGATTCTCTAAAGGAGTGATTTTGGTGGGGAGTGAGGTGGGGAGCAGATGAGAATCAATTCTGAAGTGATTCCTGTGGCAAATGAATGGGAAACAGCGCGAAGCAGTGGAGAGCGGGGTTTTTTAGCTCCCAGCTCGTAGTGTAAATGGAGAAGTGATTCTCATTAGCTCCCCACCAGAATCCAGTTGCGTTTTAAGTGTTTGGCAGGGCTCCGCAGAAGTTGAGTGAAGCTGGAGCTAGGAGTTGTGCCAAAGAGGTCCTAAACCTCATTCTGCTCAGCAAACAGTGAGCAAGATTGGGACAAGCATCTACTGCTATCCTTCACTGAAACTGCTGGCCCCAGGAGGAAAGATGCCTCTGCTGCTGTCCTTGTCGACGGAGGAAGATTGGGAGTGCAACTGTTCCTTAGCTTGGGGAGGCAAAGAGTCCGGTCTCTCTGCGTCAACGGCACAGGAAGCAAGGATGTTTTGTCAATCAGTGAGATTTGTTGGAGTTTCCTTCGGCATCCAAACTAATCTGGGCCGGGCTCTGGTGAGGCATTGCCTCTGGATATGACCATAGGTGAAACAGGCCCGACATCTAATTTTGTTAACACACCGCGAGCGGACGTGCCCTGTATGCAAGCAATGGCTACAGCCCAAGGGGCCCAAAGAGGGATTTGAATTTGAAATCAATCTGTTTGCTTCCCGGAAATCTGTCGTGCAGGTAGCATCTTCATGCAAATTGTCGCGAAGAACACGACCACGATCAAGATGAAAATCAAATTTGTCCCTAACAAACAAAAGAGAAATCACTCCGATTTCAGGCTTAAGAGGGAGAGGAATGAGAAAAGAACCAAACTGGATCAAACCAGGGTGTTGTGCTGGCTTGCACGGAGCCTTCTGAACCAAATGTGTCGCAAAAGAGACACACTTCTTTTTTGCTTTTTTGATCGATCTCTTCGTGCTCTTAGAAAGAACAGTAGACCATTTCTTTTCCTGAACCTCTTCCCAGATGTGCTTTTCTCGTTCCCAGTTGGGCATGCCATTACTCAAGAGGTGAAAATAGACATCAAATTAGGAGTGATCACACGACGAACACGATACACATGAAACCCAACTTGCTTGCAGGAAACAGAGGAACGAAAGTTGTTTGTGCTCAAGAATTGGACATGGAAACCAGCAGCAAGACCACCCAAACATGATTGGAGGGCTAGAGAGACCTCCACGGTCAATCGAAACAAATAACTGTGAAAAGTGGCCAGCAGGAAGAAAGAACCATCAGACGAGGGAGAGGGATGATGTACCAGGGTACCAAAACGACGATCCACCTCTTCTTCGAACGAACGACCATGAGAGAAATCCAGCCGAACAGCAAGGTCTGAGGAAGACCCCATGGTGAAGTGAAGACAGTCGATCAACGAGGAGGGTGGAGGAATCCGGTGGCAATGGTGATCTCGTCGGCGGGGAGGCGCAGGACGTGGGAGGGCTGGGAGTGCGTCATCTTCCTCAAACACCTTGCAAGCAAGATCCACAGAAGCTTCCTCGCCAAGGAGGTAGCTCGGGTCTTCACATGACACCAGCAGATCCCCCGACCATCAGCGTGTCAGCGTCCAGGAGCGCGTGCCTTCAGCAGGCGTAGCAATGGCGCAGCGGAGCCCAAGGTGCGCGGATCTCCGTTGGTCCGCTCTGCACCAGCTCAACCGTGGCGAGGAGGGGGGCGGGGACGTCAACGGCGGCGGTGGCGGTGGATGGGGACGAGAGGGAGGTTCCTGGAAATTCCTCCCCGCGCCGCCGAATCGATGCCGGAGCAACGGACGCAGCGGCTGATCGCGTGCGAGTAGCACCTCCGGAGGCCACAAAGACTAAAGTTGTTGAAAAGAAGAAATCACCAAGAGCTGTAATCTTAGCGAACTTAGACTCTGAACTTTATTGGAATATTATATCTCCTAGACATGGCATTTGACCTACTAAACAGAGAGATGTGGTTGTATGTGTAGCGGGTCTTTGGGTTGTGCACTGAAGTCTGCTATGTCTGCAAAACGCATGTCCACAAAAACCAATAGCTCAGTGGCTAACCACAAGCTTGCTAATAAATTTTGTGGCAAACGATGCGGGTTGGTGGCCAGCCGTGAGCCAGCCCGCCTGCATGCCTAATTAAGTAATTATTGGGGTAATATCCATCAAAGTTGCAGAGAGTCACTATTTTTCTCCTATATCAAAGTTGAACAGCTCTCTGTGTGATTGTTGAAAAAAATATTGTTTTACACCTAACTTTTTATCTGTGATGGGCTGTTTTGCTAGTTGGGTGCATATGTCCTTCAGTTAATCTACATTATGACTTGTGGTTGTCTTGTGTACGGCTAGCTAGCACTTATTTTGCTAATAATTGTTGTCTTGTGTTGAGTCAAGTTTGATGCTATTCTGGTATCTAAACACACGACATTGAATTTTGCGGTATGTCGGTATAGCTCATCGAAACTATTGGTTACATCTGATGTTTCACTTCTTCTTCTTCTCTTTTCTTTTTGTTTTTTTTTTTTTTTTTTTTTTTTAGCAACCCATCCCAAACAAACACTTTTCTCTGTGGTGGACTAGTTTTGATCGATGCGGCCACACCAGCTCTCATCGTTTTGTGTCTCGGTGTAGAGCTGATAAATGACCCATGATATTTTCCTTAATTAGTCAATGACTCATGATCTGCCCATTATTATCTTTCATTATTACAAGCTGAAATCTAGCCAGGACTGACAGCAATGAACCTAAGCCACTAGGTTAACCTGGACACACATGATTATTTCTATCACTAGATAATGCGAAGTTGACATTTCTCCGAAACTTTTTACTTTACTGCATTTTAATATGCCGTATCAACTTGTCCTTTTCTTGTTTTCACTTGCGTACTTCTGTAGACATTTCGTGAGATACAAAGGCTTTTGAGCAAAACCAATGGAAAGGTTATTGGTGATGTAATGACCTCAGCGCCTCTTGTGGTGCGTGAAACAACTAACCTTGAAGATGCTGCAAGGTATGTTTGGAACACGACTTCTACTTCTCCTTTGCTTCTCCTGGACATCTTCAATATTATTATACTTTAAAAGTGGGTTGTACTTTATTCTTCAGGTTACTCCTTGTGACCAAGTATCGCAGGCTTCCAGTAGTTGATAGCTCAGGCAAATTGGTGAGGGCACTGTTGCGATTCCTTTGTGCTTCTTTTCCTTTGGTTCTGTTGCCCTGAAACTATTTCTTCCTGTAAGGTTGGGATTATTACAAGAGGGAACGTTGTCCAAGCTGCCCTCGAAATCAAGAAAAAGGCTGAAGGGACATTCTGAAATGGTTACCTCTAGGGATCCTTTTTGCTGCCACACGGCGAGCTTAGGACTTCGACACACCTCTGGTTGGCAACTGAATTAAAGCGACTGTCAGAGAACAAGGCGCCATGTAGTTGAGATTTGCCCCGAGCACAGATGTATGTATAGTTCTTGTTATATATGCTAATGCAGTCCTTGCTAGTCATGTCGCCAAAAGATAGGTTACCGATTGTTCTGATTTCCTGGGCTTCTTTTCCACTCCAATTTCTCAACATAGATCTTGTTTAGTGCACAATTCATATGTATTGAGGTTAACTGAGGCCTTGTTTGACATCCATGCATCCACCTCAATTCATGTGTTAGAGTGGGTTAATGTGGAATTTAAACTAAATTTTACACTAACCCACTGTTGACGCATGGATTAAGATGGATGTATGAGCATCCAAACAAGACCTGAAGTGGAAAATCAACTAGTTTTCACACTTCAAAACATATGGACTGTGGTAACCGGGCACAGCCAAACGTCTCGTATGGATTCGGTGGATTGTAGTATAGCCGAACAAATGCTAAAACTTACAAAAATGTGTATTACTATTTTTAGTCGCGTGGTAGGATCCATACTCAAAAGATGTGCTCTCTGTATTATTGGTAGTCGTGTGATAAGACGCGTACTCAAAGTCCGGTCGGGCGTGCTCTCGTTTGATTCATTGTAGAACCAATGGTAAGGACAGTTTATTTATTGCTGTTGTTGCTGTCTGTAACTCTATATATAACAAGGAAAATGTATAAATACAGTACAAATACGACTCACACTAGTACACAGATGCTCTGTAGTGGCGGTTGATAAGGTATCTTCAGTGGTGTTTCACATGGCCGGTAGTGGGAGAGGTCAGGAAAAATAAATCTCTCCACTGACGGTTTCATGTGAACGCGCTAAACTTTATACTGACGGTTGGGTTAAGACAACCGCCAGTATAAACATCACACTGGCGGTTGTCTTAACCTCCACTGGCGGTTTCATGTGAACGCGCTAAACTTTACACTGGCGGTTGGGTTAAGACAACCGCTAGTGTAAACACCACACTGGCGGTTGTCTTAACCCAACCACCTGTGGGCCCATCATTTTATTTGTACTTGTGGCCACTGAATGAAACCGCCAGTAAAAAAATACAGACCGTCACTGTAGAGCTTCTGTGTACTTGTGTCATCCATAAAAGTGAAAGGTCCCATGAGCTTAAATTAGGTACCTAATTTTAAACTTATTTGAACGTAAAGAGAACGAACATTGTAATGAATGATTGAACTTTTTTCTTTGGTTCGTAAGTGTAGTCCAAATCCTATGAAGTCCGCACATGTTATTGCAACACAAATTCCCTGATGACTTTAGCTCCTTCAAATATGGAGACAATCCTAGCACCGGCGAACTCCCCTCCATTCCCCATGTCAGTGACCTTGTTGGGACCAGTCGGGCGACAAGGTGAGCATCTGGCTAGGGATTTGTTCGAGACGGTGACCTATGTTCCCGCTCGTACCGTTTGTGACGATAGTTCGAGATGGTTCGTCAAGGAGTCTTCGTCGATCACAGAGAGTAGTCGAAGTGCCAAGGTAAGGGGATTTGGACTCCCCAGAGACATGGGGGCTCGTGGGTTCAAGCCTACCACGTTAGCGAGATTTTTCTCCTTTGAAGTCAAGGGGCCGTTAAGATTAGATCAGTCCCGATTGAGTTTGTCTAGGTTGGTATTTGCACAGCGAAGTTGCCATTGCCGAATGGGAGGCAAGCAGATGTGAAGAATATGGTAGGAGAGGAAAAAGGGGGGATTCAAATGTGTAAGAGAGGGACCATCATGTCTGCATCCATTGTTCCGGTTACCTCGTAAGGTAAGGATTGTGCATGGGATTCTAGGGCAGATGCCTGGTGTTGGGCCATGCATCAAGCTTTCGGAGCGGGATGATCGAGAGGTTGATGAAGGATCCGAATCAAAGCACTGAACTCCCAACACTCCTGTTGAGATGCAAAAATGTCCTGGCATATGGGTTGGGCTGCACCATTATGTTCTAATGTAAAGGATGTACTAGAAAATATTTGGTGCAATACAATCCGGCCCATATATAGGTAAAATAAGAAAAAGATAGCATAGCAACACTATTAAACCCGGTCTGGCCGCCATCATAGGTCGGCTAGGCCGGGTTGCCTGTATAGGTCGGATTACACCTATGAATCTCGACTAGGCTAGGCTCCAAACCTGGCTAGGCTGGCTTTTGCCGAGTCCGAACCGATTTAGATTTAAATCAGTTTTTGGCGTCGGAAACTTGCAAAACTCTTCTTGGAGTTGTTTTCTACTAGATAAGATCACTCTCCTTTATATATATATATATATATATATATATGAGAGGATCACGGCCGATTGAGATCCCATCTATCTAATTGTCAAAACAACACAACTACTCTCTTTACCCCTTTTATTCCTCTCCACCTATCTTGCTGTTCGTCATGTCTCCCGATAATATTTGGTAGCGTCCTAGGCGGCCTTCCTAGTCCTAGGACAATCTCCACGTGGTCCTCTTCGACAGGTCTTCCCGAGATGTGTGAAGATACTTAGATATGTACCTAAGAAATATTAATGAATTGCGTTACCTAAGAAATATTAATGAATTGCGTTATAAAGTAAGGAACAGATCATTGTTTTGACTATATTTGTCTGTTCATACTGAACGCAGGAGCCCAAAAAGACAAATTAATAACAGGACACTTAACTCAAACTTTAGTGTACTAAAGCATTTCTCAGATGGATAATATAGTTTCAGGAGAATACCAATAACTGTATGAGAAGCATGTCCGCAATGAAACTAGAAAAAGAAGAATTAAAAAATAGGACATTAGATCAGACATTAACTATTGTTAGACAGAATTAAGCTTGGTCCGTGTAACCGGTGACTGTAAATTAGAATTTCCCTTCAAATTATCAGTCAGCTTGTTGTCAAACTGCCGGTGGATTTCTATGGACCTTACAGGGAATTAAGCTTGACAGAAGTCACAAGATTCATACATACATCATTAAAAACAATATATTCAAAGCATGTATCTCCTTCCACATAGAGGAAAGTGGCACTTAAAATGAACACCTCCAGGCTATACATTCATTGTGGCCATGATACTGCATTTGTGTGCAGTGTCATACCACACATCAAACTTCTCAAAACTGTCAAAGTTCTTCATGACTGCTATTTTACTCTTGATGCATGGATATCTCTAACGACATTTTCTTTTACTAACATATACCTTGAGAAATAAATAGTCGATTGATATATTCAGAAGAAAGGAATAAATTATAAGGCACCTACGGCAATCTCAACATATACAGCAAGAAGGCATAACTTAGATGATCTGGCAGAGACCTGAGTGACTGGTGCAGATGAAGATGGATGAGCTTCGTCGCACTTGCAGATCGCGAGGTTGAGCTGCCCGATGTGCGAAGCCTCCTCCGCCTCCTCTTGTTGCTGCTGCTTGACGGGATGCGGCCGCTCCTCCCCGGTTGCCCCTAAAGCTCCGGCGGCGGTGCGCCCAGATGCGGGCGGGCGAGGGTGCAGGGCAGCCTCCTCCGCCTCCTCTTTTTGCAGCTGGTCGACGAGATGCGGCCGCTGCTCCCCGGTCGCCCCTAAAGCTCTAGAGGGCGGGCGAGGGCGCAGGGCGGCGGACTCGACGAGGGCGATGCTACGTCATTGGTGGGGGCGACGGTGGAGACACGGCGGGCGGCAGCTCGGCCGCAGGCGGGGAGACGACCGTCGCCTTGGCCTTTGGCGCCGATTGGGCGGGAGGCGCCGATGGGGCGCGTGCGGAGTTATCGGCGGGGGCGATGCTGGTGGCCGGGCAGTTGCATGGGTGGCCGGGGGGCGGGAGCTCCGACGGGGCGCGTGCAGCGTTCTCGAGGTCGTGGGCGTCGGCCGGGTGTTTTGTTCGCGCGAGCAGTTTTTGGAGGGGGGCGACAGGGGGCGGTGATGATTCCTTTCGGACGGACTTCCTCTGTTTTAATTTATATAAATCGTTTGATTTTTTTTAAATTGACCACTCGTCTTATTTCAAAATTATGTAAAATATCATTTTTTTATTATGACCTGCTTTATTAATAAAAATTCTTCAATAATGAGTTAAAATTAGCTCTTTTATAATTTTTTTTAAATAAGACGAGTTATCAAACTTATGGTTGAAAAAGTCAAACGACTTATAAATGAAAACGAAATAAGTAGTTGTTGGCGCAAAAAGTGGTTCCCTAAGCCCAACACACCAGCGAAGCCGGAAACGACCCTTGAAGGTAGTAGAGCTCTCGCAGATCCAGCTACCTTCGAACCCGGTCTGAGAGTGTCAGTAACACTCAAGCGTGCCAGTCAATTTGACCAGCAATTGACAAGGAAATAGATATAATCAGTAACCCAAGGCGGAACTAACTGGTGAGTCCAGATAGTTCTACCTGTACGGCTCAGAGAGCCAGTATAATCGGAGATCGACTAGAAAACCGATTCCGTCATGTTATGAACCGATAGTATAATAATGAAGTAAAACGGCTATCAGGATACTCATATGAAGACAATAACGTGTCAGCCGATCTAATTCAATTAATGTGTATAAAAGAAAATAGATCATGTATACAGATCTGATCTGTACATCAAACAAGTAGAGATCGGCTAAAACTGGTCTAGAAGGCCGACGGCTTTAGTAAATCGTCTTCGCTAAGTTCATCAAATTTGCGTTCACCTGATCTAACGGCCAGCGGACAAACCCAGCAAACAAAGTTAGATCGTTTGGTATCCAAATAAGTCTATATACACGATCTATTCGTGAAAGCATAACTGAATCGGCTCTTTAGCCGATGCAGGATCCATGAAGCATGAACGAATGCTAGCGTAGCCATAAACAGACTTCAAATTAAAGCAAGTCTAATTTAGTGAAAAATTGTTTAGGTGAAACCTGTTCCACCGGATGACGCTCAGTTTAACTTAAACAAGAACACAAAAATAAGACTTACGATAACCTCAAAACCACTTATGTCTCAACTAGCACCGAACGCACAACATGTAACGAACAAGATTGATAGGGAATTAGCCAATGTAAACATGGAACCGATCATCATAGTAAAATAAGCATAAGAAAGCATGAACGACGATCAGATTCAAGTGAATCTAAGGCCAAATCTATCAATCTTGATCGGACAGAGAGATGTTATATTGGTAAATAAACAATAAACAACAAATAACATCTTGATAACTTAATGAATCTAACTAAATTGTCATATTTAGCTAGAGCCGATAACTAATCCATGCGTGCAAACTATCTCAATCTATAGCCTGTCTACCGGATGACATTAACTAATAGATTAATCAAGCAAACAAACACGAATTGATAACTAATCTGCGCGTGAAAACCGTCCTAATCTGCATCTCGTCCACCGGATGACGGTTAACACAGATTGATCGGGTAAACCAACGTGAATCATCCTTGACTCACTGTGCTTCCCGCGTCCACCGGATGACGCCCAAGAAACAGAGCTTAGTAAGGACCCTGGTCCGCCATGCTTCTACGTCCACCGGATGACGCTAAAAGGACATAGTTTAACAGGGGGTTGACGATACTTACAAGCAAACCTGCGTCCACTGGATGACACCCAGCCTGGATGAAGTAACTCGCCGGACTCGACTGACTCTTAGGGTTTGTTGGCCGGAGCTGAAAGTTGTGTTGTATTGATGTTGTTGTGTGTTTTACAATGGCTGAGGGCTTATATTTATACCCTGAGCGTAGATAGAATCCTAGTCGAATTACAACTCATCAATAGATAAGGAAACTAACAAACTATCCTATATCTAAGGTAACTTGGAGTCCCACCTTCCCTTTCATAACGGACTCCGATTGTGATCGTATCTTGGCGGCGCGGACTCTGGATGACGTCATCAATACCGACGCTGCACGCCTCCTGTCACCTCCATCCGATAACCGATTCACCATGCAATCGGCTATTTTCCTTCCTTCCGCTGGACGGAATCTGCTTCCGAGATCGGCTATCTCCCTCTGGCATCGGCTATCTTCCTCTGGCATCGGCTATCGGCTCCCAGCCTAAAATTTGGTGTTAACAGTAGTAGAGATTGTTATACTTTAAGAAGTTGTTTATTTATTTCACCGTGTGGTTAGAGTGCTCTAATTATTAGTACTAAATTAGTAAGTTCATAGATTAAGCATGGTGCTTAAGGTATATCTTACCCGTGAATGCGGCTAGATCCATGGATAGTTATGGTAGGTTCTAGGTGGTGACAGCCCTAAAATCCTCTGGATTCCATCACGTTCGACCTAATTCTTAAATTATAGAACTTGTAGGGTACATAATCAGTCATATCCTGGACGAGTTTAGGAGTTCATACGCTCACAATAAGGAAATCTCTTTGGTATAGCAAACAATTAATCTGATTATCATAATAGAGTTATCTCATAGACTCATACTACTCACGAGCTTTGTTAGAGTATTAATCCTCGCTAATATTTATCTGATTTATCTATATCTAGACTTTTGACTATCAAAACATAGGAATCACACCTACCCACCTTCTTTTGGGAATAATATAAATTCGGCACCTGGTACTCATAGGCGAAGTGCTGGATGGTAGAACTGTGCCATGCATAATTCCTTTCTTATCCCACAAAACCATTATTGCGTACTTTTGGCGCAAGGATTGACAACCCCGTTGATTGTGTTAAAAGCACCGACAAATTTCTGGCATCATTGCCAGGGATAGATGAAAGTTTCTAGTTTGGTTTTGGTAATTGATGAAACCTAGTGACTAACCTAAGTGCTAAGTGTATGTAGCAAGAGAAGTTAGTGGAAGATAACATAGTGCACAAGTGGAGATCAAATGATGGAAGTGAGAAAAGGAAAGGAACAAGGAGCTAAAGGCAAAGGCAAAAGGACAGGGCTCTTTGTTTTGGTGATTAGGATAGTTGGCTGGACTATTAAGAGTGGAATTATTTCGTGAACCCGGTTAGAAATTGCTCTAGGTTGCATATTAGTTGCATACACTTGAATCTAACCTAGAGTGACTAACTTCGACTTGCTAATGTGCTTAAAACTTGCTAACATACGTGCCTAAGAGTGTGAAACACTTAGATGTTAGCCTATAAGTGTAAGGGCGGTGAGAAAGTCTTGGAAAAGCACTCAGAGGTGCACCGGACGCCGAGCGCGTCCAGTCGGTGTGCACCGGACGCGTCCGGTGTGCATTTGACCTTTTTGGAACCTCTCTGAGTAGACACCGGACGCTGGCTCCAGCGCGTCCGGTGACTTGAAATGCGTGTCCGATGCTAACTGTCCGGTGTGAGCGCATGCAGTGATGAAATTCAAACGGCTAGTACACGTGTCAACGTGTGATACACCGGACAACCTGTAATACCTCTGGTATTACTGAATTAATTAAACTGCTATGTCATCGTGTTTAAATTAATCATCTATATATGATTGTGTTTAGGGCTTCTATAGAGCTTTAATTATGGTTATGGATGGTTGTGCAACTAAACTTATAATTAAAATCAATTATTAAATTAAAATGAAAAGTCCAATTTAAACCCTAACTAGGCCCCAAAACCCTATTTTAAAAACTACTAGGAATTATGTGAAAGTGTCTTAATTAAAGTTGTAGATCTTTTAAAATGGAACAACTTTTATTTTTGGAGATTTTGAAGTTATGCACTGGAAATTTGAATTAAACTCAAAATAGTGACTTAAAATTCAAATTTGAAACATTAATTTAAAAACTATCAAGAATCTGACAAAACACCCTTAATAGAAGTTGTAGGGCTCAGTAAGTTGAACAACTTTCATTTTTACAGATTTTCAACTTATATATAAAAATTTGAAGAATTTCAGTGAATTGCAAATCAAATTCAAATTCAACTTTTACCCCCTTTTCTGTAGTTTCAAATTTAGACCTAATTTGAACTTGGTACAAAAAGCAAAAGTGATCTACATGAAATTTCCTACAACTTTCGTATTTACCATTTCCACTGAATCGGATCATATAGGACTCAATTGAACCAAATAGGATTTGACCTACACTTGTAGCTACAGTGCTAGGGGGGAGTTCCCTGTTCCGGTCACGCCACCGTACGCGCGTGCCGCGCCGTGCGCCGGCCGCCGTCCGGCCAGCTGGGGCCTGGGCATCGCCGCATGGAGAGTCGTTGGGGGGCCTCGGGTCGCGTCCAACCTCATCCGCTCCCTTCCGGTCCTTAAAGACGACGAGAGCCTCCACTGTCTCCATTGTTCGCCGCTCGGCTCGCCGGAAAACACTCACGGTCGCCGGAGAAATCCATCGTCCCTGCTCCACCTCCATCCACTCCACCTCGCTAGTGTCTTCACCACATCCTTACGCACCTGTAGCACCCGCTGGTGTGTTCGATGGTCCTTGGGACGCGCGAGCGTCTGAGTCTTCTTCCCCGCGTCCGGACGGAGCGCCGCCGCAATCCGTCGTGCCGTGTCCAGCTCTCTGTGGTGAGTCTCTTCTTCCTAGGTTTTGCATTTGGAACTCCATTACTCTCAATGACGCTTGTGCGTGCGGTTATTTTCCTTTCGGTGCCATAGGGTCGTCGGAACGGAGACCTTGCCGCCGGAGATCACCGCTGCACCCGCCGTCACCGTTGAACCCACCGCTCTGAACCATCCCGAGCCCGACCGTTTAGCAAATTGAAGTCACGGTGAGCTTCTAGTTTGTTTGCACCATTTAGCCCTGACGATATCGTACTGTCCTCGCCGGCGCACGGTGCGTTGCCGTGGCCGAGCCGCCACGGGTGGTGCCATGCTCGTCGCCGACCCACTCTAGTCAGTTTAGGTCCCTAGGTTAGTGGTCTAGGGTTTGGGCAGTCCGCCAGAGGTCTTCCCCTCGCCGGAGGAACCACCAGTGGCGAGACGCCGTGGTCGAGCACGTGCGGTAGTCAGAGAAGAAGGAGGGGGGCGTGGGGGAGAGGCTGACGGGTGGGGTCAACCCGTCAGCGGCACTGAGGGAGTGGGAGGGCGCGCGCGGGGGCGTGCGGGCCGGCTGATTCCTTAGCGGGCCGATTCGGGCTGCTTTGCCTTTTTCTTTTTGCCGAAGATTTTTAAAGGGTTTTCTAATTTCATTTTGGTGGAATAGTGCTGTGTCTTGTAATTTTTGTGTAGATTTATGATATGTAGTATTTAATAAAAATATCAAATGTGTGCCTTGGACACTTTCTGTTAGGGTTAAAATCTGTAGATTAATTGATAAATGTGATTTTGAGCAATTTTAATTAATTCTCTATAATTCCAAAAATCATAAAAATTTATTTGGTACTGTGTTATGATGAGTACTATCTGTTGGTGGAGTTTGACATCAAATGGAAATAGTTTAATCATTGATTAATTAAATGCTTGATTAATTGCTTAATAAAATAAATAAAAGCCCTAGTCATTTAAGGTTCAATGTGATTCTTGGATTGATTGTGATCCTAGGTCAAACACCCTTATGACCTAGAACATCTTGTATGAGTGTTATCATGGCTAGCTTATGAAGTAGGGTTGTGCTCTAGTCATGAGTATTTATTATCGAATATTGCATGTCATTTCATGTCGCATCATATTAAGCATACATCATTGCATACGTGTAGTGACCGGCAACGAAGAAGTCAAAGCCAAGGTTCCTGCTGTGGAGGTGGTTCCCGAGGAGATCCAGGGCTTTGATATTTGTGGCACTGACCCAGACCCTACACTCTACGCAATCTAAGGTAAGCCCCGGTGCATTTGCCCCTCCTCGTATTTAAAAATGTTTTATCACTTGAGTTAATCTATTGCATTAGGTTAATAGGAGTTGAGTGATAACCTATTGATGCATTACCTTTCCTTGACCACTAATTATACCCCGAGAACCTGATTTGATTAAATATTGAAAAATGCTTAGCCCTGCTTAATTGATTTAGATTTTGCACAAAAGGCTATTTTGAAATATGATGTTATGCAAAGAATGAATCATTGAAAGGGAAGGGTATGGTCTTCATTGTTGGCAGTGTACTTGGCCAGTCCATTGTCATCAATGGGAACGGGTTTTCTGGGTGGTGGTCATATGTTTGGGTTAGAGTCCCAACTTATCGTCGCCAACGGAAAATGGATGTGAAAACCGGGTGGTTACCAGCGTATTTGGGTTAGAGTCCCAATGCATGGTATCCAATGGAAAGTATTAGGGACCGTTCATTGTCGGCCTGCTGTGATTGAGACTTTGCAACTAGCCACATACTACAGAAAGCCCTATCTCCGGTAGCTCTATTGCTTGAATCGACAACCACGCACTGGGAGTGGAGAGATGGCGAGAGTAGCGTGTACCCTCGTGGCCGTCGTGCCTGGAGACGAGAGGAGTACTGTGCTCTCGGGTGGCGTAGGACCGGTTCAGGGATAGAAAAGCCATGGTAGACGGGGTTGGTATATGCAAGCTTTGGTGCTACATATGCAGTGTGGATAGGGATCCCCAGCTAGGTACTAATCGATTCGAATCGTCGTTGCTCCTCGGTTACGGAGACTTGATCCTCACACCTACGTCGAAAAGTGGTTCGGAAGTAGGATGTTTTTGAGAATGAATAAGTAATTGTATTTGATGGATTTATTAGAAAGAATTGTGAATTATTAATATTGACTATTAATACTGTTGATTAAAATACTGAATGCAGGATTAGTAATGCTTCTTCCGCAAAATATCTTGACTCTTGCTAAAGCCTTACCTTGACTACCCTCAGCCTGCATTCCTGAGTCTCATTCCTTTTCTTAGTCTGGTAAGTCTTGCGGAGTACCCCAGTACTCAGGGTTTTGTTAATCCCGTTACAAGTAGTCAGCAGCAGGAGGTCTGTCTTGCCCCTTACTGTGTGACCATCATCCAGGATAGCAAGGAAGAGTGAAGTGAACCTGTGGGCAGGGTTCGTGTTATTATCTATCTTATTATGTTATGTTGTTGTTCTACTGCTACTGCTACTATTTGAACCATGGTCTGTAATAACTGCATTTGAATTCTATTTGAACAACCGGTTTGTAATCTAAGTACTATTTAAATCTTTCGCACTTTTACTCTGATGTATTTTATTATGAACTGTTGTAATCCTGTAATGGCTTTGCAATGGGATCCTGTCGGAGAAACGGGTGCTGATGTAACCTGGCAGGGCTGTCTAGATCATCTGGGACACGGACCCGGCTGTCAGAGGTCATTAGTGACAATGACAGGTGCCTGTGGGCCACGTGATTTAGGCGGTTCTGTAACACAAGCACCGGACACGTCCGGTGCAATCTAAAGGAGCGTTCGGTGTGCACGATTTCAGAACAAAACGGCTAGTTCTTTGAGCACGCTTATAAATAGGAGTGTGGCTGGCTTGGGGCATCTCTTTTGCACATTTTGAACTTCCTAAGCCTCTTGTGAGCCTAGCACACTCCGTCCAACTCTTTCCTCTTGATTCAACTTGAGATTTTGTTTGAGAGAGAGTGATTCAAGTGTAGTGATCATCATCTTGCATCCTAGTGAACTTGATGGCTTGGTGGCGGAGTAATTCTTGTTACTCTTGGTGATTGCCGTCACCTAGCCAGTTTGGAGGTGGAGAAGGTGTGGAGAAGATTGGTGATTGTGCTTGCTCACACCGGTGGATTGTGAGGGGTTCGTGCCTACCCCGAGCGGAGTGCTCAAAGGTAACTTAGTGGATTGCTCGTGTCATTGAGTTACCTCTTCCGTGGTAGGTCCTTGTGGCGCCTTATGTAGGCTCGGTGTGTGATACCGATTAGCCACCGGAGCACCGGTTGAAGTCGACACAACGGGGACGTAGCGTGGCGTCAAGCACGTGAACCCCGAGGATAAACCTTGGTGTTCATATTGGGTTCCTCACCTTCGAGTGAGTGATTTGTTGATTTTCCCGGTGATTGGCTTTATCCCAAGGCAAAGGTATAACTCTCAAAGCGCCTTTCTTTACCTTGTGTAAAGTAGTTAGCTTACTAGCTTGTTTGCCTTGTGCAGTTGTTTTAGTTGCTTTGCTCTTGCTAGTTAGCTTGTGTGGCTTAGTGCTTAGAAACACTTGACTTGTGTAGGTGGCTTGCATTGTTTAGTTGTTGCCTTAGCTTTGCAATTATAGCTTTTTGTGGTACTAATCACTTGGTCTAGTACTTTGTAGAATTTTAATTAGGCTATTCACCCCCCTCTAGCCAACTCGGACCTTTCAAGTGGTATCGGAGCGATGGTCACCATTTAGTCAAGGCTTAACATCCTTTGGTGCATTGAAAGGGCTCATATCATGTTCAATCATGTTAGGGGCAAACCACCTCACTTTGATGGCACACGCTCATTTGATTATTGGAAGAGGAAGATGAGGATGTATCCTGGCTCAATTCATGAGAAGGTGTGGGAGGTCACCGAAAAGGAATACATTGTGGTTGACCCCGCAGGCCCCACGCTTAGAGAGCAAGAGAACAACCAATGCAATACAATGGCTCTCAATACCATTTACAATGGAATTGACTCAAAGGTGTTTGAGTAAATCAAGGATTTGGATAGAGCAAGTGAAGTGTGGACAAGATTAGAGCAAACCTATGAGGGCACTTCAACGGTAAAGAGTGCTAAATTGTACATGCTCAAGGACAAGCTCTCAAACTTCAAGATGGATGATGGAGAGAGCATTCCAGAGATGCTCTATAGGCTTCAAGTGATAATCAATGATCTCAAGGCCTTGGGTGAGAAAACACGTGATGAGGACTTCTCCCATAAGTTTCTCATGTGCTTGCCCAAGAGGTTCAAAACTTTGAGGACTATCATCTTCTGGGGTGGCTTGAAGGGTATCACTCCAAATGAGATTCTTGGTGATGTGATGACCGAGGATCAATATAATGAGAAGAGTGATAGTGAAGAAGTGAAGGAGGATGACAAGAGCAAGAAGACCGTGGCATTCAAATCTACCACCTCTTATTCCATATTCCAAGTACAAGGGCAAGGGCAAGAAAGTACAATTAAGTGATGATGATGATGATGCATCTAGCCTTGATAGTGATGATGAGGCACTAACTCTCTTTGTGCGCAAGTTTGGGAGATTCATGAAGAAGAAGGGCTATGGTGCTAGGAAGAGAAGAGACAACTTTAAGGGCAAAGATTTAGTGAGGAAGTACTACAATTGCAAGAGCCCGGATCATCTTGTGGCGGATTGTCCTCATGCTAGTGATGATGAAGATGATCACAAGAAGTGAGGCAAGAAGGACAAGAAGTACAAGGTGGAAAAGAAGGACATGAAGAAGTTCAACTTCTCCAAGAAGAAGGGTGGATCCTATGTGGTGACATGCGATAGTGATGCTTCCTCTGATGATGATGACTCTAGTGATGGTGATGAGAGGAAGACATCCAAGAAGAAGGTTATGACATCCATTGCTATCAACAAGAGGCCTTCATCATTTGATTCATCATGTTTTATGGCTAAATCCACCAAGGTAAAATACGATGACTCAAGTGATGATGATAAAAATGATAATGATAGTGATAGTGATGATGATGAGCCTATTGTAGCATAACTCATGGACATGTTAGAGCAAGCCGAATATCTTATTAGCTTTAAGTCTAAGAAGCGCAAGGAATTGATCAACACGGTAAAAGATCCTGAGAAATCCCTTGATGAGCTAAATGCTTCTCATGAGTGGCTAAAGGAAGACCATGAGAATCTAAAATTAGCTCACACCAAGCTTGAGGAAGCTCACTCCTCACTCTTAGAGCTAAGTAAGGTTGAGGATGTTGCTATAACATGTGATGTGGGTGTAACTTGTGACTTAATGAACGAATCAACTAATGAACCACTTGTTGCAACCACACCTAACAACACTAGCTCTTCATCATCATCCACCTCTACTTCTACCTTCACCACTAGTGTTGACCTAACACTAAAGGATAAAAATGAGAAATTGAAGAAGGAGGTGGACAAGCTAACCCGCGCATTAGGCAATGCCTATGGTGGGGATGCCTGCTTGCTACAATGTTTTGGTAGCCAAAGTTATAGTAACTCTAAGGAGGGATTTGGCTATACTCCCAAAAAGGGCAAGGCGGCCTTTGTAACTCTGAAGCCTAGCTTTGTGAGAAGCAATGGTCAGTTTTGCAACAAGTGCAAGCAAGTTGGGCATAATGAGGCAAATTGCATCACTAACAACAAGAACAAGCAAATAAAATTTGCAAGTGCTAAATCTATTAGACTTGATTCTTGTTATATGCTTACCAAGGGTGAGAAAGGTGTCAAAGTCAAATACATTGGTACACCTAAAGAGAGCCCAAGGTTGAAGGCTATTTGGGTACCAAAGACTTTGGTTACTAACCTCCAAGGACCCAAACAAGCATGGGTACCTAAAAACCATTGATTTGTTTTGTAGGTAAATTATAAAGCCGGAGGGAGGCATTGAGTTCTTGATAGTGGGTGTTCTCAACACATGACCGATAATGCAAGAATGTTCAACTAAATCAATTCTAGTGGCAATGAGTATGATAGTATCACATTTGGAGACAATAGCAAAGGCAAGGTCAAAGGGCTTGGCAAGATTGCAATATCTAATGACTTAAGCATTTTTAATGTGCTATTGGTAGAAAGCTTGAACTTCAATCTATTGTCGGTTGCTCAATTGTGTGATCTTGGTTTCAAATGCATATTTAGTGTTGATGATGTGTGGAAATCGTAAGTGTGGATGGTTCAAACTTGATATTCAAGGGATTTAGATATGAGAATCTCTATCTAGTGGACTTTGGGGCTAAAGAGTCACAATTGTCAACATGCTTACTCTCTAAGTCAAGTATGGGTTGGTTATGGCATAGAAGGCTTGGTCATGTTGGAAGGAAGCAACTGAACAAACTTGTGAAGCATAACTTAGTTAGAGGCCTTAAAGACGTTGAATTTGAGAAGGACAAGTTCTGTAGTGCATGTCAAGCCGGGAAATAAGTTGGCAATACTCATTCCAAGAAGAGCATGATGAGCACAAGCAAACCATTTGAGTTATTGCACATGGATTTATTTGGAACAACTACATATACAAGCATTGGAGGCAACAAGTATGATTTGGTGATTGTGGATGACTTCTCTGGATACACTTGGGTTTTCTTTATGATTGACAAGAGTGATGTGCATGCTATCTTCAAATCATTTGTCAAGAGAAGTTGCAATGAGTTTGAAACCACCATCAAAAGAGTGAGAAGTGACAATGGTAGTGAGTTCAAGAACACAAGAGTTGATGAGCTATTTGATAAATATGGAATCAAACATCAATTCTCAGCCAAATCCACACCTCAATCCAATGGCCTAGTTGAAAGGAAGAATATGACTCTTATTGACATGGCAAGATCAATGCTTAGTGAGTATAATGTGAGTCAATGTTTTTGGGCCGAAGCAATCAACACAGCATGTTACTACTCAAATAGACTATATTGCCATCCTATGTTGGAGATGACTCCATATGAGATCTTGAATGGAAGAAAGCCAAATAGATTTTTGGTTGCAGGTGCTATATATTGAAGAAGGGTGCTAGATTGAGCAAATTTGAGAAGAAATGTGATGAGGGATTCTTGCTTGGATATTCCACTACTAGCAAAGCTTATAGAGTTTGGAATTTGGGAAGTGGTCAACTTGAGGAAGTCCATGACGTTGAATTTGATGAAACCAATGGGTCACATGATCAAGATGAGAATCTAGATGATGTGAGTGGACCTCAATTGGAAAAGGCTATGCAAGAGATGGACATTGGTGATATTAGGCCGACTCAAGTGATTGACATAGAAGATGACAAAGATCAAGTGCAAATCCCATGCAATGATGAAGCTAGTGGTTCTCAAGTGCAAAATCAAGATCAAGCTAGTTCCTCTCAAATGAATCAATCAAATGCTCATTCAAGCTCAAGCAATCAACTTCAAGTGCTCCAAACTGCAAATGTTGCAAGAGATCATCTTTTAGATCAAATTGTTGGTGATATTCAAAAGGGTGTGTAAACAAGATCAAGATTGGCATCATTTTGTGCTCACTACTCATTTGTGTCATTTGAAGAGCCAGAAAATATTGAGATGGCATTGGAAGATATGGGTAAATGCTATGCATGAAGAGCTCAACAACTTTCAAAGAAATGAAGTTTGGTAATTGGTAGAGAGACCAGAGAACTACAATTTCATTGGAACCAAATGGGTATTTAGAAACAAGCAAGATCAAGATGGTGTTGTAGTAAGGAATAAGGCAAGATTAGTGGCACAAAGGTACACTCAAGTGGAAGGATTGGACTTTGGAGAAACTTATGCTTCGGTTGCAAGATTAGAGGCAATAAGCATCCTTCTAGAATATGCTTGTGCACACAACATCAAACTCTACCAAATGGATGTGAAGAGAGTGCATTTCTCAATGGCTTCATCAATAAGTTAGTGTATGTTGAACAACCACCCGGTTTTGAAGATGCGAAGAAACCCAACTATGTGTGCAAGCTAAGGAAGGCACTCTATGGATTGAAACAAGCAGCAAGAGCATGGTATGAGAGGTTAAGGGATTTTCTCCTCTCTAAAGGGTTCAAGATGGGCAAGGTTGACACCACCCTATTCACCAAGATGGTTGATGGTGACTTGATGATCATGCAAATCTATGTGGATGACATTATCTTTGGATCAACAAGTGAAGTCTTATGTGCGGAATTTGAGAAGATATGGCTAAAGAATTTGAGATGTCTATGATGGGTGAACTCATTTACTTCCTCGGATTGCAAATCAAACAAATGAAGAATGACACATTTATTAGTCAAGGGAAGTACAAGGGACATGATCAAGAAGTTTGGAATGCAAGAAGCAAAATCAATTAGCACTCCCATGGGTACTAGTGGAAACTTAGATGAGGACAAGTGTGGCAATATGGTTGATCAAAAGGCATATCGGTCTCTAATTGGAAGTTTACTCTATGTCACCGCATAAGACCGGATGTCATGTTTAGTGTGTGCATGTGTGCTAGATATCAAGCTTCTCCTAGAGAGAATCATATGAAAGACGCAAAGAGGATATTAAGATATTTGAAGCACACTCAAGATGTTGGATTGTGGTATCCCAAGGGTGCAAAGTTTGAGTTGATTGGATATGCCGATGCGGATTATGCCGGTTGCAAGATCAATAGGAAGAGTACATCGGGCACATGTCAACTCTTGGGAAGATCTCTTGTCTCATGGTCATCAAAAAAGCAAAATAGCATAGCACTCTCCACCGCCAAGGCCGAATACATTAGTGCGGGAAGTTGTTGTGCTCAAATCTTATGGATGAAGGCAACTTTGAGAGATTATGGAATTAATTTCGAGAAAGTGCCATTGCTATGTGACAATGAGAGCGCCGTCAAGCTAACCAACAATCCGGTTCAACATCAAATAACCAAGCACATTTGATGTGAGGCACCACTTCATTCGGGATCATCAACAAAAGGGTGACATTGACATTCAAAGCATTAGAACCGATGATCAATTGGCCGATATACTCACCAAGCCACTAGATGAGAAAAGGTTTTGCAAGTTGAGAAATGAATTGAATATTCTTGACCTCTCCAATATGAGTTAAGATCACTCCACACATATATGACATGCCTCTACTCTGACATAGCAAGGTAAAAATTGTTTGACATTGCATTCATACTTGCTAGGACATGTTTAGAGCATATAGACATACTTTCAAATTAGGGTCATTCATGCAAAATAAATAAATTTGGATGTATATATGCTACCACTATTGCTTTTCTTGCTTGTATGGACTAGTGGTAACATATGACATGTGTATGTGCTTCATCTCCTAGTGTTCAATCTAGTCCATGAGCTCAAGGTGTATAACTTAACATGGGCAAGATAACCTCTAGTGGCATGAATAAGTTTGTCCCTAGATCAAACTTAGTTATATATCCTAGCAAGTGCACTATTTTGAACCAAAGTGACAAATGTACTCTCTTTCCAAATCAAATGAACTTGACTAATTCTCTCCACTCAAATTAACCTTTTTGTGAAATTGTTGACAAAGGGGAGAGAAAGTTACAAAAGAAAGAGAAAGCGCGATGAACCATCATTAGGCCAATGATGGGAGAGCAATAGGCCAAAGGAGAGGGGTGATTAAAATTTTGAAGCACATAAGTAGGGGGAGCAATCACATATGCAAGTTGTTGCATTTGGATGTGCATTAATCATATGGTTGCCAATTGCATAAGTATTTACTTTCATATACATGCTTGTGTGGTGTATTGCTAGTAGTAGGACATGAATGATGATTTGAATAACTAGCATATGTAGGAGTAACTAGTTGGTCTTATGCTTACAAGTGGTAACTAGAGCTTGTTTATAATGTGATCTTATGGTATGCTCTAGTGTTTGTGACCTTCTAGTTACTAAGGTGCTAAGGATAGTGTACATGGCAACTCCGATGGTATCACACTTCAAAAGTCCATTCTGTACACATTAGCACAATTTTGGTAGAATTACTCTCCACTTGAATACATATGTGCTAACTTTCAATCAAACTCGATGCACATATGTAGGGGGAGCTAATGCTACCAAAATAGAACTTGTGATGGTTGTCCAAATCCTTTCATGATCTACTTATGGACAAGCATGATAAGTTCAAAATCTTAATGCATATTTCTTTTGTAAAAGGTGTTGACGGTCGTTACGTACCAATTTTATACCGTCAACTAAAGCTTAGAAAGAAGCAATAATAGAAACATACGGGTTATTACTGACAGATTCCACGAGTTTTGGTGAATTGTCTATTTATCAGGGAATTATCCAGAAAGGCTTAAAAGAAGGATTAAAGTGCATAATTACCACGAAACTTGATCGCGAAGGAAACAAACATCATCGGCAAGGTAGAAGCATCTAGAAAGCACCCGAAGCAAGCGGGGCCCCACATGGCAGGTGGTGGGGCCGGCCGGCCCCAAGGGGGGCCGGGCGACGCCTCCCTAGGGTTTCGCCGCCGTCTTCTGGAGTCTTCTTCCACCGCCTCCGAGGAGTCATCTCAGCCCTATGTTAAGTCGGTTTGATTCAACGGCGCACGTTCACCCCACTGGGCTATAAATAAAGGGCAGACCCCCCTCTCAGAGCACCAATTCATTTCTCCTGCTTCATTTGTCAAGAGTAGATAGAAGTTAGGGTTTCCAGAGATTAGAAGTAGAGCTCTAGTTCTTCAAGTTCATTAGTTTAGGCGTCTAACAAGGTTCAAGTAGAGTTGGGCGCTATGCTCGGGATTCCAGATCTGTTCGTCTGGAGATTGGTAATTTTATCTTGTATGTCATTATGACTTTGCTCTATTTTAATATACTGCTACTTATTCAGTTCTTAGTTTATTCTAGCTGCATTTGATATAGTTGTGATTGGTGATGATTATTGTCATTTGATCGTAAAGCGCCTAATTTAGTACTCGAGTGAGTTAGGTGGTATGTATTATGTAGACGTGGTGTCCTGATATATTACGTACCTACGGAGGCACCCTGACGTGCCGGGTCGTGTGGTAGTCCGCGTAGGTGACAGCTGCGTTAGTTTCTCTGTAGTCCACCCCCCGTACGTAGGACGAGCAGAGCGCGGTCGCGAAGGAGGTGACCCTTGTGTCTTAATATCCTCGTTAGATGATGCTCCTTATGATGTTTTCTGAGTTGATTATGCTATAAATGAAAATGTGTAATATGGCGTAGGCTGTAGACTTTGTATTTAATAATTACATAGGTTTCCTTTACTTTAGCCGAATCTCGAGATTGCCTTACCACATTAGTGAGTCTCTATATTCTATCTCTGGAATACCATTTACCTCATTTACTCAATTATCATTTATCATATTATCATTGACTTGTCATAGTTAAAGCATTAGAGTTATTGGTTATCGTAGGTTTGCACATTTATTAATGATCTTTTCAATCACTTTAGTAGATTATCCTAATGAGTAGAATGTCTATTTGTCCTTTTGGCATAAAACAAATCAACGATACTCGGAATACTTACCGGGTGAAGTGCTGCAATGGGAGAATTATCTGTGCGCTTGTGGATATATTCTATAGTATTATTTTTAGGTGGCAAGCGTAGATTATTTTACCAATAATTTTTGGCATCATGTTAGGGATGACAACTTAACGTGAAGTGATGTTAAAAATACCAACAAGCATTTCTGGCGCCGTTGCCGGGAATGGCAGTTATATTTGTTAGGATAATTTATTTGATTCGTTGATTTTATTCACCAGGATATTTTTATTCTAGAATTTCATATAGGGGAGTTTTTCATAGATAATATTATTGAAAAGCGTAAAAATAACTTTAGATATAAGTACTTATAGATAGACCGTAACCTTTTACTTTAGCAGACTTACCCATGTTTTGTCTATGTTTAAATATTTTATATAGGGTAAGTGCAGGATTGGTTGTAGTACTTTAACTCTTATCAATCAGGAACAACCATAGGAAGAAGGGTCTTACATTATTTTGTGAAGCCATGGCTGAGAAAACTTTGCGTGAATTCTCTGCCCCAAGCACTGAGAATATTCGTGTCGGGCCAACTTTTAACCTTGGAGATCATGATTACGAGATCAAGCCAAGCCTCATCAAAATTGTGCAAGCTATCACATTTAGTGGAAAGAAGGATGAAGATGCAAGTGTCCATCTGCAGAATTTTCTGGAGATTGGCAACACCATCGACATTAAAGGCATTCCTCAAGACGTCGTGTTACTTCGTTTAGTCCCATTCTCACTGGAGGGAAAAACGAAGCAGCGGTTTTATCAGAGTAAAGATCAAGTCAAGACATGGGGAGAATGTTCAAAAGCTTTCCTAGAAAAGTTTTTCGCAGTAAGCAGAACCAATGCTTTACAAGGAAAGATTTCAGAATTTTGTCAGCAGAAAGGTGAACCTATTCCAGAAGCCTAGGAACTTTTTCAAGGTTACATATCAGATTGTCCTCATCATGAAATGGAAAAATGATTGCTCATGCAAACATTCACGGACTAACTCAAAGGTCACGTGAGCAACTGGATGCCACTGCTGAAGGATCATTTATGTCACACACCCCTGGAAGAGCTGAAGATATTATGGAAAAGATAGCAGAAAATCAGAGTTGGACATACAACACTCAGACATGCCATAGGAGTGAAGAAGTTTCAGAAGAAGTGTGTGCACTGTCAACCAAGATGGATGCATTGTTAAACTGGTTAGAGCAAAGAGCTAATTATGAAAAAGATCATCATGCTATTCAAGATGCATTCAATTCCCAAAATCAATGTGAAGAATATTTAGGAGTTGAGTTTGCTAATCCCCCAGAAGATATTAGTACAGTCATCAAGTCCACTTCTTAGAAGTAAGGATGGACTCAACCTCGGTCAACCAGTCAAGGTAAGTACCAGGGCAATTATAATTTTTCAAATTAGAGACAACCACCCTTAAGAGAATTAATATTAGAACAAGCTATAATTAATGAAGGTATTTATCAGAAGCTTGCTTTTAATGATAAAGTTTTAGAAGGAATTAATTCTAAGTTAGATAATTTCTCTTCCGCTGTTAAAGATCAAATACTATTTAATAAAAAGATAGAATTAAAAATTGCGCAATTGTCTTCTACTTTGTTTATCACTAACCCTGAACCAGTAAAAGGAATATCTACTAGAGGAGATAAGTCTACACGTGATTCATCTTACCTAAAAGGGGCACGTAGACCACCACATTTAGTACAAGTAAAAGAAGAAATTGAGAAGGATAGTGTTGACGGTCGTTAAGTACTAAAAATAACCATCAACTATTGCATGATTTGACACAAAATGAATCACAAAGCATAGTTATAGGTTTTGATTCTAACGAGTTCCACGAGTTTTGGTGTTCTCACTTGTATTGTAGGAATATGCAATTTTCCATAAACAAAAGTATCTCAAATAAGGATTTTGACTGCACCATTGCGACGGGCTCGTCGAGATGATCGAAATGGACCTATCATTTGCTATATTCGGAGTTCCGAATCAAAATCTGCGGCAACACATGCACCATTGGACTACAGGAGGCCCAAGAAGACAACACAACGAAAATGGGCCCGAACCGCCACATTTGGGCGCCGGCCGGCGCCAGGAGGGTTTTGGCTGCGCCCTTCCAGAAGCTTCCTCCACCGCCTATGAGGAGTCATCTCGACCCCACATTAAGTCAGTTTGATCAAACGGCGCGTATTCCTCGCACCTGGCTATAAATAAAGGGGCAGACCCCCTCCTTGGAGGCATCCCTATTCCTGAGCTTCAGTTCAATATCTCCAATTAGAGTTAGATGTAGCAATTAGAAGAGACTAGTTCTTCAAGATCTAGTCTTGTTTAGAGATGTAGAGAGATAGAGTAGAGAAGTAGAGTTCTGGAGGAGTTCCGGCCTGTCGGTGCTTCTCCGTAGCTGTATTCTTCGGGATTCGGCTTCCTCGCCCGGAGCTGCGTTCTGAGGTGCTTTTGTATTCAACATTTTAATTCAAGTAAGTAGTTGTTCTTATTTGTTCTTAAGTTTGCAACTTATATTGAGTGCTTTAATCTTGGTCATTACTTGATTGAAGTAGTATTTCGTAGTATAGGCATGGTGCCTAGGCTAGATTTACTTGTGAATGCCCCCTGATTAGCCAGATAGTGGTAATTCGCGTAGGTGACAGCTACGTTGGTTTCTCTGTAGTCCACTTCCTGTTGATAGGATTGGTAGGTGTATAGGTGCTTGGTAGGAGAGAACTCTGATTTCTGCTCTTATTCAGGTTACTGCCCAGTTAGAACAGTATTATTCAAAGCTTACCGATTGTTGGAACTAGATAGTCAATAGCTATCTCCTCTGTCTTAGTATTATCTAGCCTAATTGTAGGGTTAAGTTCATCGGCTTGGTCATTATCACCTACTGTTCCCTGTGGATACAATATTTAAAACCTCCGGGTGAAGTGCTACATCAGTATTACATCTGTGCGCTTGCGGATAATCTGATTATAATATTATTTAATAAAGTGCAGTTAATTTATACCAACAAGCATTTTTGGCGCCGTTGCCGGGGAACGGTATGCTGATTTTGACTTAGTTTAGCTATGTATTATACTTTTATCTTTTATGTTATGGATGCTTTAAATTTCACACCTATCTATCTTTATGGCATGTGCAAAAGTATGGGGCCACCAAAAACTGTAGAGCCTATCATAACACCTGGCTATGAGCTACACCCATGTCTAATAAATATGATTCGAGATAGACCCTTCTCGGGAGAAGGTAACAAAAACCCATACTTACACCTACGAGAATTCGACCTGACCTGTGCATGCTTGCGCATAGCTGGCATGTTCGATAAAACTTTAAGATGGAAGCTTTTTCCGTTCTCTTTGATCGAAAGAGCTAAACAGTGGTATAATCGAGCCGTAGGAAGTATACAAGGGGATTGGAAAACTTTGTGCTCTGAATTTTGTTTATATTTCTTTCCCATCCATAGAGTAGTTAACCTTCGAAAAGAGGTTCTAACTTTTAGGAAATTAGAACAAGAATCTCTTAGTACATCATGGGATCGATTTAATGAACTTGTTACATCTGGCCCTGACCTTGGTTTTCCAGACCCCGTACTTATTCAACATTTTTATTTGGGTCATACCAAGAATTCTAGAGAATACCTTGATTTATCCTCTGGAGGGGCCTTTCCTTATTTGCCTATAAGTAAAGCAAGAGCTATGATCAACAAGGTTGCTCAAGCGAATTCTGAACTCCCCGAGGAAGAGAAGAAATCATCTCCCGAACAAGAAGAGGAATTTTTAGTAGCTAAAACATAATCACTCTAATCCCAAGATTTAGCTGTCAATCCTAGACCATCGAAACCCCACTTTAATGATTTAGGCTTCCAGTTAGCTAAGATGCTTGTAAATCAATGTAAATCAGATCTTCTTAGAAGAGCATCTTGGAAAAAGTGTCGTCAACTTCCTTTTCCCCCTGAAATACATTGGAAAAAATACAGGGATGGTATGTCTAGTGATGCCATAGAAGGAGAGCCAAGACACTTAGAAATTAATTCTATCTTCTCCCCTTCTATGCCCAAATTAAATGTTTCATCTGAACCCATATGTAAATCCATCCTTGAACCCGATGATCCTTTTTATGCTCTCTCTCCTAAGTCTCATAATGACCCTAGAGACCCGTTAAGACATCCAAAGTATAGGAGTCATGAAGACTATAGGAATGACCAAGAAGAGCTATGACAATGGCAGGAATGCATAGAACATATGAAAAATACATATGCTATTGTCAAAGAATGGATGGACCAGGACGAAGCCTTAATGCTAACATCTAAATTTGGTCTAGATTCAAATGGTGAGCTTAAATCAATTTCTGTAATAAACATGACTCATCTAAGTTTAGAGAAAGCCTTAGACAAAACCAATCTTAGAGGCACCAATCCATGGGAAATCCTAGAAAATAAAACATCCAATAAATGTCATAGACATGAAATAATAGAGACAAACTTGTTGCCTATAGACATCTATGAAGAAACACCCTTAGAGTTTGAAAAGGGAGATCACATCATTGAGCATGGGAATTACTTCATTAACACCTCATCGAATCCATGCTCATATGAGAAATCTCTTGGATCAATTGGTCTCTCCAACATTATCACACACGAGATCTTCAAGCCCATCATTCTACCTGTTCATAAATTTATTGAAAGGGTGGTTGTAGATGCATATATTTATCATAAATATTGTAGATCTCGTTGCTCAAAGGCTGGTGTTCTATAGGAAACCACACCACGAACTCAATGTACAATAATTAGAAGATTTCCCAAAAAATACTTTGTGTCCTAAAATAACCGCTCTTGAAAAATAACGTGAGCTTGTACCTTTTACTGCAATATCCTTGTGAATTGAGCATAGAATTATAATTATGAAAATATTCCCTCGGGTATTTTTGTCACTAACCATTTCAGGTTTGAAGTAGAAGAGTGACAACGCAAGATATGTCCAACCAATCATCATGCAATATTGAATTATATCCATCCAAGCTTAACTTTGCTTTGCAAAATTCTAGTTTGGGGGAATGGGCTCAATTAGAAAATCTTATGTTGCTAATATTGGTCATCTCTACCTTTCTAATATATGTTCAATTGTTCGCCTTTTCGTCTCTAAATGAATAAATCTCTATAAGTGCTTTCATTTCACGTTTGTCTGCCATAGTGAGTTTTGGTTTAGAGGTACTGATCCTACTTCTATAGGCATTTAAATTAAGCGTGGTGCTTAGGTTAACTAGCCTTCCTTAACTAAAATTAAACATGGAGTTTGGTTTGGTTATTGAACTAGAAATTGCTATAGTAGACATTGGATATTTTGTTGGACTAACCCCTGCAGAAAACTTTCAAAAATAATCTGGGTAAGTCATGAGGTGAATTTGAATCAGTGATGAGACAGGGCACATGCTGAACTTCAATAAATTTGCAGAGAAAGACACAGATCATTCATTATGGATGGAAGAACTGTGAGTATTAATGATTCATTCACTTTATCTTCTGCTGCAAGTTACTTGGACTCAAGCCATGCCTGTCTAGAACATAATCTATGCTAAAATAATATCAACACTATCTTCTTATTAAGCATAGATGAAACAAAATAAAATAATGGACAAACAACCTCTGTTCCAAAAATTGTATATCCCTTCGGGTATGTGTTGTCTACTAATCTGCTGTAGGCATGAGAATGAGTGAAGTGAAAAGAGTAATAAGATCAATTAAGAAAAAGATAGAAAAAAGGATAAGCAACAAAGGAGACAAGATACTCATGAACAACTCAAGATACAAGAGAAGAAAGAACCACAACAAGTCATCTACCTTCCATCACTTAGTGCGATCACGCTCTAATAATGATGGTAATATCTTAAGGTAAGTGGTCACTATTTCTTCTATTGATCTTGGTATGCACATACATGAAGACACAAACATGTTAGACTTACAACTTTAGTTGATTAACCTAATTAACTCAACATGCTTTGTCCTTTAAGATTGTTCATGGCACCATTGTCTTGATCTCAGTCTTAACCAAATGAGCTAAAATATTGTATTCTATCTTTGTAAGATGATAGTCATACTCATGTGAAAATTTATATATTATGTAGAGATAGACAACCCTTTCATTTGTTAAGCAATTTAAATCTTTTCTGCCATGTGAACTTAAATGCAATATAAATGCTTAATCTTTTAATCTTACCACTCATGTTATAAGTAAATAAATTATGCAACACCAACTTCGTCTTGTTCAATGTGCCTAAAGAATATTGAATAAAGATAGATTTGGTTCTGTTGGTGTTTTTCCACCAGCAGAATCTATGCACTTGATCTCTACCATGGTTGTGCAAACAGGACAACACTTCGAGCAAAGTTTGTTAATTCCCAAAATTCCACAAGTGGAAGTCCTGTGAACATGCACACTGAGCAAGATGCTGCCAGATCCAACTATTAATGCTGTACTCCAACCTGCTGGCCAAACAAAGGATAAAAGCGACATCATTATCACAAGGGTGCAACCATCAAGATGCACAAGAGTGGATAAAAGTCCTAACGGTAGACTTTAAATCCCGCACCCTTACCATAAGGTAATATGGTAGTTATCTAATTAATTAGTATTTCTATCTACATTAGTAATTTCACTTTAGCATATTCTTCTTTATGCATATTAAAGAAAATAATAAAAATATTTATTACCTTATTTACTGCATCATAAAATATTAAAGCCCCAAGTGAATAAACTTATGGTAACCCCGTAGGAATATTTATTGTGGTGACATAGAAAAGAAAATAAAAATTCATCATGGCATTATAAAAATCCTAAGCCCCATGCGAATAAATATTCTCCGTGGTGGCATAAAAATAAAATATACATCATGCATACATATTTACTTTTCTGCATAAGAAAACTAGAAAATCCTAAAAAAAGAGAATCCTGCTAGAATCTGTCAATTAAAATCAACTCAGAGAATAATCAATTATTTATTGGCTGATCGCTAACCTCTTATTAAATTCGAGCCTCGAGTTTTGGTTTTCTTGTTAGAGTATAATTCTGCAGGAATGACACTATGACTGAGGAGTGAGTCCATCAGTGGAGCCCACTAGGACTGTTGCTGACAAGCTTGCTCTAAAGATCATCAACACCAAGTATTGCAAACATCTAGCTTGGGGGAGGAGCATCCCCTGGTTATCTGGTAACTATACCTAGCCGATTATCGAGTCTATTTTATATAGTCATAAAATACCAAAAATATATGGGCACATGAAGGTCCATGTCTTTAGAGTCTTTTGTGGGTCCATTAGTTAATAGGTATAAAAAGATGAATAACAAATTAAAACCAAACAAACATACTTAGATATTTATTAAGGTGTGATCAAAGAGTGTGTCTATAGTCTATCTAGTACTAAAAACTGGAGAACATTAAAATTTTGTCTTGCAGATGATGAATAGTTGCTCTGCCATAATTCCTTTCAAGTGTCTAGTTTTCAGCCTCAAATTCTCCCGAGTTTTGGAT
Organism: Eremochloa ophiuroides; assembly: GCA_038502445.1. Taxonomy (NCBI): domain Eukaryota; kingdom Viridiplantae; phylum Streptophyta; class Magnoliopsida; order Poales; family Poaceae; genus Eremochloa; species Eremochloa ophiuroides. The sequence goes on from JAHLJS010000004.1 coordinate 36,180,651, forward strand.
ATTACTACTTTGATATAAGAATTTACTCTGAACCTGAAACTTGTGGAGGCATATGCTTGAGCTAAGTCTAGGTGATTGATTGATATGATGCATGAAGGTCTGAGCTACTATTTATATTACTCCTAGCAATACTAAGTTCTAGAGATTTATTTTGAAAATTTAAAATCTTACATGATGAGCTCTTGTATGACAAAGTGTGAATTCCTACCAAAGCCATATATGATACATTTAGAGATAGGAAAACCTTTGCACATTTATGCTGCTTGCTTTGCATTGAGTTTAGTCAACGTTTGTTATATACCTTATGAGAGTCTTGTCATGCTTTTAAAATCAATATCACTTACACACTCCACCCACATATGCATTACTCCTACTCTGGGAGTAAGTGCAATCATTTTTCACTTTCATCCAGATCCACCTTAAAAATGTTTTTCTCCTGCACTAGGAGTAAATACCCAAAAATATACCCTATAGGACAGCCCCTGTTTAATTGCTCTAAGTTCTTATCATTATCACTCCAATTATTTGTATTCAAAGGATGCATGTGGCTATGCAAAAATATTAAAAAATAAAAAGGGAGTAAAAAATGGACAGGTGTCCCAACAATTAAAGCAATGTGTACTTGGATGCTTGCCTCCCTGATGAAATAAAAAAAAAGAGAGAATAAAGATAACCCATGTTTTCCTGTGAAATTTCTATGTTCCAAGAGAGCGAACCATTTTTCAAAGAGCAAAAGTAGAATTAGAATTAGCCACCATATATACACCTATCCACCATATTCCATACACATGCACATCTTGGTTTGATTGTATGACTTGACTCTTTGTGGATTCATTGTTTGACTTTACAATATACGAATTGCAAGTATGCTCATCCTTGTTATTGCCACTCCTATGAAGCTCTACTATAATCCTTAGTATAGGAAGGCATAACATCATTAATGCCTTAAGTGAGATCCATAAATACTACATATATTAAGAGACTTAATGGTGTCATACAATTAAGCTCTGAGTTTTATTTTAAAAACTTACAAAACTCTGGAATATTGGTACTGTGAAGAATTTGAGACATAGTGCTCGACTTGATTGTTCTGTCTTTCGATTGCTCAAGACTTATGTGAAAGCTGTAAAACCTCATAATTAAAGGTAAAATGAGTGAGTTTAAAAGTTAGAGCAGTTTTGTCTAATCCGAAGGGGAATTTCTGTTTGAAAGCATGTGTACTTGGAAGGCATGAAAGCATTGTAGCAACTCCTGATCCAAGTTTATTAGTAATTAGGCTTAGGGTGTTTTGCCAAGGGACTGGCAAAAGGGTAAGCTTGGGGGTATTGTTGACGGTCGTTAAGTACTAAAAATAACCGTCAACTATTGCATGATTTGACACAAAATGAATCACAAAGCATAGTTATAGGTTTTGATTCTAACGAGTTCCACGAGTTTTGGTGTTCTCACTTGTATTGTAGGAATATGCAATTTTCCATCAAAGAAAGTATCTCAAATAAGGATTTTGACTGCACCATTGCGACGGGCTCGTCGAGACGATCGAAACGGACCTATCATTTGCTATATTCGGAGTTCGGAATCAAAATCTGCGGCAACACATGCACCATTGGACTACAGAAGGCCCAAGAAAATAACACAACGAAAATGGGCTCAAACCACCACATTTGGGCGCCAGCCGGCGCCAGGGTGGTGCCAGACGGCCCCACCTCTAGGGTTTTGGCTGTGTCCTTCCAGAAGCTTCCTCCACCGTCTACGAGGAGTCATCTCGGCCCCACGTTAAGTCGGTTTGATCAAATGGCGCGTATTCATCCCACCGGGCTATAAATAAAGGGGCAGACCCCCTCCCTAGAGGCATCCCTATTCGTGAGCTTCAGTTCAATATCTCCAGTTAGGGTTAGATGTAGCAATTAGGAGAGACTAGTTCTTCTAGATCTAGTCTTGTTTAGAGAAGTAGAGAGATAGAGTAGAGGAGTAGAGTTCTGGAGGAGTTCCGGCCTGTCAGCGCTTCTCCGTAGCTGTATTCTTCGGAATTCGGCTTCCTCGCCCGGAGCTGCGTTCTGAGGTACTTTTGTATTCAACATTTTAATTCAAGTAAGTAGTTGTTCTTATTTGTTCTTAAGTTTGCAACTCATATTGAGTGCTTTGATCTTGGTCATTACTTGATTGAAGTAGTATTTCGTAGTGTAGGCATGGTGCCTAGGATAGGTTTACTTATGAATGCCCCCTAATTAGCCGGATAATGGTAGTCCACATAGGTGACAGCTATGTTGGTTCCTCTGTAGTCCACTTTCTGTTGATAGGATTGGTAGGTGTATAGGTGCTTGGTAGGAGAGAACTATGATTTCTAATCTTATTTAGGTTACTACCCAGTTAGAACGGTATTATTCAAAGCTTACCAGTTGTTGGAACTAAATAGTCAATAGCTATCTCCTCTGTCTTAATATTATCGAGCCTAATTGTAGGGTTAAGTTCATCGGCTTGGTCATTATCACCTACTGTTCCCTGTGGATACGATATTTAAAACCTCCGGGTGACGTGCTACATTGGTATTACATCTGTGCGCTTGCGGATAATCTGATTATAATATTATTTAATAGAGTACGGTTAATTTATACCAACAGAGAGCAGAGAAGAAGAAGTCGTACCACCAGAAGTTACACTACCTGTTGAACCATAAGATCAAGAATTAACTCAGGATTTTCATGACACAACCCTCCTACCGTTTCCACGCAGAAGGAGAAGAGGTAAAACGGATGATCAATTTGGTAAGTTTGTGGAGGTAATTCAGAAATTATATGTCAATATTCCGTTGTTAGATGCCATGCAGGTACCTACATACGCAAAGTATCTTTGAACCATCCTCAACAACAAAGGACCACTACCTTCTACTGTATTTGTCAAGCTAACGGAGGAGTGTAGTGAGGCAATTCTGAGTTCTTCTCCTGCTAAGAAGAATGATCCAGGATGTCCCACTATTGATTGTTCAATCGGAGACCAGATATTCGAGAATGCTTTATGTGATCTAGGTGCAAGTGTCAGCGTCATGCCCAAGACAGTCTTCGACAAACTCAACTATTCTACGCCCACACCAACTTTAATGTGTCTGCAACTAGCTGACCAATCGGTCCGCTATCCCGCAGGAATCGCAGAAGATGTTCCAGTAAAAATCCGTTAACTTTTTCGTTCCGGTAGATTTTGTAGTACTTGACATTCAGGAAGAAAGAAAGATACCCCTCATCCTCGGGCGACCATTCCTGAACACTGCAAATGCAACCATCAACGTCAGCGCTGGAGAAATCACATTCACCATCAATAGGCAAGAGGAGCGGTTTGCTTTCAAGCCAAAACTGGAACAATGTCATACTTTGAAGTGTCATGAAGAACAAGATGCAACAACATCTCCGACACCAGAGATAAATCATAAAGAATAATTCAACTGGAGAAGTATGGGTCGGCGGACTTAAAAACCCCCAAACCTTCGCCGGGAGGTAACTCGTAGTCATCGGTAATTTAATTCTTGCATTAAAATTTGCACATTTACTTTTCCATAAATGGCATGATTAAAAATAAATAAAAATAAGCATAGCATGATTAAAACTTAAGCCCCATGTGATTATTACTAACGGAGCATAAAACCCCGTTAGTGAAATTTACTGTGGTGGCAGAAAATTATAAAAAGACCATCATTAGAATTCTAATTTTTCGTAGATTCATAAAAGTAATTTAGTTTTCGTTCTTGTGTCATTATATGGTATAAATACGGAAGACACATGGGACCCACCACCAACACATCAAGTCACCTCAAGTCTTATCATCAACCACCACCTTTCACTACCATCCAAACTCTATTCATTCATTCATGTACTACACTCCATTCACTCCTTTCACTAGAGAAAGCACTCACACACATGCATTTGGAAAGATATGAAGGCAATGTCGACACCAATCAAAGTGGAGAGAGCCGGGAGACACAAGATGGGGCCGGCCGGCCCCACTCCCACACCGGCTGGCGTCCCTCTCCTTCTTTGCCTCCCACTTCTCTCACTCACTCATTCACTCATTTGCACAGCAGAGAACACCAAGCCACTCTGCTTTGCAGGTCGAGATTTCCAACTCTCACAAATCCTCCATTGAATCCAAGTTTAAACAAGGAAAGGAGTAGAGAAGGAGATTAGCAAGAACACCTAGTAGAGAGATTGCTACTTCGATTCCTTCTCTTCACTTGTTCTTGCTTGTTCTTATTTCGTTCGTGTGTTCTTGTTTGTTCTTACCGTGTTCTTCGTGTTTTTCATTTTACAGGAAAGATGAGCAATAGAATGAAAGGTACCATCCGATCCCTTGGAAGAGCACTTTCGCGCCGCACAACACGAGGTCAATCATCGTGACAAGTGCCATCGTTCATCGGCTCCGACATGAATATCGATCCTCCGTCGCCCTTCGTGTATGATAACCCTTCATCCTCTTCCCAACAGGAAGAGCGGTATGAGCTCACAAGCATCACTCGAATTTCATTACCAACTAGACCACAAAGGGAAATATTAAACGTGGTTAAAAACAAGGAATTTACGCATACTCCAATTTTTGATGCCACTCTGCTCCATCAAACCGGAATGGATTCCGAGTTTGAGCTTATTTTTAGAAATGTTGGATGGGAAGGTGCTTGGCAAATCACTAAGCAGGGTAGCAAGTTACTCACGATAGAATTTATTAGCATCCTAGACTTTGATGATGATGGGGTCAACTTTAGAATGTTTAATAAACCTTTCACCCTCTCATGAAAAACCCTTAGTTTAGCACTAGGATTTCATAATCAGTGTGTGGTTAATATAATAGAGTCTCTTCAAGACTTTGATAAGGATGATTTTTGGGAGAGCATCACTACAAAGAAACCAGAAAGAAAGCAAAAATATACTACTGAAGAAGTCCATCACCCCACACTAAGGTTCATGCTTAAATGGCTAGATTTTACATTTTTTCCTAGTGAGGAATTAAATACTATTAAATGGGATGAGCTACATTTATTATATATCATGATAAAAAAAGGAAGGCTTCACCTGTGAAAATGTTATTGAAGTAACGGAGAACTGTCCCTTCTATGAGAAAATGCAGTATTTTTTTTACTTCCTGGATTACGCGCTTAGCCACCGGGCTAGGTTTATTACAGAATGCTACACTTGTTTTTATTCCTGATGCCCATAGAATTATTGGCTATGATTTTTTCTTCCGTACTCACATGCTCAAATGCCGAAATAATAAAATAGTTATGATTTATAAAAATTATGCAAATGAGTACGAACTGCCGGATAGGGAGTTAGGAATTTATTCTGTTCAGAACTTTATTTTTCCAGCTAGTGGAGCTAATATTGGCAGGTGTCCGTCCGCACGCATCAGCAGGGCGCCGAGAATTGATTTCACTAGAGCTGACCTGCCAGCTTCTGGGCCAGCTTATTTCCACTTTGTTAATTTTGGTGAGCAGATATTGTTGCAGGAGCCACGCCAGCAGTGGACCACCCGTGAAGGATGGGAGGACCAGCCCACATTTTAGCGAGGAGAGTCTTCGTCCACAGCAGCAGCAGCAGGTGGAAAAGCATTTCCCACAGGGGCAACGGACAACACGGCCAATGATTTTCAGAGAGGACGAGCATCATTTTCTGCACGCGGGAATACAGATTTCACCACTGGTGGACCATATCTATTCCACGCACCATCGAAAGATGGCTACCATCGGCCACCTGAGCAGCACTTTTCGACTGCCGCTAATGATTTTTCAGCTTTATTCATACGCCTCACTAACATTGAGCAAGGACAGAACACGATAAGCGACACACTACACCAGCACGAGCAGTGGCAGCATCAGGTCGATGATAGGTTCTACCAGCACGAGCAGTGGCAGCACCACACGGACCAACGACTTGATCAGCTATATCATGGACAACAGCAGACACAGAGCGGACTGGAGTATTTGATACATCAGATGGGATTTCCGCCGCTGCCTCCACCACAGTACTAAGCGCGGTAACATTTAGATTGGGGGAGATCCCCGCTAGGTGAGCACCCCTCACCTTTATATATCCTACCATTTATTTTAATATTTATTTCAGTCTTTAATTCTGTCAATTTTAATATTCCTAAAAAAACCATAAAACCAAATAAAAATTTATTTACCGCTTTCTTTAGTATATAAATAGGTTTGCTTTAAATTCCTCATTAAATTTGTCTTTAGAGTAAAGTAGAACTTGAAGCTAGAGAAAAAAACAAAAAGATAATTAAGTTGCTTAAATATAATTTCTTGCAAATGCTTAGTATTTAAATTAAAATTCTCCTACGAAGTGCATGAAGTTTATCTACCATTAAAATTTATTCTGAAACTTGATATCTGTGATTAGCATAAGTTTTTCTAAGTAATTGACAGATATGATATAAGAAGGTTTGAGTTGCTATTTATTTCATTCTGAGTAATACCTAAGCTGCAGACATTTCAAAAGTCAAAATCAAAATAAATATAATAATTTGTTCTGCTAATATGATTTAAGTAGACTATTTTGTTATGCATTCATGATTGAATTCACATGCATAAAAAGTTTTTACTTTATGCAAAAAGTCTCTCTTAGAGGTCCAAAAGAGAGTGTGTGTTATAAAATTAAAAGATGTTATACTAAAGAAGTATGAGACTGAAAGATTCCATATCAAAAGGGTATGTGCCAAAAAAAAGAGAGAGAGTAAAACAATGGGTGCAAAGACACCCGCCTGAGAGAAAAAAATGGGTACCAAAAGTATCCACTAGGGAGATAGCCCACACTTTTCAGAAAGACAAAAAGAGAGGATAATACATAGGAGCCTAAAAATAAAATTTTATCACACTCACACATTCAATCATGGTGTATACCTTAGTAGTCCTCTACAATCTTATTAGTAGACTCTCATTATTTTCTAAATAAAAATTATATATTGATTCAAAAAAAACTCTGGAGCAATGGTTGAAACAAGGGATGAAAGATATAGTGCTTGCTTAATTATTCTATCTTTCAATTACCCAAGATTTAGTATAAAAACCCCACGATTAAAAAAAGTAAGAATAAGTTTGAAAGGTGGATTGATGAATTTCAATCTGGAGAAGAATTTCTGTTTAAATATTTAAGTACTTGTTGGAAGTTATACATATTGATGAAACCTTGAATAAATTATTTCAAGTCAACTTTGCTAAGGGACTAGCAAAGACTTAGCTTGGGGGTATTGTTGACGGTCGTTAGGTACCAATTTTATACCGTCAACTAAAGCTTAGAAAGGAGCAATAATAGAAACATAGGGGTTACTACTGACAGATTCCACGAGTTTTGGTGAATTGTCTATATTCTAGGGAATTATTCAGAAAGGCATAAAAGAAGGATTAAAGTGCATAATTACCACGAAACTTGATCGCGAAGGAAACAAACGTCATCGGCAAGGTAGAAGCATCTAAAAAGCACCTGAAGCAAGCGGGGCCCCATATGGCAGGTGGTGGGGCCGGCCGGCCCCAAGGAGGGCCGGGCGACGCCTCCCTAGGGTTTCGCCGCCGTCTTCTGGAGTCTTCTTCCACCGCCTCCGAGGAGTCATCTCAGCCCTATGTTAAGTCGGTTTGATCCAACGGTGCACGTTCACCCCACCAGGCTATAAATAAAGGGCAGACCCCCTCTCAGAGCACCAATTCATTTCTCCTGCTTCATTTGTCAAGAGTAGATAGAAGTTAGGGTTTCCAGAGATTAGAAGTAGAGCTCTAGTTCTTCAAGTTCATTAATTTAGGCATCTACCAAGGTTCAAGTAGAGTTGGGCGCTATGCTCGGGATTCCAGATCTGTTCGTCTGGAGATTGGTAATTTTATCTTGTATGTCATTATGACTTTGCTCTATTTTAATATACTGCTACTTATTTAGTTCTTAGTTTATTCTAGTTGCATATTCGATATAGTTGTGATTGGTGATGATTATTGTCATTTGATCGTAAAGCGCCTAATTCAGTACTCGAGTGAGTTAGGTGGTATGTATTATGTAGACGTGGTGTCCAGATATATTACGTACCTACGGAGGCACCCTGACGTGCCGGGTCGTGTGGTAGTCCGCGTAGGTGACAGCTACGTTGGTTCCTCTGTAGTCCACCCCCCGTACGTAGGACGAGCAGAGCGCAGTCGCGAAGGAGGTGACCCTTGTGTCTTAATATCCTCATTAGATGATGCTCCTTATGATGTTTTCTGAGTTGATTATTCTATAAATGAAAATGTGTAATATGGCGTAGGCTGTAGACTTTGTATTTAGTAATTACATAGGATTTCCTTTACTTTAGCTGAATCTCGAGATTGTCTTACTACATTAGTGAGTCTCTATATTCTATCTCTGGAATACCATTTATCTCATTTACTCAATTATCATTTATCATATTATCATTGACTTATCATCGCTAAAGCATTAGAGTTATTCGTTATCGTAGGTTTGCACATTTATTAATCTTTTCAATCACTTTAGTAGATTATCCTAATGAGTAGAATGTCTATTTATTCTTTTGGCATAAAACAAATCAACGATATTCGGAATACTTACCGGGTGAAGTGCTACAATGGGAGAATTATCTATGCGCTTGCGGATATATTCTATAGTATTATTTTTAGGTGGCAAGTGTAGATTATTTTACCAATAGTTTTTGGCATCATGTTAGGGATGACAACTTAACGTGAAGTGATGTTAAAAATACGAACAAAAGGGCTGTCATCAATTACCAAAAATGGGGAGATTGAAAGTTCCTAGTTTGGTTTTGGTAATTGATGAAACCTAGTGACTAACCTAAGTGCTAAGTGTATGTAGCAAGAGAGGTTAGTGGAAGATAACATGGTGCTCGAGTGGAGATCAAGTGATGGAAGTGAGAAAAGGAAAGGAACAAGTAGCTAGAGGCAAAGGTAAAAGGATAGGGCTCTTTGTTTTGGTGATCAAGGCACTTAGCGAGTGCGATCACATTTAGGATAGTTGGCCGGACTATTAAGAGGGGAATTATTTCGTGAACCCGGTTGGCCGGTTGGCAAGTGCTCTAGGTTGCATATTAGTTGCATACACTTGAATCTAACTTAGAGTGACTAACTCCGCCTTACTAATGCGCTTAAAACTTGCTAACATGCGTGCCTGAGAGTGTGAAACACTTAGATGTTAGCCTATGAGAGTAAGGGCGGTGAGAAAATCTTGGAAAAGCACTCAGAGGTGCACCGGACGTCGGGCGTGTCCGGTGGGTGTGCACCGGACGCTTCCGGTGTGCATTTGACCTTTCTGGAACCTCTCTGAGTAGACATCGGACGTTGGCTCTAACGTGTCCAGTGACTTGAAATGCGTGTCCGATGCTAACTATGTGAAATGGATTGGTGAACGCACCGGACGCCGAGGGCGTCTGGGGACCTAATAGCGGACGCGTTCGGTGCAAGTTTGAGCTCTCTGGATGCTCTCTGTTGTTGCACTGGACCCGGGCGTCGGAGCGTCCTGGTGTCGTGGCTCTGCGTCCGTTGTGAGCGGGTGCATTGATTAAATTCAAACGGCTAGTACGGGTGATACACCGGACAACCACCGGACATGTCCAGTGCAATCTAAAGGAGCGTTCGGTGTGCACGATCTCAGAACAAAACGGCTAGTTCTTTGAGCACGCTTATAAATAGGAGTGTGGCTGGCTTGGGGCATCTCTCTTGCACATTTTGAACTTCCTAAGCCTCTTGTGAGCCTAGCACACTTTTGTTTGAGAGACAGTGATTCAAGTGTAGTGATCATCATCTTGTATCCTAGTGCACTTGGTGGCTTGGTGGCGGAGTAATTCTTGTTACTCTTGGTGATTGCCGTCACCTAGCCGGTTTGGAGGTGGAGAAGGTGAGGAGAAGCTTGGTGACTGTGCTTGCTCACACCGGTGGATTGTGAGGTGTTCGTGCCAACCCCGAGCGGAGTGCTCAAAGGTAACTTAGTGGATTGCTCGTGTCATTGAGTTACCTCTACCATGGTAGGTCCTTGTGGCGCCTTGTGTAGGCTCGGTGTGTGATACCAATTAGCCACTGGACCACCGGTTGAAGTCGACACAACGGGGACATAGCGTGCCGTCAAGCACGTGAACCCCGGAGATAAATCTTGGTGTTCATATTGGGTTTCTCACCTTCGAGTGAGTGATTTGTTGATTTTCCAGGTGATTGGCTTCATCCCAAGGCAAAGGTATAACTCCCAAAGCGCCTTTCTTTACCTTGTGTAAAGTAGTTAGCTTACTAGCTTGTTTGCCTTGTATAGTTGTTTTAGTTGCTTTGCTCTTGCTAGTTAGCTTGTGTGGCTTAGTGCTTAGAAACACTTGACTTGTGTAGGTGGCTTGCATAGTTTAGTTGTTGCCTTAGCTTTGCAATTATAGCTTTTTGTGGTACTAATCACGGTCTAGTACTTTGTAGAATTTTAATTTAGGCTATTCAACCCCCTCTAGCCAACTCGGACCTTTCAATAGACTTTATCTCTAGCCTTGTTATAGCATTAGTAATTGCCAACATGCTTGTTGGCGCTTCTTAGCGTCAGCAGAAAAGTCCGCAAGTGCACGGAAGTACCGTTGTAGCCTTCATCCGGAAGTGTTCAGGGTATCGTAATTTCCCAGAGGAACAGTCTTTGTACTTAGTCTCTTAAACTAGTTTACTCAGAAGAGACGGAAGGGATAGCTTGGGTAGAGAGGTTCTTCTAAGGTCAAACGCATATAAGCGATGGTAACTTCCCCACAACTAGCTTGCTTCAGCCCACTGACGCACCTGGTCTGCCAGGCGATACCAGTATCAGCGCTATTCCACGTCCGAACGTGGGGGGATGCTGGTATGAGTGGACAGGGCTGTCACCACCTGCCACCTACCCCTCTGCCCGTGGCCGCGCGACATACGAAGGTAGACTCTGACCTAGACACCACATCTACGAAGGCGACTACTACTCTAGCGGCGTATAGGAACATCTGTCTCTATCAGGAGTCCTCTTACTCGAGCATCCATCCAAAGGACGAACGACGATCCCACAAACAAGTAGCTTTATGAAAGTAACATGCTTAATGAATCAAACCAAAGTTGAACACGAACTTCTTACTTCAAGTAGCAAGACGATCGTAGAGGTACAAGTTGGATCGAGAGCCAACAAGCTCCGCACTTCGTCCACATGGAGGCAGAATTGCTTCGACTCCGCTCTTTCTCTAGCTCTTATCCCTCTCTCACTCCCTATACTAAATTAGCTAGAAGCTAATGGAATGGAGCTTGCTCTTCCTCTCTACATTGTGACCTCTTGTGTTGGTGAATCAATTCATGAATAGGTGTAGAGAGGAGGCCTCCTTTTATAGCTTGAGAGGAGGGGGTTCTATGCAAAAGGATCATCCCCACATGGAAGGACCCAAACCGACCTCCAAAGGGCGGTTTCCACTTTCCATCTGTGTTGATCATAGGTGGGACCGTCCTTGGGGAACCGCCCTACAACCGCCAGAAGAAAACTGGGCCCGAGAGGCCCCACCAGGGGGCGGCCGCTCTCGGGAGCGGACGGTCACCTGGTGGGCCCGTTTGGCCACCCCCTTCGCGTGGTTGGTTCTCCTCTGGGCCTAGATCTCTCCTATGGTTACGAATGGGCCTAGATTTGTAATAAAGGTGGGCTTCTTTGTTCTTCTTGGTTGCGCATTCTCTCAATTCACATTTCTTCTTTACGCTTTCCAATTGGTGTTGTGCACTTTCACTTGTTTCACCATAAATCCTGCAAAAACATAAACACTAGGGGTACAAGTGGAACTCTGTTAATGGCATATGTCTATGTGTTAAAGTATGATAGTTTCTCTCCCTTTAGGCATAAGTTGGCGGTTAAAAATGATCTATAAGGACCGCCAACAATGCTCCATACAAAATTTTCATAATGGAAAATCGTCTCCGTCAAAGATAAAAGGGGTTAAGTCTAATTAATGAGCACTCTGCTCTGATACTAATTGAAAGGATCAAGATGCCCAAATAGGGGGGTTGAATTGGGCTAGTTCTAAATTTTCACAAACAATTCAACCTATCGAGTTGCCCAATCACCCCTAGTGCCTAAGAGTGTTCTTCTAATCCTAAAACAAGTTTTGCACCCGGTTCCAATCATATTCTACCATGGCAATGCTAAGAAAGTAAAGTGCTCACGGTAAATTGCACAAAGTAAATAGAGGAGACGAACAAGCCGAGTTTTTCCCGAGGTATAAAGGAGTCGGAGCTCCGGCTCCCCTTTGATCTGCGCAAAGATCAAATGCTCTCTATGGGCTGATTCTTTGCCACTCTGGTGCATTGAATCACCCACAACCGCTCACAAGATGGCTTGAATCATCCACAAGCTCTCCATATGATCTTCAAGCTCCCAATCACCACCGGACCATTTAGGTGATGTCGATCACCAAGAGTAACAAGTCTAGACTCTCACTTGACTATGAACAAGCCTAATGAGATGGGTGGATGCATACTTGTTGCTCTTTATCTTGCTCTAATGTAATTCTCTCACTTGGATTCTCAAATCTCTCACTACACTAGGCTATTGCTCTCTCTATCACACACTCCCAAGGTGTTTCTTAGCTAAACAAATGGGCAAAAGGGCTAGTATGGAGGAGATGGAGAAGTATAAGTACTCCCCACTTCAAAAACTAGCTTGTTTGACACTATTTCGGCTTTCTGCCTAAGCGCCGTATTTGGACAGTGAAGACAACTCTAGACTAAAATGTAGCATCCTCACAGTGCCAAAGTAGTTGTTACTGTGTAAGAGGGCGTTCAAACGCTTGCCAAAGGTCCGGACCCTCCGTACAAACAGCGTCCTGACACCTTAGACCGTCTCTTGTCAAAAAATGCTACCTCCAGACGCTCGGTGTTACTGGTCTGTAAGGCTACTGGTACCTGTGTCCAGACATTGCTTGCCGTGTGCAGGCAACCAGACTCGCGACCAATTGTCCAGACGCTACTTACCTCAACATCTGGAGCTCCCTGGTGCCTGACATGCAACATTCGGACACGCGACATTGGTACAGACCAAGTCCTTCCCAGAGTTTGAAGCTCCTGATTTGATCAAAACCTCGACGAATCGAAAACTTTGCAAAATGAAAAGTTTGATTCTCTCTGTCTCAAGAGCCACTCTGAGCCATCTAGTGCTATGTTTGACAAGTGTGCACCACACGTAAGCTCATTAGCCTCATCTAGGTCAAGATACCCATCCATGTCACCCTTTATAGTGTTGACGGCTGCTAACACCTCAAAATATCGTCAACATAACAAGATAAAAGTGACAAAATCTATGGAAAAGAGGCATATTATATTTGAATTTTACTTGGTTCCACTTGTACTTGGAGAATTCTGGGTGCAGGTGCAAAACAGGTGAAAATGAAGCAAACCAAGGCATTTGTGAGCATTACAAGTGATGGGAGCCACGTAGGGACCAAGTCACAGGGCGCCTGCACTGTTGGACAGGGCGCCTGCCCCCCACTTGGTGCCATTTGCACTCTGCCACATCATGGATCCGTGTCACATCCTCCAAAACAAGTTGTGGCACGTTGATTCAATGTCAATGGCTTAGAAATAGTTCACTCGGATTCGGAAGCCCTCTGAGCAGGGCGCCCGCCCTGTCCGGTTGGCCTGCCACGACCACAATCCGGAGGTGACACCCAAGCACTTGTAGCCGTTCATTTGGTGTCGGTTTTCATTCAAGGGAGACCAAAAGATGTGCTAAGGATTCATAGGCCCACATGTCATCCTCTATGAGCCACAAACCGCCTCTCCAACTGGAAACCGACGTACCAACCGACTCCAAACCGACTTGGGAACATGATGGAGGGCCGTCGGATGCGAAAGGCGGTGGATCGTAGGGCGGCCGCCCTACCCACCGGGCGCCCGCCGCCTCACTTGCTCCAAACCGACTCCAAACCCCATACAAGTATCCTAGGGGTCCCTAAACACTATAAATAGGGGTCACTTGTTCACTTGTAAGGCAGACTATGAAGCTCAAGTGAGATAGATACTTAGATACATTTGAAAGGACCGGATAGGCTAGAGGGGGGTGAATAGCCTATAAAATTTTCTACAAAGTACTTGACCATAAGTTAGTAATTTAACAAGCGATGCAAAGCACTAGCTCTAGGCTATCCTATGCAAGCCACCTAGCACAAAAAGCTACTCACAAGAATATGCACTCAATCGCAAGAAACTCATTCCATTGAAACCTAAGGAGAAAGCACCTAAACAAGTAATAAGCGCAAGAGAGTGAGTGAACGAGAAAGCTATACCACTGAGAAGAGTAGAGGTTGATCCAATCACCAGGAAATGGACAATATGAAAAACCAAGTGATCAATCACCAATATAGAGCCAGAAGACCAATCATCCACTCGATGGTAGAGAAGAGAGAACACTCGATTTTTTATTGAGGTTCACGTGATCACCGTCACGCTACTCCTCGTTGTGGCACCGGTCTTCCTTGGTGGATTGCGAGCTTGGCTTCACACGCCAATCCCTGGAGCCACTCACAAACACAAGAGAAGTGACTATCAACCACGAGCAATCCACAAGAGTCGGTTTTGGCACTCCGTCGGGGAATAACCGTAAGAACCCCTCACAATCAACACTTCGGTGTGGGCTTGAACAATCACCAATCAACCTCAATACCGGAATCACCTCCAAGCCACTAGGGACATGGCAATGCCCCAAGAGAATAAGAACTCAGCGTAGGCTTGCTCTCAAGTGCTCTAGAAAACAAATCACCTAGCAATGATGCACTTGAGGATCAATCAACTCACAAAGATGATCAAAGATGAACAAGTGAGTGAGTGGGAGGCTAGAGAGTGCTCACAAGTGTATGGCAATGAATCAAATGTGCAAGAGAGTCACCAAGTGACCAGGAAAGGAGTATAAATACCCCTAAGTGCACTTCTAGCCGTTACCCCACAAGAAACAGTCGTTAACACACTTTTTGGGCCGTCGGACGCAACCCGTCGGACCAAACGCCACGGTCCGACGCTCGAATTGAAGCCACGTGTCAGCTCAGAATCAACCACAGCCGTTGTTCTCCAACGGCTACTGCTCGCGCCACTTTCACAAACGTTCGGACGGGTTAGCATCGGACTAAAGCTCCTCAGCGTCCAACACTTCCAGAGAGTACTCAGAGACGAAATTCTTCGTCGTACTCTGTCCGACGCCCTGCGTCGGACCAACCGCTTGCGTCCGACGCCGTGCACTCAGCTCGCCGCGCCTGTGCCCAAAGCGTGAACTCGCCACGCCAAGCCATCGGATTGTCAGCCGATAGTCCGACGCTTGCTTGCATCAGACTGTCGGACTGTCCGACTCTCACAGTCAGGCAACACCTCACGCCACCGTCGGACTCTTAAGTCAGTGCGTCGGACCAATGCAATGCAGCGTCTGACGCTTACCGATTTTACGCAGAGAGGTCCAGGAATGCTCGGACAACGTCCGACACTCACCGTCGGACCGTCCAACGCTCTTGGAGAGAATAGCACAGTATTGGGAGGCCCGTCGGACGCTAACCAATGGTCCGATGCCCTGGAGATCCCAGCGTCCGACGCTCTGTATCAGCGTTTTTCAAGACTATTTTTCCACCCTTGTGTTGGCATTTCTTAACGTCGTTACAAAAGATAGACTAAAAGTCCATCCCCGGCAACGGGGCCAGAAATGCTTGTTGGCATTCCCAACCACCATTACTTCAGAAAGGTAATCCTTGGCCCTTAGTGGCGTCGGCCTAGGTAATGCAGTCTGGTAATAGCAGTTAGAAGTGCCGGATTGGCCTTCCTAACCGTCATTACTTACGATATGTAAAACTGTGGCATGGCGCCGTGGAGTGCACAAGAATTACAATCTTTAAGTAATGGTACTTAGGTACGCCAATCGATAGCTCAGTAAGAAATAAGACTACTCTGTAAGCGCACAGAACTATCATTGTAGCATTTCAATCCGTGAGTATTCAAGGGTGTCGTATTTATAATTTCTCGTAGGAGGGCATGATAAATTCCATCTAGCTTTTGGTATAAACATGATCACTTATTGGATGCATAGGTAGGCATAGCATAGGGAGGGGTTAAAACATGTTTATAAGATAGTGGACACACACATCGGAGCAACCTCAAGGATAAAAGATAAAATAAAGAATAAAGAATAACTGCGAGAGCAGGCATTGGTCATATACAGCTATGCAACGAATAGTAATTACATCGAATTAATAAGACTAGAATCAGGACTAAGTCTGGGATTATAGGGAGATCCCCGCAGCTGGTCTGCCAGCCGATGGAGACTTTACGAACTCCTACTCAATACCCGAACGTGGGGGAATGCTAGGGATGGACAGGGTTGTCACCACCTGCCCACCTACCCCTCTGCCCGTGGGGTACCGACATATCCGCTGATTCCCGCATACCCGAGCACCACGCCCATATAATTGGAAACAACTCCTAGCCCCCGGGACCCCAACCCTTCGGATTGACAGGCTCGGTTAGGAGCAACCATGACAGCACAACGAACTATTATCCTATCCTTAGTTCTTCCTCTATCCATACTAATTTGATGAACGATGAAGAACTTTGATGAACATATCAAGAACATAACACATAGACTATGGACTAGTTTACATGTTATGATCATAATATGAACAAGACTATACTCTAATTCAGATGCATTGCTATATAAATAAGATAAGAGCTTGCTCATAGAGGAGAACCAATGTGTATTCATACCAAGATGTTCTTGATTCCTCCAAGGAGACAAGCTCTCCTTGATAGCTTTGCCTTGCTCTACTACTACTACTAAACTAGAGAACAAGTAAGAAATGTGAGGTGTAGTGCTCCAAATATTAGTGTGTGTTGAAGGGGATGGAGCACCATCTATTTATAGTGAAACTATGACGGTTTGGCGCATCTAAACTTGGAAGGAGGTGAAACCGCCATCAGTAAACCACCATCAGCACTGTGGCCGAAGCTGGGCCCGGGAAGTGTCATCTGGGGGGCGGCCGCCCCCGGGAGCGGTCGGTCCCTGGGAGGTGGCAACTGGCCACCGCCTTCGGGTGGTCGGTTTCTCTCTGGGCCTGGGCCTCCCCCGTGGTTACGGATGGATCCCGTTTGATGCTTTGATGGGCTTTTCTCTTTTATTTGATTTGCGCCTTTTCTGAATATGTTTTCTGGAAGTGCGCTTTCCGGTGATTTCCATGCATTTCCACATGCTATCCCTGTAAGTTAGGTACACAACAAAACTCGTGGAAAGATTTAGATAAAGCCCTATTCTCTATTTGTTTTAGTATTAAAATGATTATATATTTATGTTGCTAAGGACCGCCAACACCTTGCTTCTAAGTGCTAACACTCAAGGTCTTCAACACTTATGCACAGTGTGTTAGCATTTTTCAAACGATTTTCAAGGGTTTCTAAGTTGAACTCTAGGTTGAGTTAGATTCAATGCAATGACATGCAACCTAGAGCACTTGAAGGTAATCCAAACACTTAGTTTTCCCCTTAATAGTCGGCTATCTATCCTAAATGTGATCACACCCACTTGGTGTCTTTACCACGAAAAGAAAAAAACCTACTAAGGTTATACCTTTGCCTTCAAGCCTTTTCTTTTGACTTTGATTAACTTCACTTGATCCACAACACTTGGTCCATGGATGAGCCTTCCTTGATCAACACCATCATCTCCTAAGCTCATCACTCCATGAATGGGACTACCTACACTTAGCCATCACTTAGCAAGTATGTTAGTCCTTAGGGTGTCATCAATTATCAAAATCAAACTAGGGCTGTCAATCTCCCACTTTTTGGTAATTGATGACATCCTATACAAAGATAAGAGTTAAGTTTATTTTTGAATTTGTGAGCTTGTCCAAACAAGATTATCATGTTTTGGAATGGACAAAACAACACAAATTCGGTAAGGTGGCTATTTAGCTCCTCCTACATATGTGCATGAGCTTGGGTTTAGAGGCTTGCACATATGCATAAATAGAGAGTAAATTTCCACCAAGATGTGCTAGGATGATTAGGATAAACCTTTGAAGTGTGATACCAAATGAAATTTTCAATCGAAGTTGCGGAAATCTCCATCCTTAACACTTTTGATAACTAGATGATCACAAAACTTGAGCATACTATGAGATCAACATTATAAGCAATGCTCCGTATAACAAATGAAACACCAAGATCATCTAGCTACCACCTAAGCATGCTAGTTATCAAATCATCAACCAATGCTTACGCTAGCATGCACCACTCAAGAACAAGGCAATTTAAAAGTAAAGATTTGCAACAATCATATGTAAGTGCACATTCCAAATGTATTCAACCAAGTTCATGAGTTTACTCCCCTCAAGGTGAGCTTATCTTAAGTAAAGATTTTTGATTCAGAATTTTGATCCCTTTACTTTTGGCCTATTGCTCTCTCATCATCGGCCTTTAATGATGGTTCATCGCGAAGCTTAGTCCAATTTTATCTTTTCTCCTCATTTCTTATATTTGTTATTTCTCCCCTTGGCATCAAGTACCACAAAAAGGGTCAAATCAATGGAGAGTGAGATTAATTTTTAAAGTTTGGTTCAATCTAGCAAACTTGCACAAGTAACTTAGTTCGGTTTGAACCAAAGACAAGCTTCTTCACGCTACTAGGGGTTATCTTGCCTATGTTGAGTTAAGTTCTTAGTTGCTTATTTAACTAGATTCAATACTAGGTTTGCATCTCCATGAACAAGTTACATGTCATCACTAGATCAAACAATCAATCAAGCAATAGTAATGCCATATAGACTTTAAACCAATTTGGCTTTCAATGAATGACCTAGAGAGAACAAAATCATGTCTACATGTTCTAGCAAGCCCTAGCAAAGTATGCATGCAAATGCCAAACAATAATACCTTTGCTTTGCTTGGAGGAGAGGCAAGTCATAAAATTTTTATGAAGTGCATCAACACATGTTGGAATAGTCAAGTATGTTCAATTCATTTCTTAGCTTGCAAAATATAGCTTCATCAAGTGGCTTGGTGAATATGTCGGCTAGTTGATCATCGGTGCCCACACTTGTGATAGCAATGTCTCCCTTAGCTTGGTGATCTCTTATAAAGTGGTGCCTCATATCTATGTGCTTGGTTCTAGAATGTTGCACCGGATTGGTTGTGATCTTCACCGTACTTTCATTGTCACATAGCAACGAAACCTTGTAGAATTTCAAACCATAGTCCTTCAAGGTTTGCTTCATCCATAAGATTTGTGCACAACAACTTTCTGCACTAATGTATTCAGCTTCAGCGGTAGAGAGTGCAACACTATTTTGCTTCTTGGATGACCATGAGACTAGTGACCTTTCCAAGAGTTGACAAGTACTGAAAGTGCTCTTTCTATTGATTTTGCAACCGTCATAGTCCGCATCCGCATAACCAATCAACTCAAAGTTGGAGCCCTTGGGATACCACAATCCAATGTTAGGTGTGCTCTTTAAGTACCTCAAAATTCTCTTTGTAGTCTTCAAATGACTTTCTCTTGGAGAGGCTTGATATCTTGCACACATGCACACACTAAACATCACATCCGGCCTAGAAGCGGTCACATAGAGTAGACTACCAATCATTGATCGATATTGCTTTTGATCAACCAATTCACCCTCTTCATCCGGTTCCAAGCTTCCACTAGTGCCCATAGGAGTTGAGATTGCCTTTGCATTTTATAATCCAAATTTCTTCACCATGTCCTTGATATACTTGCTTTAACTCATAAATGTGCCATTCTTCAATTGCTTGATTTGGAGTCCAAGAAAGTAACTAAGTTCACCAACCATGGACATTTCAAACTCTTTGGTCATCATTTCTCCAAACTCCTCACAAAATGCTTGACTTGTTGATCCAAAGATAATGTTATCAACATAGATTTGCATGATGAACAAGTCATTTCCAATCTTCTTGATGAAGAGAGTGGTGTCAACCTTTCCCATCTTGAACCCTTTAGAGAGTCGGAAGTCCCTCAACCTCTCATACCATGCTCTTGGTGCTTATTTCAAGCCATAGAGAGCCTTCTTGAGCTTGTACACATGATCGGGCTTCTTGACATCTTCAGAACCGGGAGGTTTTTCAACAAACACTAACTTATTGATATAGCCATTAAGGAATGCACTTTTGGCATCCATTTGATAGATCTTGATATTGTGAGCACATGCATAAGCCAATAGAATCCGGATTGCTTCTAATCTCGCCACGGGTGCATAGGTTTCTCCAAAATCTAAACCTTCAATTTGAGTGTAACCTTGTGCAACCAATCTTGTTTTGTTTCTTACAACAATCCCATCTTGATCTTGCTTGTTCCGAAAGACCCACTTGGTGCCAATCACATTATGTTCGCTTGGTCTTGGAACTAACTCACATACTTAATTTTTCTCAAAATTGTTGAGCTCTTCATGCATGGCATTGATCCAATCCTCATCTTTGAGTGCCTTCTCAATGTTGGTAGGCTCCTCTTGTGAGATAAATGAATATTGCTCACAAAAAGAAGCTACTCTTGACCTTGTTTGCACACCTCTACTAATATCACTAACAATTTAATCTGGAGGGTGATCTCTTGCAATATGAGTGAGTTGAAGCACATGAGATGAACTACCATCTTGGACTTGATCTTGATCATGATCATGAGCTTGAACTTGAGTGTTACTTGAGCTTGCTTGATTTGAATCATTTTCCACTTGCACAATAGGAGGGGTGACATCTTGATTATCATTTTCTTCAACTTGTCTTGGCCTAATGTCACCAATGTCCATGTTCTTCATAGCATCAACTAATTGAGGTCCCTTCACATCACCAAGACTGTCCTTCTCTCCTTGTGACCCATTAGTTTCATCAAATTCAACATCATGGACTTCTTCAACAATCCTGTGTACCAAGTTCCATACTCTATAAGCTTTGCTTGTTGTTGAATATCCATGTAGAAACCCTTCATCACATTTCTTCTCAAATTTTCCCAAACGAGTGCCCTTCTTCAAGATGTAACACTTGCATTCAAGAGTTCATAGAGTGTCTTCTTCAACAATGGATGACAATAGAGACGGTTGCTAGAGTAGCAAGCCGTATTGATAGGTTCGGCCCAAAAGTCATCACTAACATTGTACTCACTTAGCATTGATCTTGCCATATCAATAAGAGTTCTATTCTTCCTTTCAACAAGACCATTAGATTGAGGAGTGTACTTAACCGAGAATTGATGCTTGATACCCAATTCATCACATAACTCATTAACTCTTGTGTTCTTGAGCTCGCTACCATTATCACTCCTTACTTGCTTCACCCTTGTGTCAAACTCATTTTCACTTCTCTTGATGAAGGATTTGAAGATCTCATATACTTCATTCTTGTCAATAAGAAAGAATACCCATATGTATCTAGTGAAGTCATCAACTATCACAAAACCATACTTTTTGCCTTCTATGCTTGCATAAGTGGTAGGACCAAATAAATCCATGTGCAATAACTCAAGTGGTGTAGATGTACTCATCATTCCTTTCTTAGGATGTGTATTCCCAACTTGCTTTCCAAATTGGCAAGAACTACACAACCTATCCTTCTCAAAGTGCACATCTTTTAAGCCTTTAACCATGTCATGCTTGACCAATCTTTCAAGTTGCTTCATGCCAACATGTCCAAGCCTTCTATACCACAACCAACCAAGACTTGACTTTGAAATCAAACATGAAGAGAACTTGGCTTCACTATCATTGAAATCCACCAAGTATAGATTCCCATATCTAAAACCCTTGAAGATCAAGTTGGAACCATCCATCCTCACAATCTCAACATCATCAATACCAAAGATGCACTTGAAATCAAGATCATAAAGTTGTGCAACCGACAATAAGTTGAAATTGAGAGATTCAACTAGCAACACATTGGATATGCTCATATCATTTGAGATAGCAATCTTGCCCAATCCTTTCACCTTGCCTTTGCCATTGTCACCAAATGTGATAGAATCAAACTCTTAATTGCCACTTGAATTGATAGATTTGAACATACTAGACTCTCCGGTCATGTGTTGAGTGCATCTACTATCAAGCACCCAATGCTTTTCTCCGGCTTTGTAATTGACCTACAAAGAGTAAATCAATTGGTTTTATGTACCCAAGCATTCTTGGGTCCTTGGAGGTTAGTGACCAAAGACTTTGGAATCTAAATGGATCTCATCCTTAGGTTGCCACTAGGTGTACCAATGTACTTGGCTTTAACACCCTTCACTCCTTTTGTGAGCATGTAACAAGAGTCAAGGCGAATGAAAGTTGCATTAGCAAATTTTACTTGCTTGATCTTGGTGGCCATGCAATATTGCTCATGATGCCCCACTTGCTTGCATCTTTGGCAATACCTTCCATTGCTCCTCATAAAACTAGCTTTGAGAGTCACAAAGGTGGCCTTACCTTTCTTGGGGGTATAGCCAAGTCCCTCCTTAGAGTGACTAAATCTTTGGCTACCCAAGCACTTTAGCAAGTGGGCATCCCTACCATAGGCATTACCTAAGGCACGGGTGAGTTTGTTGACCTCCTCCTTGAGGTTCTTATTTTTCACCACAAATGAAGATTTAGAGTCATCAACTTTAGGTGAAGTGGGAGTGGTAGAGCTGCAAGAAGGGTTAGTGACAACAATAGTAGAAGAGGTAATTGATTTGTCACTAAGGATGTCACATGATGAACCCATGTCACATGTCTTGATGGATGCCCTCTTTTCATTTTCGGCCACTAGAGAGGAGTGAGCTATCTCTAGCTTGGAGTGAGCTACCTTGAGCTTCTCATGAGCTTCCATTATCCTCTCATGAGACTTTAAGAGCTCATCAAAGGATTGCTCAATGGCTAACTTGCCTTTGCGCAATTTTTTGCACTCCTTTCTCTTGGCCTCAATTTAAGTGTTGGAATCATCAAGCATGGATATAAGCTCATCACATGAGAGCTCCTCCTCATCACTCTCATCATCGGATTGTACCTTAGATGGCTTGACCATCAAGTATGTGGATGGAGTGTCGAAGAGAGATAGCTTGTTGTTGTCGTTTATAGAGTAAATAATGTTGTTTAAAGTATTGTTCTCTCTTTTGAGTACTGCGGTTTAATGTTATTCTCCTCTCCGCTGAGTAATGTTGCACACTGTTTATGGAGTTTTGTTGTTCATTAGTGTACTGTTGTTTATTAAGCATTGTTCTGTTTACGGAGAACTGAGAGGAAGAATATGAGCGTGAGAGAGAGGAGACAAAAGAAAGAGAAAGGAGAAAGAAGAGAGCGGTACGAGAGGGAATAAAGTGAGCGTGAGATGAGAGTCAACATGAGAGAGAATGTGAGTGTCTAAACTAATTCTGTATCCAAGTTAGTCAAACACTATTTTGATTTTAATTCTTAGAAATTATAATAGCCAAAAAAAAATAATGGAAATGAATTGGTTTCAATTTGATTTAATTCAATTCAATCCATTTTCTAGAATATGATTCAATTTGGAGGATCCAAACAGTCTAAAAGAAAACTACAATAGCTTAAATAGACAAAAAAAAATATCAAATCCTGAAAGATCAAATCAAACCAATCCAGTACCAAAACCTATAGCACGGACCACTGGACAAGGCGTCATGGTGCGGTGCCCCTTTATTTCGGAGGAAAGGGACGAGCCCACAGCGTGAACTGCTAGCCTGCTACTGGCTACTGCTAAACCATAGACAGGTAGGCCGCTCCCCAGAACTGGAAGACCAACAACCAAATGGCAGTGGCAGGCAAGGCATGCGGGCTTTTGCGCGATCCCCCTCCGGACTGGCTCCGTGATCTTACAACCGGGCTCGGGGAAACTTCTCCTGCCCGGCTGCCCGCCGTCGTCGCAACGTTGCGCGTATATAATTAGTAGGCGCAGCGAGACGAGGCAACAGCCGACGCCGAGGAATAGACAAGAGGACACGCTGTCGTCCTCTTCCCCACCTCCCTTCCATGCCTTCGCCTATCATCAGCGATCCTGACCCAAGAATATAGGCCCTCCCCTCGTCGCGTTGCGCTAGCGTGCTCGCTCGGTTTCTGGGCTTTTGGACGGAGGCTTGGAGGATCTGATTCTGAGCTGGGTCGCCGTTGCTGTGAGCTGCGGCAAGGAATCGGGGGTGGCCCCGCTCCCGCCACCGCGCGGAACTCGATCCTGGAGGAGGTGAGCTTCCACCTGTCCTGTCGTCTCTCTCCCCTGCAAGTTGTCTTTGTGCCGCTGGCGTTTGGGTTATTTTTTCTTTTTTTTTCTCTAATTTATATCTGTGGCTGCTTGGGCATGCATGGTTCTTCAATTTCTTCTTCTTCTTCTTCTTCTTCTTCTTCTTTAATCAAGAACTGGATAGGTAATCCCTTCGTGGTTGGTGTTGAATTTGGCCTCGAGCCAGCGGTGTATCTGCGTTTGCTTCCTTTCTTACCAACGGTTGCTCGTGCGTCGGCGATACAACCCACCTCAACTGCGGTGGTGGTGGTGGCCAGTGGTCTGGTGGGTGCTTGGTTGTGCGATTTGATGCTGGCCCGTCCAGTCGATAGGCACGTTCAATTCTAATTTCTATTGCGAAAATTTGACGCAACGGTGTTGTCCCTTCTCCTGGCCTCATGTCTCGTCTCAAGCCATGCCTGCAGACCTGTGTTTCATCTGTAGATAGTTTTATAGGAAACATGCTGAAAACAGAATGCCTGTGTTTTTTTTTTTTAACATCCAGTTGAAGAGCAAGGAAATGTTTGCTTGCGCCGCGAATGCCACATGATTATGTTGAATCTGTTTGTTTTTAAGTGTCAGGAATTATATTCCCAAATTAACCATGGGAATTATTTGAAATGACCTTCTTTTTCATTTTTTTTAGGCAACTACTTGTTCTTTCGCTCGTAGGCATGTTACAGCGCATTCACACCATCTAGTCTAATTTCTTTGAGCGCTGCTGATCACACCATTCTGTCCTTCTGGCCCGAAAAAAAAAAGAACAAAAAAGAGAGACCTTTTGGTAAAGCAACAATGAATTGATTCCGGTGGTGATACCAGAAATGAGTGGTTGGCCTGTACTCGCTGACAGCCGCAGTGCAAGTCATATTCGCTGAAATCCAGTCCGCATTTCTGCTCTCTTTTAGCTTCAGCCATCGGCACCAAATCGCGTCCAGCCGGTCACGCAATCATGCGTTGCTAGTCAGCTGTTATTCGTGGGTTACAAAAAAAAAAAAGTAGGAAACACCTATATGAGAAAGTCCTACCATCGAAACTTGGGTATCCTGACTACAATCGACCCATCTTCATATTTGAAATTAGGGGGTATTTTTTTTTATACTGTTATTAGGGGGTATTTGGGACTGCACCGTAAACTTCAGCATGGAATAGCTCCACAAATTTTATGTTTTTTACACCTCTTTAGGTGCCCTTGCAACTCCATCTTTTTTTTTTCGAGCAACGTGCGTTAAACTGAACCCGTTTGACAAAAATATGTAGAGTGGAGCGGAAAAATGTGAAGCGGGGCAGTCCCAAACACTCCCTTAGCCTGATGGCCGGCTCTGATCAACTCTGGCCTCGTCAAAGCTAGCTAGCCTTTGAGCACCCTCTTTTTTCTGCAACTTCAACCTGGCAGGTGGGGTGCCACAAGTTCCTTCTCGTAGTACGCGAATAGGTGTGTTTTCAGCGTGCTGTCTGTTTGCTCTATCTTGAGTTAGTATTGAAAATAAGGGTTGATTTTGATTCTGATTTGTTGTGAGAGTAAAACACAGTTCAAAAAGGAATGATCTTGGCTGATAAGCTCAAGCGATAGTACAAATAAAAGCCGGATTGATCATCTAAGGCTAATTGTTAATTAGAATTTAAATCAACAGACATATTGCTGTTATTAGTCGGATCTAAAAAGATTAACCACCTAAATATTGGTTGTATTTTTCTGATCCGGGCTAATACGTGTACAAATATGTAGCAATGAACTATTAATCCTATTTTTTAGTCCGCTTGTTAGCCCTTCCGTTTTGATCATCTTATTTAAACAACAATTGTCTAGATCACTACACATGCTCTAACAATTAGCTCTCAGTGTCACACAGTCCGGCCCTAAGTGTTACCAAGGTTTTGTTAACGAGGCATGTTTGCAGACCATTTCATTGTGTCTTGGGACTAAATTCCTCTTTTGGTCCCTACTTTAGGTTTTCTATTTGCATTGTCACCCATTGACAGCTTTTACTTTTTTGACCCTCCTTTTTCTGCATCTGGGGGCTGATATAGTACAGGAGTTGTCTGCCCTTTTGCTGAAATGCTGAGCACGTATTTTTATGGGCTCTTTATTCTTTATTATTCGTTATTATAAGCTGTAGTACTCAGCTAATGGGTTACCAAAGCACGGCATACAATCCGGAGCGTTTTCCCCATTCATTTTGTGTGCAACGTACTGGTAATTGCATACCAAATGCAGTGCCTTTAAAGTTCTCCTTCCCATTTTCACTGGAGACCAAGAACATCACATTAGCTCTCCTCCCAAGGAAACTGCATGCTTGTTTTGTACTCTGAAGTCTGGCTGGCATATTCTCATGATTCATTGCCCAATCTCTACTTCATTCCAGTCCTGTAGACTTCCAGTCCTCAGCTACCTATAAAATATCAGGTACATATTCACACTATCTCATTTATCTTTGTGACAATATGTTAATAGGCAACGTATCAAATGTAAACTAACCTCTCCGTGCAACCATGCAAACTTTTAATCTGGGCCGCATGATATTGATCCAAAGGGCCACGGGGGAGAGGTGGAAGGGGGAATTTGCAAATGTGTGATTAAGAGTGGGCGGTTAAGCGCAAAATTACCTAGTCCCCTTGCGCCCCTTAGATCAACATCATATGGCTCAGATTAAAAGTTTACAAATTTGCACGAAGTGGTTGGTTTGCACTAGATATGTTCCCATGTTAATAGCAGCTAGTGTTTATCCAAATGACTAACTTTCTCTAGTTCTTTCTGAAGTGTGCCGTCGGTCAGCAAGCATGGAAGGGCTGCTTACGCTTGATGATAGAAAAGAACGGAGATCAGATGTGGACAACTCAGAGGATGAGCGAAGGCGGCTATCCATTGGATCACTGAAGAAAAAAGCACTGAATGCATCAAACAAGCTCACACATTCACTCAAGAAGAGGGGAAAAAGAAAGGTGGAGCATCGGGCATCGTCCTTCACAATCGAAGATGTTAGGGATGAGCAAGAGGAGCGATCTGTCTTTACCTTCCAGCAAGAACTTCTGAACAGGAACTTGCTTCCTGACAAGCATAATGATTATCACTTGTTGCTAAGGTTTGTGCACTATGAATACTGTTAATGTTGAAAGCTACAAAAGCATATATGGCTCCTATCAATTTGCAGCATAAGAATCTGACAATTGAAATTCCACGTTCTTGTTGAATCCCTGCAGGTTTTTGAAGGCTAGAAAATTTGACACTGAGAAAGCGGTTCATATGTGGGCTGAGATGCTCCAGTGGAGGAAAGAGTTTGGAGCAGATACAATACTAGAGGTGAACTTCTAGTAGTTTTTGTTGTTAGCTTGTATTTGTTTTGATGGTCGTTATTGCTCGATGCTCTGAGGTATCATTGCTTTGTTGTTCATCTTCTTCTAGTATAATCGTTGACTCTTGCCCAGTTCATTTCATAAGAAAAAAAAAAAAAAAAAAACTAGAGATGAGGCTAATACCTTTGGGTTCAATTGCAACAAAATCCTGCAGGACTTCAGTTTTGAAGAGCTAGATGATGTGCTATGCTATTATCCTCAGGGCTACCATGGAGTTGACAGGCAGGGAAGACCAGTATACATTGAGAGATTAGGGAAAGTGGAACCAAATAAATTGATGCACATTACTACGGTTGATCGCTACATGAAGTATCATGTGCAAGAGTTTGAGAGAGCCTTCAGGGACAGGTTTCCTGCATGCTCTATTGCAGCAAAAAGACATATCGATTCTACAACTACTATACTAGATGTCGATGGCGTGGTATGATGATTGTTCTCATATTTGATGGGTTTTATCTCGTTGTGGATGATTACCTTACTAACCTCTTAGTTTGCATCCAAACACATCGAGTAATTTTTGGATTCCTGCAATATTGCTCCAGCTGATTGTGAATCATGCTGCAGGGTCTCAAGAACTTCAGCAAAACAGCAAGAGATATGTTAACAAGAATGCAGAAAATTGATAGCGACTATTATCCAGAGGTATGTGTATTGTTGTTGCTATACCTGATCAATGCATGACCACCAGATTGGTAACAATTTATTCGTATGCTCAGACGCTGCATCAGATGTTTGTTGTAAATGCTGGTAGTGGTTTCAAGCTACTATGGAATTCTGTGAAAGGCTTTCTTGATCCTAAAACTGCCTCGAAGATACATGTGAGCAATAATGATCTCTGGAACTACATTATTTCCTTCTTTTGTCCGAATAAGTATAAGTTTTCATGGAGGCTCAACTGTAGGTTTTAGGAACAAAGTTTCAGAACAAACTTCTTGAAGTAATAGATGCAAGGTATGTTTTCTCTTTTAACCATATTAAGCATAATTTCTCAATCATAATGATTATGTCCCATTAGCTTAGATTGTGTGTGTTTTCTTTTGATGTCTATAGCCAACTTCCTGAATTTTTGGGGGGAACATGCACTTGTGCTGCCCTGGGAGGATGCCTGAGGTCTAACAAAGGTCCATGGAATGATCCAGATATTATGAAGGTAACTTCTATGGTTTATTTCATAACCATATACCCATATGGCCACATCTGTGTTTATTATTGTGGTTGCTGGATGAGTTGATTTAAGGTAATTTTGAAATGGAAAACATATAGTATGTACTATATGCTCAGAAAATACAAAACCACTTTGAAACCAGCCAAATGGCTAAATTTGTCTGGTTTCCATTGTGCGATGGTCAGTGATATCTGGTTTTTGAGTTGGAGTGCCAAAATTGAACTCTGGCTATAATTTGACGGCCTTTTTTTTTTTGAAGGGAAAGGCAGAAGCTCTGCCGCTCAATTAAGAGGTTTATGTACACATGGCATTCGTTATGCCGAACAGTATGGTCCTAGGACCAGGGAGAAAAAACTTAGACCTGCTAAATTGTTTCCCCACCCAGAGCCATTCCCTTATGTCTTTGCGCCATGTCCTCCTTGGTCATGGATGCAACTTGTTGCGCTGTCTTGTGCACGTTTTCAAAGATCCTCATATTCCTCTCCTTCTAAAGGCTCCATACAATGTAAATACAAACCCCATTGAAGCGTCTGCATTCTTGTTTTGGCACCTTGTTTGCCATGTGCTCCCACCAGGTGGCAAAAGAGGCAGGCCCTGCTGTGGCAGCTGTAAAGCAAAGTTCCCCCAAGGGACCCAAAATGACACGTGCACAGGGGCATGACAATGAGAGGTGTAGCCCGGTCTCCGAGTGACCGTTACAAAGGGCACAAGGATCATGGTGCAACCACCCCTTTTTCTGGAGATTGTCTGCTGTTAGGATTTTGTCATGCAGTAGGATCCAGGAGTGGATTTTGCATTTATTTTCCACTTTTGCTTTCCAAATGAGGTCATGGTTGAATTTCTGATGCAAGCCTTTGAACTGCACTCTGTATGCTAAGCGAGTGGAGTACAATCTGTTAGTCGTCGACTTCCAGGTAATGGAGTCCGAAACCTCGCGCTGCTGCTGAACGCTTTAGATTCTGATCCATAGACGGATGAATTCCTGGAGTAGTACTGCTGATGTGATTCTCGTCCGTAGCAATCTGATCCAGTTGCCATTGTTTAGTTCCTGGGGGACCAGCATGAACAGGTGCAGCGCCAGATATTTGGGCGCCTCCCGGTCAAGCCAATTGCGGTGCCAGAAGCGTGTTTGTTTCCATTGCCTATTGCGACTGTGGTGGAAGCATTAAAAAGGAGGCGATCTATGTCTTTGCAAGGCACTTCCGTTCCCACCTTAGGTTTTGGATCATCTCCCCATTCTCGCCAAAGCCATCTTAAGCACAAAGCTCTCCCAAACCTTTCAAGGTCGGGCACTCCCAATCTGCCCAAATCCTTTGGCAGGGCACTTTCTTTTATCCTTTATTATATGCTCGCCAAATATACAAATCTCTATTCAGATTAAATTTGAACATAAATTTTGTGTAATACATATGATTCCCAACTGAACATAAGAATTGGATTGAATATCCTCCATCTATGGTAGAATACAACAGTACATGTTGTCATACCTTGTCTTTTCCATGCACCATCTGACAACGATAGTACTTTGTGTGTTCACTTGTAGCTTGCACATAACAAGGAAGCAAAATTTACAAGACATACAAGACGTTTATCCGAGATCGAGCTAAGGAGGAGTTCATTTGCTAGGTTACATCTTTTGAAGGTAAACTCTACACTGCCCTAATCAGTGAATCATGTTGTATTCTTTAATATGGATGAAACCTTTTGCTCCAATTACAGTTATTCTAGCAAATAATTACTGTTGTGCTTTCTATTTTCTCTCTCCAATGACAGGGTAGAAACAGTGACACGTCAACTGTGGAGTCAGGATCTGAAATTGATGATCTTGGTTCTCCGATGATGAGAAACACAGTGGGGTGTAGGCGACTGGCCCCAGTTCGCGAGGAGGTGGTATTTTAAGCTCTAACAATGTAGCTAAGTAGCTTAACCTTGTCAGATTATCCAAATTTAAGTCTTTCTTTTGTATACTGAACCTTATTTTACATAGATGCAGATGAGAGCACGAGACTCCGCAGCTTATTACAGCTGTGATGATCACTTTGTTGTGGTGGACAAAACGGTTGACTATGGTCGAGGAGGATCAATGTCAGATAGAACCAGTGGTTCAGAAGTAAGAACTGAAGTTCGGCCACTGGATGCTAGCACAGCAGCCCGTATGGCAGGTACGCCCATTGATTCTTCTGAAATGTAAATTTCTGTAATATTATGAAGCTGCAATATATTCTTTTCCCAGACATTTCTATTTACCTAACTATTTACTAAAAAGGAACAATGAGCTCCTGATTACTTGTAAAATGTTAGCTTTACATTTCCTTCACGCTATGATTATATGTCGAACTATAAAGAAACCTCAATGACCAGCTCAGTATAGTTTAGAGATATCAACATTGTTGTTGATCTTGTTTACCTAGGATACCATGCTGTTCAAGTGTTTTATGCAAGGTTATCAAGTAGTTCAACTAATCGGGACTAATCATGCTTATCAGTGCCATGATGATCAGTTATGCACTACTATTAGTCAGGATGAGTTGTGATTAGTATGGCCGATCAGTGCCATGGTGACTAGGGTTGATTCAACGATTTGAAAACATTGAGTTTTATGTTTATCACTATAGAACAAACTGTTGCATTTGTTCTGTTGAGTTTATCTACTGACCCATATCTGTACTCTCTCTAGGTCCCTCAAGTAACAGACGAGGTACAGTAGTACCTAAAGAGGTTTCAGATGAAGGAGCATTTCATCGCTTTGTCAGACTACTTCTGGCTTTTATTGTCAAAGTCTTGGCCTTCTTTCACATAGTATGTAGTCAGCAGGAGACGAGAGTCAACAACACACTACCTCTAGCAGAACCAGAACTGGTTTCTGACGATCATCCAGCTGTAGAGACTTTCAGTGTAGACCACATCAGTCCTGTCATAGAGCGCCTTCAGAGACTTGAAGGGAAGGTCGATGAGCTTGGCAGCAAGCCCCCAGCAATTCCTATGGAGAAAGAACGATCCCTCTTGGAGTCATGGGATAGGATAAAATGTATTGAATCTGATCTGGAGCGAACAAAGAAGGTAAGTCTCCATTAAGTATGTCAGTATATCTCCATTTCTAACTGCTGAAGGCATTAGTAATAAGAATCCATTCAAAAATTAGAAAATATTTACAATTCCTAATTAAATGCAAACGGTGGTAGCATCAATTTTAGATTATTAAACATGGTACAAGCAGAAATAAAAGCTTGAAATGTTTAATTGCAAGTGTTGAAACATTCTGAACACAACGCAACTAAAACCTTCTTGTTTTTAACAAAAGACAAAAAGAAGTGGAGGAATATATCATTCTCATGTATCCGTGAGAACAGATGATTGTAGGTTGTTCAGAGAAATTGCTATCTAAACTTCCTACCAATTTCAAGTGAAAATAAGAAAACCCTCCTTTTTGTCAGGTGCTGCAAGCCACGGCGATGAAGCAATTGGAAATCGCAGAATCGCTAGAGGAAGTGATTAGATCAAACCTACGGGTAAGATCAACTACTCTTTTCTTTCTTCTTTTTTTTTTTTAAACGAATTGGTAGGGAGCTCAGCCCTTAAATTAAGATTGGGAAAAGAGGTTTATGTACAGTGCATAAAAACAAAGCAGTTCTGTCTTCAAACCAGGATTGCAATGTCTGTTGGTCTCACTATCTTGTCCATCTCGCAGAGACGAAGATTCTGTGCATAATAAGGAATCAGTACTGCTGAAGTAACAACATACTTCATCATGGGGTTGAAGTCGAGGGTACATGTGGCGGAGAAAAATATCCACCAAAATTTGATGAGTGATGTGATCGCCATGAAGTCAGTTTTCACATTATTGGCACAAAAGATGGTGACCGCCGATAGTGAAACAATGGGTTGCCTTTTTCAAATTTTTTTTTTGTGACCCTAAGAGGCCTATGCATTTTCATGTTAACAGAGGATGTTTAGGATGGATGGCAAGGGCTAGAAAAACAGAAGAGAGAGAAATGTGGTACAGATATGAGGCAGTGTGTCTGTTGTCCCTTCCTATGATTCATAAGAAATTGTAATGTACACAATTCTTTGCAAAGACAGCATTGTACTGTATACAGTGATTGAACTCCCCATTTTGCTGTACATGTCCAATTGAAAAAAAAAAAAAGAAAGGCCCAGCAGTTATTTCGGCTGCACAATTCTTTGCAGGCTGCTGGCTGCGCATTGTAGGACCACAGACATGAGTTCACCAAACATTCGGATTGAGCTGGTGAGTGGTGACTGAAATGATTTATAATTAGAGGAAATTTGGAGATCTCTGCAAAATGTTTAGGCCAATATGATTTGTTCTATTTCGTCAAAAAAATATAGCTATGTAAGTTTCCATTGGAAATCTTTGCAATGCATTATGACAAGTACTTGGGTTCGGCTAATATCCTTAGTATACGTTTTTGCTTGAAACGTTTGGAATGCATTGTCTCAAGTTAGTGTTTTGGTTAGTTTGAGCTCTGCACCAAGACTTATGAAACCACTAAATGTTGTATGTCTCTCTTTATAGTACAAAATACATATAATCAAGACATTAGATAAAATCAATTAAAAAACTCTTGAGCTTATATAACTCTTGTTTATCCAAAACATATCTTTGTGAGGGTTGCAACCAACTTTGTTTTAATTCTTGAACACATTCTCTAGCATTTGACTAACATGTGACTTCAATTTATTTTTTTTTATAGAGGAAATTTTATTAAATCCTCAAAAACAATACGTCGAGACGATATAACTTCTGGCCTCTACGCACGAGGCACACAGCCAAAAAAACATTAAACAATGATGAAACCTAGCACATTATCAATTCGTAAACTAGACCGCAACCATGTACCTAGGTGAAAAAAAAAAACTTTGGCCACCTGCGCCAACTATAGTGATACCGCTACAACTGCAAAATCAAGAATAGTCTAAGCATGTAGCCAATGGGTAACCAAGTAGGTAACCTGCATAGGAGAAACTTTTTTTTTCTTTTCAAAAACAATGTCATTCTTGCTGAGCCAAATAGACCAACAAGTCCCAACTGCTCCCAGCAGGAGTAAAAGCTTCACATCCTTGTTTTTTAATTTTTTTGACCGAAGCTTCATAACCTTGTTGAAACATCTTTGCAGGCCATTAAACATATGACCTATATTGTGGGGTTTTAAAAATCCTGTTGCAATATGAATAAAAGACCAAATTGAACATGCAAACTGGCGGTCAAACAACAAGTGATTAATTCTCTTCTTTGCAATGAAAGCAACAAGTTTTGGTACCTTGTGATAAGATTACGGATCCTATCGGGCGCTTGGTGGAGGTTGTAGGGATGGGAGAGCTACGGCGAGGATCTATAATCCCGACAGTGGCACTAGGGCACCGTGGTCGTGGTACATGAGCAGGGGAAGAGGCGGCGGCGGCTAGGGTTCTCCCGGCTCCCTGAGGAAGCCGAAAACAATGATATTGTTTCTGCTTAATCCATCCAATTGTCTTACACGATATTTATCTCTATCTCACATAACTAAAATAGGAAATAAATAAGTATTTTTATCTAAATATAATATATCATGGGCCTTGGGCCCCCTTGTGCCTGCGCCCACTATGCCCTCGCGGGCCTCCTCCTCTGATATGTGATGCCCGTCATAACATCTCTCTCTGCTTGCGCAAATAACTCATCCTCGAGCTAGAAGATGGGAAAGAGGGAGTGGAAATCATCAAGTGGCTCCCAAGTAGCGTCGTTGTCATCGGAGAAAGCGCACCGTTTGATCAAAACCTGCCAAACACCACAGCGTAGTTGCACCCGCAGTGTGCGGTCCGATGCTGGAAGGAGCCATCCATCCAAGATAGGGGGCAGATCGGCTATTGCAGCAGGGGGCTCACCCCAATGGTGCTTCAGCAAACCCACATGGAAGACATAGTGGAGATAGGCGCCCTCCGGCAACTACAAGCGGTAGGCGACTTTCCCGATGTACGTTCCAAGTTCCACGCGGAACGACCTAGTGTAGCGAGGGCCCAGCTTGCCCTTGGCGTGGGGGTCGAGGAACTGTTGTGCGATGGAGAAGGCGCAGCCAAACCCAATCGCCGACAACAAGCTCCAATTCACGATGGGATGCGTCGTAGTACTTCTTGGCGAGCTGCTGGGCCTGCAGGAGTCGCTGACAAACTTTAGCGAGGATCTCGTCGTGACAACGAAGAATGGCATCAGCGGCCTTTGTCCGTGCGGTCCTTGAGGTGTACGGCAGGATGGGCGGGCGACCATAGACCACCTCGAAGGGGGTGGCGCAAAGGGCGGTGTGGAAGGAGGTGTCCACCATCCGAGGTATGGTCGATCACCGTGAGGATGACGGAGTTACCACCCACTTAGAGCAAACCCTCGATGAAATACATTGAGATGTCTGCCCATACCTGGGATGGGACGTCAAGGGGTTCCAACAACCCTGACAACTGCAACGCCTCAGTCTTGTTGCGCTGGCTAGTTGTACAGGACCGCACCCAGTCCTAAACCAATGTGCAATCTCCCGGAATGAAGAAGTCAGCGCGGAGATGGTGCAGTGTCTTCTAGACCCCCTAGTGACCCACCAAAAGGGCCAAGAGGATGACCTGGTGGCGCAAGTCGCCGTAGTCCAATACAAAGATGCGGGACCCATGGAGGAGTAGTCCAGCATGGAGGTGCCACGGTTTGGCAGGTTGCCTTCTTGCAGGCACCGGAGAAGAAGCT
This sequence comes from Eremochloa ophiuroides, assembly GCA_038502445.1. Taxonomy (NCBI): domain Eukaryota; kingdom Viridiplantae; phylum Streptophyta; class Magnoliopsida; order Poales; family Poaceae; genus Eremochloa; species Eremochloa ophiuroides. The sequence goes on from JAHLJS010000004.1 coordinate 36,216,096, forward strand.
GGGCGTCGGGCGCCTTCATTGTAGCACGGTGGATGTCGTCAAGGAAGACAAAGGAGGGGCCGGAAAGGGCATGAACAGCAGCCCCCACGGTCCCCTCAGCCATGGCATGCTGCTCCGTGTCGCAGCGCGATAGGGTATCTACCACGGTGTTGAGGTGACCGAGACGGTACTCAACCGCGAAGTAAAAGCCAAAAAGCTTGCTGACTACTAATGTTGAGGCATGGTGGACAACGCTGGTCCAATAGGAACTTCAAGCTATAATGGTCCATATGAAGAAGAAAATGACGTCCCCATAGATACGGGCACCAATAGCGCACAACCTGCACCAAACCGATCAGCTCGTGTTCATAGGCGGCAAGCTTGAGGTGATGCGTTGCAAACGGCCGGCTGAAGAACGCGAGGGGCCCATTGCCCTGGTGAAGAACGGCGTCGAACCCCACGGCCGAAGCCTCTCAATCCACCATGAACAGCTTGTGGAAGTCCTGCTTGACACTGTTCAGCATCCGGTGTGAGAACAGAGAGGTTCTAGAGAGCACAAATCGGCACCAGACGTGTCCGGTGCACTCTACTGCGCTAAAGCTGTGCTAGGGTTAGTCACTGGACGCTCTGGCACGGCGTCCAGTGGACCATCTGGTGCAAGTTTTCTTAAGAGAAGCATCTCTGAAAACTGCTAAATCCTGCCTCCCAAGCTCGGCAGGAGGGAGAGAGAACTCAAACCCTCTCTAAATCACAAACTACAAATGTACTAACACCAAGGTAATCTATCACTTTGCGCAAGGTGTGTTAGCTTTTGAAATCACTTTCCAAGGCGATGTTAGCTCACTCTAGGTTAGATTCCAAGTGTATGCAAGTGATATGCAACCTAAAGCACTTGATGGTTGAGTCACGATGCAATCCCCTCTTAATAGTCCGGTCATCTGTCCTAAATATGATCGCTCTCGCTAAGAGCCTTGATCACTAAAACAAAGAGCTATTTTTCTTTTTACCTTAGCCTCTAGATCTTTGTCCCATCCCTTTCTTTCACCTTTTCTTCACTTGATCACCTTGAGCTCCATGTCATCTCCTTCCTCCATGGCACTAACCTTTCTTTAACAACACACTTAGCAAGTTAGGTTAGTGACTAGGTTTCATCAATTACCAAAACCAAACTACGACATTTGAGATATTCACCCCCTCTAGCATATTCAAGACATTTCATTTGGTATCGGAGCCAAGGTCATCACCGTTTGGGGCTTAACATCCTTGTGGTGCTAAAAATGGCTCAAATCAATGTCTTGGGGAAACCACCAAAATTTGATGGTACATGCTATGATCATTGGAAGAGAAATATGATAGTTCACTTCATGCCCATGCACATTGATGTGTGGAAGACCACGGAAGCCAAAATTGAGCTCACCAATGCTCAAGCTCCTAGTGATGCCGACAAGAGGAAGATTGAATGCAATGCTCATGCCATCAATGGTCTTTACACTTCACTTGAGTCACATGTATTTAAGCAAATCAAGGATCTTGAGTTTTCTCATGACATTTGGAAAAGGTTAGAAAAAATATATGAGGGCACTCAAGAAGTCAAGAATGCCAAGGTATATGTTGACGGTCGTTAACACCCTATTTTATCATCAACATTCTACCCATAATCAAGGTAAATCAACATGAAATGTGAAGAACTTAGTTTATTACTCACCTAGTTCCACATGTACTTGGAGAAATGATGTGTATGCAAGAAAAAGACCAAAAATGGGCAAATATGGATGCAACATGGCACATAGGCCACCTCAAGCGCCACATGGGAACCAAAGGGGGGGCGCCTTAAAAGGGGGTGCCCACCTTGTCCATCTCACCCTTCCACGTCAGTGATCTGTGAGAAGTGATCCAGAGTCCATCCAAGCCATTCATCAACATCGGTTTCATCCAAGGGTGATTAAGAGACATGTCAAGGATCAATGGACCCACTTGTCATCCTCCAAGGACTATAAACTATCATACCAACCATGATCCAGGCCTTCACTGATTCAATACCGTCTTTGGGGAGGATCCACGGCTGTTAGATGGCAAGGCGGTGCATCAAAGGTGGCAGCCACCCTATCTAAGGCGGCGCCCGCCCCCTGAACTCGGCCACCGACCTCCAGCACCTCTACAAGTACCAAGGAAGCTCCCTAGTGCTATAAATAGAGGCCTTTGGCTCACTTGTAACTCTACTACTACTGGAGGAATAGTCCAAATAGCTCATTCAATTAGTTCAGAGTAGCTCTTCCTCTCTCTCTCTCTAGCGAAGCTTTGCTGTTAGGAATAGAAGCTAGCTAGAGAAGAATAGAGTTGAGAGGAGTCTCTCTCTGAGGTATGGAAGAGTCTTTCAGAGTTCTCAGGAGAAGATAGAAGCGAGAAGATCAGAAATCTGATTAGGAGCCAGGCTTGTCAGCGGCCTCTTCTCCACTCCTTATCGGTAATACATATCCCTTGCTTTATTTATCATTGTTATATTTTAACCAGTTGTTTACTTGTTTCACTCCTTAGTTAGAATGCTCTAATTCTTGGTACTAAATTAGACTAGTGTTGACAGTAGTTATTGTATGATTTTACCCGTCAACAAATCATGAAGAAGGATATAAATGCAAACCACCACATAGGATAGGGTTTTAACTGATAGAATTCCATGAGTTTTGGTGAATCTATGTTTTCACGGACTATACAGGAAAAGAACCAAGGAGGACCTATATGTCAGAGAAATACATCGAATTACGCAGCGAAAGCGTGTCAAGAATATTCTAGAGGACACCAGAGACTCACCTGCAAAAGCAGGGCCCGCAAGTCAAATAGGGTGGATTGGCCGATGGGGAGGCTAGATCAGCCGATCCCTGGCCCCACCTGTCAGCCTCCCGCTTCAACATCGGTTCTCCATCGTCTTTGAGGATTAATCTTGACCACTGCCTTAAATCGGTTGATCCGAGGGCTGAGATTCATTGCTCCGGCCTATATATACAGCCCCAGACCCCTTGGGTTTCATATGATCCAAAGAGAAGTTCAGTCCAAGGTTTCATATTCCACCAAAAGATTTAGAGCCAAGCAGAAACCCTAGATAGGATCTAGAGCCAAGCATCAAGTAGAAGATTAGCCTTGTAGTTTCTCAAGATTAGGGCTATTCTTATCTAGAAATAGAGAGATAGAGAGCTGGAGAGAGTTGGAAGAGTTGACGGCCTGTCGATGACTACTCTACGACTTGTACCCGCGGATTCAAGTTCTTCTTTGGAAATTGTTTCTAAAGATTTCTTCGATATTCAAGTTCTAATCCAAGTGAGTATCATCGCTATTATTGTTCTTAAGGTTTATGATTCTTTTGAGTGCTTTAGTCTTGGTAGCTTCTCGATTGAAGTAGTAATTGGTAGTGTAAGCATGGTGCATAGACTATATTTTACTCGTAAATGCCCCATATTGTCTGGATCGGCGATAGCTCGCGAGGGTGACTTTACCTTATTGAATCTTCCATAGTCCACCTCCTGTCAGTAGGATCAACAGGTTTGCTTTACTAAGGAATATATCCTTTGCTGATATTTTCCTATAGTAATTTCCCCATTGAGAGCAATAGTATCATATCTTGTGAAGATTAGAACCAGAAGCCCTAGCAATATCCTTTATCATCCTATTTTCTCCATCCTTGATAACAGCTCATGGGTTGAGTCTAGATTCTAGTCATCTTGTTTTCCCTATGGTGAAATATAAATAATGATACCTTGGAATACTCCCGGGTGAAGTGCTACATTGGTATCTGTCCGCTTACAGATAATTCTTAGTGTTTATTTGTTTGAATTAACTTATACCAACAACTAGTAAGTTCATAAATTAAGCATGGTGCTTAGAATATAGCTTACCCATTAATGCGGCTAGGCCCACGGATAGTTCTGGTAGGTTTTAGGTGGTGACAGCCCTAGAATCCTCTGGATTCCACCACGTTTGACCTAGTTCTTAAATTGTAGATCTTGTAGGTGTACGGTGCCTAATCGTAGATCTTTATCATCCTATTTTCTCCGTCCTTGATAGCAGCTCAGGGGTTGAGTCTAGATTCTAGTCATCTCGTTTTCCTTTGGTGAAATACAAATAACGATACCTTGGAATACTCTCGGGTGAAGTGGTACAAAGATATATGTCCGCTTGCAGATAATTCCTAGTGTTTATTTATTTAACTTATACTAACAAGCATTTCTGGCGTCGTTGCTGGGGAAAACGGTTGAAACATCTAGAGTCTTTCTTAACCTTGTATTCATACTTTTATCGTTATTATCTCCTTGTTTTTGTTTTCATCCTTATGGATACCATTGAAACCACACCCATCTACAAATATGTCACATCCATGAGCACAAGCCATAGGCTCAGGCAATCCTCAAAGCCTATCCAAACCCCTACCTATGAGCTACGCCCGTGTTTGATTACAATGGTCCAAAACCAATCTTTCAAGAGAGGTGGATGAAAATCCTTATCTTCACCTACGAGAGTTCGAACAGACCTATGACTGCCTCCGCATAGAGGGCATGTCTGATGAAACTTTAAAGTGGAAGCTTTTCCCTTTCTCTTTGAAGGGTAGAGCTAAGAAATGGTATGACCGAACCGTAGCGAAAGAAGGAGGAGATTGGGGAACACTTTGTTCTGACTTTTGTTTAGAATTCTACCACCTTTCCAAAATTGTCAACCTTAGAACAAAGATCCTATCTTTTTACCAGAAAGATAATGAATCTTTGGCCACATCCTGAGAATGTTTTAATTGCCTCATAAATTCTGGACCAAACTTATCCATACCAGACCCTGTTCTCATTCAACACTTTTTTGTGGGTCTGAAGAGAAAATCCAAGAAGGTCATAAACTATTCTGTGGGAAGATCTTTCACGCATGTTTCAGACTCTAAAGCAAGAAAGATCCTAGACAAAATCTTAGATAATCAACCCGAGGAGAATTTAGAAGAAGAGCCTAGGGTAGCTGAACCTGAATATTTACCATCAACATCTCAACCCTCAGCTATCCCAATTTCCAACCACATGGAAAAGGAGGATACTCCATTTTCGGATTTCACGCTTGAAATCGAAGATGATCTTTTCGCCGAATTTGGAAATACCTCTAATTTCCATTTGATTAAGAAGCCTCAGGAGTCCAAGAAATTATCTTTCCAAATAGAACCTTTAGATCCTCCTAAGCAAGCTTTCTTTAGAAAGACCACAAGAGATCTAATATCCATAATTAGCAATGATTGGCTAGAAGAATCAGATATTTCCTCTGAAGTGATCAGATTGGATTCACCTTCTGTCCTAATCAAGTGCCAAAAGGCCCTTTTGAAGCTTTGTACAATCCAGTTATGGGTGTTAACATCATATCGGCATCATTTGTTCAAGATTTATTGAGATACATGCCACCAACCCCCACAATAAAGCTATTGAAAAGTTCTTCCGGACACATCATTCCAAGTTTGGGAATTCTTTATGTGCTCCCTATCCGGGTGAAGAACACCATGCTTCATTTTAGTTTTTATATCTTTGATGTCATGGAGTTTGACCTGTTGATAGGCCAACCAATTGGAAGGCCTATTCTAGAAGGACAACAGGGAAAATCAAAATTCAACTTGGGAAAAACTTTAAATTCCTTTTGTCCATCACTCATTCCTTAAATGCCAAGACTGAGCCATGTCCTGAGCCTGACCCAATTAGTGAAGTCATGGTGGCAACTCTTGATTTCCTAAGTGAATCCCATCTTGAAGAAGATGCGGACTTCTTCATTGAGTAGGAAGCTAAAAATTTAGAACCTGAACACCTTAATGAATTCCTAGAGCCAAATAAACCTCCTATTGAGCTCAAGCCATTGCTAGTCAGTCTTAAATATGTTTCCCTAAATGGAGGTATGATATCTCTTGTGATCATAAGTGATAAATTCTCCCAAGAAGAGACCATTCGCTTGATCACTACCCTAGAAAAGCATCGATCAGCTTTTGGCTATTCACTCCAAGATCTTAAAGGAATTAGTACTATTCTTTGCACCCATCACATTCCAACTGATCCTAACATCATACCATCTTGAGAGCCCCAGCGTAGGCTCAATAATGCGATGAGGGAGGTTGTGAAGAAAGAGATTTTGAAACTATTTCACGCCGGGATTATTTATCATGTGCCACATAGTGAGTGGGTGTTGACGGTCGTTAAGTACCAATTTTATACCGTCAACTAATGCCTAGGGAGATCAATAATAGAAGCATAGGGGTTATTACTGACAAATTCCACGAGTTTTGGTGAATTGTGTATTTTCCAGGGATTATTCCAGAAAGGCTTAAAAGAAGGATTAAAGTGCTTAATTACCACGAAACTTAACCGCCAAGAAAACATCATCACGAAGACCCTGGAAGAGTCCAAAACACACCCAAAGCAACCGGAGCCCGAACCCCCCAGGGTGGGGCCGGCCGGCGCCAGGGTGGGGCCGACCGGCACCCACCCAGGGTTTCGGCCCACCTTCTGGAGTCTTCTTTCACCGCCTCTCTGGAGTCATCTGGGCCCTTTGTTCAATTCGGTTTGATCCCACGGCGCACGTTCATCCCACCGGGCTATAAATAGAGCAGAACCCCCTCCCAGAGCACCAATTCATTCCTCCTACTTCATTCGTCAACAGTAGATAGAAGTTAGGGTTTCCAGATATTAGAAATAGGGCTCTAGTTCTTCAAGTTCATAGTTTAGGCGTCTAGCAAGGTTCATGTAGAGTTGGGCGCTACGCTCGGGATTCCAGATCCGTTCGTCTGGAGATCGGTAATCTTATCTTGTATCTTATTATGACTTTGCTTTATTTTAATATATTGCTACTTATTCAGTTCTTAGTTTATTCTAGTTGCATATTCGATATAGTTGTTATTGGTGATGATTATTGTCATTTGATCGTAAAGCGCCTAATTCAGTACTCGAGTGAGTTAGGTGGTATACATTATGTAGACGTGGTGTCTAGATATATTGTGTACCTATGGAGGCACCCTGACATGCCGGGTCATATGGTAGTCCGCGTAGGTGACAGCTGCGTTGGTTCCTCTGTTGTCCACCCCCCGTACGTAGGACGAGTAGAGCGCGGTCGCGAAGGAGGTGACCCTTGTGTCTTAATATCCTCATTAGATGATGCTCCTTATGATGTTTTCTGAGTTGATTATGCTATAGATGAAAATGTGTAATGTGGCGTAGGCTGTAGACTTTGTATTTAGTAATTACATAGGTTTCCTTTACTTTAGCCGAATCTCGAGATTGTCTTACTACATTAGTGAGTCTCTATATTCTATCTCTGGAATACCATTTACCTCATTTACTCAGTTATCATTTACCATTTATCATTGACTTATTTATCGCTAAAGCACTAGAGTTATGGGTTATCATAGGTCTGCACATTTATCTTTCCAATCATTATAGTAGATTATCCTAATGAGTAGAATGCCTCTTTATCCTTTTGGCATAAAACAAATCAATGATACTCGGAATACTTACCGGGTGAAGTGCTACAATGAGAGAATTATCTGTGCGCTTGCGGATATATTCTATAGTATTATTTTTAGGAGGCAAGTGAAGATTATTTTACCATTGGTTTTTGGCATCATGTTAGGGATGACAACTTAACGTGAAGTGATGTTAAAAATACCAATAGTGGGTAAACCCTATTCAAGTTATGCCAAAAAAGGAAGGTATGACAGTTGTCAAGAATGACAAGAATGAGTTAATCCCCCCGAGAACCATCACTAGAATGCGAATAAGGCGACAAGGAAAGATGATTTCCCTTTGCCCTTCATTGATGAAATGTTAGAGCAATTGGCAAACCACTCTTTCTTTTATTTTCTTGATGGTTATTCTGGATATCATCAAATCTCAATCCACCCTGATAATCAAAGCAAAATCACTTTTACATGTCCGTATGGAACCTATGCCTATCGTAGGATGTCTTTTGGACCGTGTAATGCTACAGCTTCTTTTCAAAGATACATGATGTCTATATTTTCTGATACGATTGAAGAAATCATGAAAGTTTTCATTGATGACTTTTCTGATTATGGAAAAACTTTTGGTGACTGTCTTGAAAATTTAGACAAGGTTTGGAAAGATATGAAGAAACGCACTGAGTCCTTAATTTGGAAAATGTCATTTTATGTTTAGAGAAGGAATAGTGCTAGGACACCTAGTGTCTGAAAGAGGGATAGAGGTAAACAGAGCTAAAATTGAAGTGATTGAACAACTACCTCCACCTGTGAATGTTAAAGGAATTAGAAGTTTTCTTGGTCATGCTAGCTTTTATAGACGCTTCATACAAAATTTTTCACATATTGCTAGACCTCTTACAAACTTGCTAGCCAAGGATGCTCCCTTTGATTTTGATGATACTTGTATGAAATCTTTTAACATCCTTAAGCAAGCACTCATCCCTGCACCAATAATTCAACCCCCTGATTGGTCCTTGCCTTTTGAAATTATGTGTGATGCTAGTGATTATGCTATGGGGGCAGTATTGGGACAAATTAAAGATAGAAAGCATCATGCCATTGCTTATGCTATCAAAACTTTGATAGGACCACAACTTAATTATGCAAGAACTGAAAAAGAACTCCTTACTGTTGTTTTTTCCACTGATAAGTTTAGATCTTAGTGGGAGCTAAGGTCATTGTTTAAACTGATCATGCTACTTTAAAATACCTGCTCACTAAGAAAGATGCTAAACCTAGATTGATAAGATGATTTTGCTACTTTAAGAATTTCACTTAGAAATAAAAGATAAAAATGGAGTAGAAAACTCTGTAGCAGATCACTTGTCTAGAATGCATTTTGAGAATATGCAGGAAATGCTCATCAACGATTCGACGAGGGATAACATGCTGTTGGTATTTTTTAAGTGCAAATAGAATATGAAAGATTCTGCAAGAGCACAAAATATCATTGTAGCTTTTACCCAAGAGTATTCCAGAGTATCATTATTTATATTTTACCACAGAGAATCAATGGTTAAAGAATTTGATAGTTACCATCATGTATCTACTAAATTAATACACCAACTAAACTGTAGTGGGGGTAAGTGATAAATGATAGGAGTTATGCATAGTAATCACTTGTAAGATAAATGAGTAGTCTCGCTAAGTTGAGAGGACAACGGGAGAGTTCAAGGTTCCTAAATACTTCTCTATTACTTGGGTTCTAAGATAACTGAAGGATAGCTTGGTGAAGCAATCACACAATAGCACTTTGGAGCAACAGTACCTTTCCGATTCTCGAATAGACTGGGAAGGGGTAATCGGGAGTAGGCTGCCAAAAAGCTCTACGAACACTAACCCTAACATGGTGGATTACGAAGGCCTGTCAGAGCTGTCACCCCTGAGGCTACCATAACTAACCATAGGATTAGGCGCAATCTCAGGTAACAAATAGTCTAGACGTCATGTCTACACTATTGATTACTACCCTAGTCAAGTCCTATAACTAGAGCACTCAATACGAGTGAAGATCCCATGCCAAAGTATAATAACTATACTAACCAATCACATAATAATGCATATAAGAAAGCATAAGTTATGGTAGCCTTTGTCCATTTTTACCTCTCAGGCGGGTATCTTTGTACCCATTGTTTTCTTTCATCTCACTCTTTTGCATAGCCACATGCCTCTTCTCTACAACAATATTTCCCTTTTTATTTTTCTTTTTCTTTTGAGAGATAGCAACAAGAACTTTGGAGCATTGATGGGATATTTTTAGTGTTCACTCCTAGTGTAGGAGTAGAACATTTTTAGGTGGATTTAGATGGAAGGCATGTTTTTGCGTACTAGTTAAGGAGCAGCAGGTGTATGTGGTGTGTAGTAATCTTGATTTTGAAAGCATGACAAGTTTCTAAGATATCAACAAAGCTTGACAACACTTAATGCAAAGCAAGTAGCATATAAATGTGTGGGCTTTCCTAATCTAGTGTTTATGGCTGTGGTAGGAATTTAAGCTCTGTCATACAGGAACTCATCATGTGGTTTTAAGGATTTTAAAAAATAGATCTCCAGGACTCAAGTATCACTAGGAACAAGATAAATAGCAGCTCAAACTTTCCATATCATATCCCTTAATCACCTAGACTTAGATCAAGCAATTGCTACCCACAAGTTTCAGGTTCAAAGTAAATCTTCATGTCAAAACAGTTGTATCTAAAACTTGGGATAATTCAAGGTTGAACACTAGGTAACAAAAAGGGTTTCTAGTTAAGTGCTAAATATCAATTCTATGCATGGTGCCTATCTATGGAGTTCATTTTATCTGGATAAAAACTTCTGTAAGCATGCTCTTTTATTCAAACCTAAATAATCAAATCAAATCAAACTAGAAAAATTCTTTATTTTGTTTCATGATTATTTTACTAGCTAACACACTCAAAAAGAAATATAGTACATTGGTAGGATGGGAAGCTTATACTTAGCTGGTTTGAGTGGAGGATGCTCTCCCCCAAGCTGGATGATGACGTGGTCGTGATATTTGAGTTGAGTGATCCTTCTTAGAACAGGTGTGCCAGCGGCTTGTAGGCAATGAGTTGGACTAGTTCTTGATCATCTGCAAAACTCAATTGCCAACAAGAATACCAATTCTCATGGAGGGGGTTAGGATAATACCACTCCATGGTTAGTGGCAAAATTTCCAGCAGAAAGTTCCATTAATGAGTGGACCTTCATGTGCCCACATATTTTTGGATTTTTTTCATAAAAGGTGTGTACCTTCATGTGCCCACATTTTTTTTGGTATTTATGAATGCAAAAGAGTAAATATGATATAATAGCCTATTCTAGATGCATGCAATTTATTTTTGTGCCACCACTTTGAATAGTCTAATGAGCTATGCCACGAGATCAGTCACATGGGGCTTCAATGCAATGCACTAAGTAAATATTTTTATTTTTCTTTTCTATGCAAATGCAGCAAAGTAAATATCCAACTACTTATACTAATATGCTAAAGGAAAATTATGCAATACTGAAAAGGAAATATGGATAAGTACCAAGTTTACCTTATGGCGAAGGCTAGGTGGTTTAAAGTCCTCAGAACAGGATTTCTTATCTTGTTCATTCTTTGCTTGGTGCATCGTCGGGTTATGATGATGACCCTGGTTGCACCTCCGATGATGATAAGCTGGAAGGTGACTCCTTCTTCCTCCATTCTTTTCTAGTTGGTGAAGTTGATGTTGACGCTGAGGTTGGAGTCTCATCCTTCATAGTCTCTTCTTTCTCACTCTTCTCTTTTGATGTAGATCTTCTGATGTAGGAGTCTCATCACTCCCTCCTTGGGTGGCTGGTTCTTCTGGCATTGGAATGAACGGTGTCTCCTCCTTGATCTTAAGATGTTACCTTCATTATTGGACCGTGATGGCACCGTAACACCTTATAGAAGCTTTTCTTGCTCGATTAGTTGTACATCTTGTCCATGAGCGTGCCTCCTACATTGCACTCCTCCTTTCCCATCCTTTTGTCATGTCGGATTTCTATTTTTCTTCAGACCTTTTTGCTCCTCTCATTGGTTCACTCCAAAGCGATAGAGGCTTGACAGGAAGAACAATAATATTGGACCATTTTTAGAGTCAGTCTTCCTTTCTTATGCTTCAACCGATCGGCAAGGGCAAGTAGAGCCACTTCTACTAAATGTTGCATTGATCCTCTTAAGTGAGAAGTGCTCCTCCTAAGCTTGGTTCTTTCTCTCCTTTTTCTGCACCCTTCTGTTCTGATGGTTACTAGGGAGAGAGCTCCCTCGAATCTTGTCTTATTAATGAGGGAAAAGTGAATCTCCCCCAAGCTTGCTCTTTTAAGTGCCCTTGCATCACCATGGTGTCTGCTTGAATTTCACCAGGACCTTACTTCATGCCACCTTATGTCTTTATGCAATTCTACTCAGCACTTGTTGCACCTTCTTGGGATGCTTCGTGAGATTGCCTTGATTCGAATTACTTGTTAGAAAGGGCTTTTTGTGCTTGAGCAGGACCTCTCATTCTTTTGCACCATCTGATCCAGGAGACTTTGATGTGGATAGTAACATGCTTCTTCATTGACTCTTGGTTGATGGGTTGATGATCATTGGAGATGCATACTCTAGTTCAGCTTTGATTGTCCTTATTTTTGTGAGTGCTTCATCTCCATTGACTTAGGGATGTCATCCGGCGACCATAGTTGTTCATGGCTTCATGAGACATCACCGACAGACCACCACTGGCAAATGAGGTGTGGAAGATGCACACTATGATGTAGTGGCATCTCATCATCCTGGTCTGTGCCATCGGCGTATGAGTTGCTATCTTCGAAGATGATAGAGCAGGCATCGGTTTAGCCATACAACAGAAATTGTGTCCTGCTAGCGTTCATCATCCTACCTTAAGCCTTGGGAATGCTCAAGGTTAGGCTGTCTTTGACGATGCTCATGATCCCTCAAGTTCATCCACTTCTTGTAGTGGTGCCTTTGGTTTCGGAAGGTTCATCCCAAATCATTGACAGGAATAGCTTATATGCATTTCTGCAAAATATTAGTGGGCACATCCTGAAGGATTGCAACGAATTTAAAATATGGTTTGTTGTCCACAATTTTTATCTATACTAACAAAAGATGATTAAAGGATTAATTTAGCATAGATTTATTTTTGTCAATTTTTATTTGTTTGCTACATTCTAACATGATTCAAGGCAAAGGTAACTTAATTGAAGCAAAAGACAAAGTGAATAAACTTTAATACTTACAATTCTTCCCTACATGAAGGACGAGCTGATGTGTCCTCTTCGTGCAAAGTTGTTGGAGTTCATCACATGCCTTGATTCATCTCTTCTATGAGTTCATCTTAGGACTTTCCCAGATTGAATTTGAAAGCTTCTGCAGGGGTTAGTCCAACAAAATATCCAATGTCTACACTATCAATTTTTAGTTCAATACCCAAACCAAACTCCATGTCTAATTTGACTAAGGCAGGCTATTTAACCTAAGCACCACGCTTAATTTAAAAGCCTATGGAAGTATGTCGAGTACTTCCAAACAAAAACTTGCTAGCATAGAACAAATGGAAGTATAAAAGCATTACGAAGATTTACTCAAAAAAATAGAGACGAAAGAGTATGATCATAGTGAGGGATATTTTTTCATTTTAATATGCAAGTGGTATGGATGTATGCAAGAACTAAACATGCTATAGATTTGATATGAGGGAACATAAACTAAATGGAGCGGATACATGGATTAAAGTAAATATGTAATGAGATGTAAGAATTAAAAGATAACTACTCAAAAGTTTAAAGTCCATGAGCAAGACTTTCTCACCTTTCTTGATCATACTTACCATGATTTGTGCGTAATGCGGCTTCTATGTTCGTCACTTGAGATGTGATTTGAATTCTTATGATAATGACCTTTTTCTCCAATCTACACAGGGTTAGAAAGAAATACATATATGTGTGCAAACCTGTGAGATGGCAGGGTTCCATTGTTGATGAATCTTGAATGTTCAGGCACCCTGGGCTCTTCAATGTTTCTTCTTGTCTTGTGGAAACTTGCCGGAAGGTTGAAACGGCCTCTGCTGTCCTGTCTTATTCCACAACTCAACAGAACAGGGGTAATCCTACTAAAGCTAGTGGTACACTAAACTAGCAGACTTCAAGGTCACTATAAAAATCTTTATGCCAATTGCTTCCCCGGCAACGGCGCCAAAAAGCATGTTGGTATTTATTAAGTGCAAATAGAATATGAAAGATTCCACAAGCGCATAGAATACCATTGTAGCTTTTACCCGGGAGTATTCCAGAGTATCGTTATTTATATTTTACCATAGGGAAGCAATGGTTAAAGAATTTGATAGTGTTTACACCAAAATCTGGACTAGGTGCAGATAGTCGATGCCGAGCGCAGATAGCCGATTTTGGGACAGAGGCCAACGCAGGAATAGTCGATCGGGTCACAGAATCGATTGTTGGGCCAAAGCGTAGACGGCGCGGTTGAAGACAGGAGTCGATTGATGACGTCAGCACGAGTCTCCAGCTCCGGGAAGCGATCACGTTCGGAGTCCGTTTTAGAAAGGGAAGATTAGACTCCAAGTTACCTTTAGAGTAGGAAAGTTTGTTAGTTTCCATATCTATTTTGAGTTATAATTCGATTAGGACTCTATCTTGTCGAGCCCAAGGTATAAATATAAACCCCTGGCCATTGTAATACGAACACATCAATACAACACACCTTTCGGCTCCGGCCAAACCTTAGGAGTAGGAGTAACGTAGATCTCGGCGAGTTCTTCAATCGGGCTGAGTGTCATCCGATGGACGCAGGCTTGCTTATAAGTACCGTCATGCCTCACTAAGTTTTGTCTCTTTAATGTCATCCGGTGGACATGGGAGCATCGTAGATCGGGATTGATTCTTGTTTGATATAAGTTTAGCGTCATCCGATGGACGTGGGCTCAGATCAAATAAGGATTAGTTATCGATTCATATTTGTTTTCTTGTTTAATCTATGCTTAGCATCATCCGGTGGACGAGGGCTTAGGTTAAGCTTGATTATGTTCATGGATTAGTTATCGGCTCTAACTAATTTGGTATCTTAGTTAGATTCATTAAGTTATCAAGATGTTATCTGTCATTTATTGTTTATTTATTAATATAACATCTCTTTGCCCGATCAAGATTGCATAGTATTGGTCTTAAATCTACATGAAAAACATTTATTTATGTTTCGCTCATGTTTATGCTTTGTTACGATAACTGCTTGATTCGGCCAGTACTATCGCAGTCTTGCTCGTACGTGATGAGAGGGCTCGGCAAGAGTCGATTTGTACGGATATAGAACCGCCGGCCTTTAGACCGGTTCTGTATTCTTATAGATCGACTTGTGGCTGTTGCTACCGCCAAGTTTTCTGCTTCACGGACCCTGGATCGGCTAATTAGCCGGTGCAGTTATGCTTTCACGAGAAAAACCAGTTAACCGATCGTGTTCTGCCAAATCGGCTAAATAGCCGATTTCTGTCTATTTGACATTCAGATAGTCTGAATTGAATGATTTGACCTGTTTACAAAATTGATTATGCCTTGATCTATTATAACTATCCGCATAGACTTGTTTAATGTAGATTGTCATGTCTGATTACACATATTAATCGATTATATATCAGTTCGATAATTGTTTCCTGTGGCAAAACATGAATACATGCCGGAATCGACTCTTTAGTCGATTTCCGATTATATCGGCTCTCAGAGCCACATAGATAAAACTACCTGGACCCACCGGTTAGTTCTGTCTTGTGATTACTGATCATTATTTTTTCCTTGTCAATTGCAGGTCAAATTGACTGGCACGCTTGAGGGTTATTGGCACTCTCTGACCGGGTTTGAAGCTAGCTGGATCTTGGAAGCTCCGACGCTCTTGAGATCATATCCGGCTTCGCTTGTGTGTTGAGCTCAAGGAACCACATTTTGTGCCAACACACTTTTTGGCACGCCCGGTGGGACAGTTTCACTCATGACTAAGGGAAAGGGTCAGGAAACCGTGGATCCTAGGGATGACGGCGTCATCAGAGTTAAGCGTGAGGAGATCGATCCCAAGGATGCTGTGGTGCTAGAGCAGATCATTAAACAATTCACTGATGCCTGTCTGCTGTCATTTGCTAAAAATCACGATGGCCGCATGATCAAGAAGAACCCCTACCCAAGGTGGGTCATGCCTGTCCACAGCGACAAGGAGGAGGAAGAGTTCA
The DNA here is from genome assembly GCA_038502445.1 of Eremochloa ophiuroides. Taxonomy (NCBI): domain Eukaryota; kingdom Viridiplantae; phylum Streptophyta; class Magnoliopsida; order Poales; family Poaceae; genus Eremochloa; species Eremochloa ophiuroides. Next base: position 36,231,813 of record JAHLJS010000004.1, read on the forward strand.
AGGAGTTCATCCAGAGCACCATCTGGAACGCTTCGCATCAGGCAGTCGGGCATCACCACAACGTTTTCCTGCAGACACTCTACAACATCATGAAGACCGTCATCAAGAGGCATGATTGGGAATCATTGGGCCCAACGTACTTCAACATACCCCCAGAAGATTCCAAGTCAGATGCAGTGGCCAGAACGTCCAATTCTCCACCGCAACAGCCGAATCCGCCAAAGTCGTTTGTTCAAAATCCCAATATGACGACGGATTCGGCTCCAAAAATAACTCCGCAGCCCAAGCTATACAAAGACTACTCTCCTGAGCAGATTGCTGCTTACATGCGTACAATTGGGAACATGCCGACCGGGAACTGCCGACCCGAAACGTGCCTCCAACAACTCCAAATTTTCACATCGGGCACACTTATGATGAGCTCACGTCGGCGCCACATCCCGGTTATGCTCAATCACCTCAACATGAGTTGGTAAACAAGATGAGTGCAATGCTCAGGGACCAATTCGGCTTGCAGCCGAAGGCGGGGGTCTCGATCAGATACAGGTGCCCCTACCCTGAGTGGTTTGATCGCGTGGCATTACCACAGAGGTATCGCATGCCAGATTTCACCAAGTTCAGTGGTCAAGACGACGTATCCAACGTTGAGCACGTCAGTCGATACCTAACTCAGCTCGGTGAGGTGTCGTATGAGGATGCTCACAGGGTCCGTTTTTTCTCGCTGTCACTGACAGGGCCGGCTTTCAGTTAATTCACCACTCTGGAGCCCGGATCAATTCAAAACTGGGCAGATCTAGAGGGCAAGTTTTACAGCTATTTCTTCTCTGGAACTGGGGAGAAAACTATTGTTGATTTGACCAGCATGCGCTAGAGGAGTAGCGAGTAGCGCTTCAGGGAAGTGAGGAACATGTGCTATTCACGGAACCTATCTGACAAGCAGCTCGCTCACTTGGTCATTGGTGGAATGCTCCCGCACATTCAGGAAAAGCTGGTGGGCGTTGATTTTGACAGCGTTAGCCAGGTGTTGCAGAGAGTGATGGCCCTGGAGCTGCAAGCTCAAACCTTCCGTAAGGAGGGGAAGTACAAACAGACGACGTTCATCAGTAATTCGGACTCCGAGGATGAAGAAGAAGATGAAATCGCCGCTGTCGAGCTGAGGTGGGGCAAGAAGCCCATGGCTGTGCCCAAGAACTAGAGCGCAGATGATCAGTACGATTTTGATACACACAAGCTGGACAAATTATTCGATCTACTGGTCAGTGCTGGGCAGATTACCTTCCCTGCCGATTATGTAAGACCCTCTCCTAAAGACTTGAAGGGGAAGACGTTCTGCCAGTACCACGGCGTCACCACACATGACACCAACGGATGCTGCGCATTCAGAACTCAGATTCAGAGGGCCATCTCTCGTGGCTTATTGAAGTTTGACAGTCCTGCTAAGGGGAAGATGAAGATTGATAAGTTCCCGTTCCCGAAGGGCCAGAATATGGTCGAGGTGTCGGCCCCAGCAGGCAAGATGAAAGTTCTGACCTCCAACCAAGCTAGAAGGAACGCATCAGTCGATCCTAATATGCAGATATCAGCTGAGGAGCTGGCGATGATCAAGAGAAGCCGGGAGCAGAATCAGAGCCAATATGAGAAAGGGGAGTCCAGCGGCACCAAGAAGACCAGGCCTACATCCCGCAATTCACTAAACAAATGGCGCTGGGAGAAGGAGAAGACTCGCCGGAGGCAGCTCGAAGAGGAATAGTACCGGAGATGGGCTCATGATGAAGAGGAAGCTCGCTACCAGTAAGACTCGCCGGGAGGAAGAAGAAAGGCACTGGCATTGCCCATTCTTCAGGCATTGCTGGAATGAAGGTCTGAGATTGCTGACTCTACGCAATTGCCCGGAGTGCAGTGATCAGTACCGAGAGTACAGGCAATCTTAGACCAACCGTCGATCTGTGTATGCGAGGCTCGGATGCCCACATGACATGCAGGATCGGCGCAAAAAAAGAGACCTGCGCGATCGGTTCAATGAGGCGGCAGTCGTTTACCAAGAGCCGGTCTAGCACGAGAACCAGTGGTGCCATGGGGACTTGACCAAGAGCCAAAGACGCTGCGTGCAGTGTCTCAGGAACAAGGAGCTCAAAGCAGAAGCCCGCCCGAAGCAAATCTGGCGGGAGAAGCCTCCTCAGGACAAAGGGAAGGCAGATGGTGTTTGTGCAGATGGTGTTTGTGCTTCCGGCTGAGTTCAGGGCGCCCTGAGCCAGGAAGGTTGAAGTTCTCTCTGACTCTGATGAATCGGAGTCTGAGCAAGCCACCGCCAAACTGGTCTTCGTGCAGCAAGCTACCTTTGACAAGCCACCCAAGCACCGGCACCTGAAGGCCCTATACCTCAAAGGATATGTCGATGGGATGCCCATGACCAAGATACTAGTCGATGGTGGCACCACTTGTAATCTCATGCCCTACATCACTTTCCGCAAGCTGGGCAAGGGCCCTGATGATTTTATCGAGACTGACATGATGCTCAAAGACTTTGGGGGCAACTCTTCAAATACCCGGGGGGCAATCAATGTCGAGCTAACAGTCGGGAAGAAGACGCTGCTCACCACCTTCTTCGTGATTGACAGCAAGGGTTCTTACAGTGTGCTGCTTGGGCGTAATTGGATCCATGCCAACTGCTGCGTACCATCAACCATGCACCAATGTGTGATCCAGTGGCATGGTGTTGAGGTTGAGGTGGTCCCAGCTGATGACTCGGTGAGTATAGCCGCAGAAGATGCTACCTACTGGGAAGCTGGGGATCATGACTGCTTCCCTGGCAAGACTTGGGAAGAGGGCTCCATCAAGGTCAATGATGAGAGTAAACAGCCGGTTCGGGCAATCGGCTCTGAGTCTTTTTATTAATGGACAATCCGATCGATGGCACCGAGGGCAAGCTTGGACAGGGTTTTACGTCGGTCGATAAACTTGAAGAAGTGGATATCGGACCTGGTGACAGACCAAGGCCGACGTATATTGCCGCCAATCTTGACCCTGAGTTCAGGCGGGAATTGATCAACTTATTGAAAGAATACAAAGACTTCTTCGCCTGGGAGTACTACGAAATGCCTGGCTTGGACAAATCGATTGTCGAGCACAGATTGCCTATCAAGCCTGGATTTCGGCCGTTCAAGCAGCCGCCACGACGATTCAAGCAGGAGTCATTGCTTGACATCAAGGCCGAGATCGAGAGGTTGCTGGAAACCAAGTTCATTCGAGCTTGCCGATATGCCGAGTGGGTATCGAATATTGTCCCTGTATACAAGAAGAATGACAAGTTGCGGGTCTGCATTGATTTCAGGGACTTGAACAGAGCTACCCCGATGGACGGCTATCCAATGCAGATAGCTGATATGTTAGTCGATTCGGCTGCGGGACATCAGGTCATCAGCTTTATGGATGGTAATGCCAGCTACAATCATATTTTTATGGCTGATGAATATATTCCTAAGACTGCTTTTAGGTGTCCTGGTGCAATCGGTTTGTTCGAGTGGGTTGTAATGACATTCGGTTTGAAAAATGCCAGTGCAACTTATCAAAGGGCTATGAATTATATTTTTCATAAGTTGATCGGCAAGATTGTAGAAATTTACATCGACGATGTAGTTGTGAAGTCCAAAAGCTACAAGGAGGACTTAGCCGATTTGAAGGCTACCCTAGAATGTACTCGGAAACACGACTTGAAGATGAATCCTAATAAATGTACTTTCGGGGTGTCGGCTGGTGAGTTTCTGGGTTTCATGGTACATCGCAAGGGAATCGAGGTTGGCAGCAAGAGTAGGAAGGCCATCGATCAGCTTGTACCGCCAACTAATAAGAAGGAATTGCAGTCCTTACTTGGCAAGATTAATTTCATCAGAAGATTCATTGCCAATCTGTTAGAGAAGGTGCTATCGTTCTTGCCACTGTTGAAGTTTAAAGACACTCAGGAATTCAAATGGGGTGACGTACAGCAAAAGGCTTTCGATGAAATCAAGGAATATTGAAGTCTCCACCTATTCTGGTACCGCCACAGGCAGGTAAGCCGTTCAAGCTGTACGTGACGGCCGAAGACCATACGATTGGCTTGGCCCTTTTTCAAGAATTTGAAGGAAAAGAGAGAGCAGTTTTCTATCTGAGCAAGAAGCTCTTGGATCCCGAGACAAAATACACACCGACTGAGAAGCTGTGCTTATGCCTATTCTGCTCGTGCACCAAGCTGAGGCACTATTTGCTATCGGCCAAGTGTGTGGTCGTTTCCAAAGCCGACGTGATCAAGCATATGCTGTCAATGCCTATCCTGAACGGATGGATCGAAAAGTGGATCTTGGCTCTCTCTGAGTTTGACTTAAGGTTCGAATCGGCTAAGGCAGTCAAAGGTTAGGCAATAGCCAATTTCATCACCCAGCATCATGGAGGCGCTGTCAGTATAGTCGACGTGGCGCCGTGGACTATGTTCTTTGATGGATCATCTTGCAAGCAAGGCGGAGGTGCTGGGGTAATATTGATATCACCTCGAGGTCGACGATTTGAGTACGCTTTCCAGATTGAGCCAACAGTGACAAACAATCAGACTGAATATGACGCGATTTGGAAAGGATTTTAACTTCTGCATGAAGCAAAGGTTGACGTAGTTGAGTTTTTTGGAGATTCACAACTAGTCATCAACCAATTGCTCGGCCTATTTGAATGTAAAGACGATGTACTCAGAGGCTATTATGATCAATGCCAAGCTTTGATCAGAGGGTTCTTGGCGGTTTCACTGTATCATATTCCCAGAGCCCAGAATTAATAGGCTAATCGGCTAGCGCAGAGCACCTCGGGTTACAGATCGATGTAGGAAATCTTCAATACCGAGCAATTAGCTGATGACTGGCGGGGCGAGATAGCAAGTTACCTTGCAAATCCTTCACAAAAAGTTAGTAGAAAGCTAAGGTACAAAGCTATCAAGTACGTGCTGCTAGATGGCCAGTTATATTATAAGACTGTCGAAGGGGTGCTGCTGAAATGCCTCGGGGCAGAATAATCAATAAAGCTGATGAGTGAGGTTCATGAAAGAGTCTGCGGTGCTCACCAATCGGCTCATAAGATGAAATGGATTATCAGAATGACTGGTTATTATTGGCCAACAATGCTCGAAAATTGTTTCAAGTATTACAAGGGCTGCCGAGAATGCCAGAGATTCGGGAATGTGCAGAAGTCTCCTGCCTCAGCTATGAATCCTATCATCAAGCTATGGCCGTTCAGAGGTTGGAGAATCGATCTGATCGGCCAAATCTATCCACCGTCCAGTAAAGGTCACAAATGGATTTTAGTTGCAACAGACTACTTTACTAAGTGGGTAGAAGCTGTTCCTTTGAAGAATGCCACGTCTGGAGATATAATCGAATTTATAAAGGAACATATTATTTACAGATTTGGTATACCACAGACCATCACAACAGATCAAGGGACTATGTTCACTTCAGATGAGTTTTTGACCTTTGCTGACGACATGGGCATCAAAATATATAATTCATCACCTTATTATGCCCAAGCCAATGGTCAGGCTGAAGCGTCAAATCAAATTTTAATCAAGGTTATTAAGAAAAAGATTGAGCAGACTCCCAGGAGGTGGTACTTGACGCTGAGTGAAGCTTTGTGGGCATACCAGGTGGCTCAGCATGGATCGACTAAAGCTACGCCGTACGAGTTGGTCTATGGACACGCTGCTGCCCTGCCTTGGAAAATTCAGTCCGAGACACAACGTGTCAAGTTACAGAACGAGCTTACAGCCGGTGAGTATAAGGATATCATGATGGACAGTCTTGAAGATTTACATTGTCATCGGCTCAAAGCCCTGGAGTGTATTGAAGCTAATAAGATACGGGTGGCCAAGTATTACAACACTAAAGTAAGAGGCAAGAGCTTTGCCGAATCAGAGCTGGTATGGAAAACTATCCTATCTATCGGAACCAAGGATAGCCGATTCAGCAAGTGGTCGCCAAATTTGGAAGGCCCGTATCGAGTTGCTGAATGTGCGCCCGGCAATGCCTATATGCTCGAAGATATGGAAGGAAGGAGATTTGACAAGGCGATCAACGGAAAATATCTGAAGAAATACCATTCTGGTATCCCAGTTGGGGGATGATAGCCGATCGATGCAAGATCTGGCTCCTATAGCCGATTCTACACAGAGGATCGCCTTCAGAACAAAAATAAGAGTCTGCAATAGCCGATTTCATTTTAACGGATCGCCTTTAGCACAAAAATAAAACACCATCGATGGAGTGTAACAGCCGATGTGATTGCATCGCCTTTAGCCCAAAAATAAAAAAAATATATACAGGCATATGGAGATCAGATTGGTGATTATAAACAAAGTTTTTATTTTCTGATCATGTTTATAGAGAAGCCCTGTTACATTTCTAATTTGGATTATGGGTGGCCCTATCTATGATATCCTGGGCATCGGTGACGACCGCAACCCCGTCGGTGTGGGGGAAGAAGTTCGCCAATTGGGCGCTGGCCTCCTCCATGTCCTGGCCGTGGGGGAAGAAGTTCGAAAATTGGGCGTGGGGAAAGAAGTTCGCCAATTCGGCAACCCGGGCTCGACGGCCTCCAGGGCTATGCCGGAGCGGAGTCGTGCGGCCGTGAGAGCCCCGGTGGCGCCGTGACGGACGCTGGCCATGGCCCCCTGGAGGACACGGTGGTGGACATCCAAGAGCCGCTCTGCCTGCGTGCCATCCTATGGGCATATTAGGCCAGTTCCGGAAGGAATTCTTTGTCCATGAGGATGCATTCGCTGGAGAAGCCCTGAAGGAGATTTGGTTGGTTTCCTTGCTGATGAGTTCCGCAGGGTCAGAATCACCCATCGGGCCGACGAAGAAGGCGGTCGGCGCGTCCAACAGCGGAATCAAAATCTCGTTCTTCAAAATCTGGAGGTGGGTGATATATGTGACCAATCGAACAATGATTCATGGATGAAGAGCAGATTGGCGGGATTCGTACCTCGGGCATTTCTGAAGGAGTCGCCATCACTTGCGGATTCTTGAAGGCGGTCGATCGAGGCCGGAGATGCAGCAGAGGATTTCTTGGCTAGGGTTTTGGTTTGCGGAGCTTTGAAGTGATGAGCGGAAGGCTGCGATTTTGGCTAGCGAGTGGACTGAATCAAGACTCGGTGCTAATTTTGGAATAAAATTAGTTTATCCCAAAATTAGGGGGCATGTGTTTACACCAAAATATGGACTGGGTGCAGATAGTCAATGCCGAGCACAGATAGCCGATTTCGGGACAGAGGCCATGGCAGGAATAGTCGATCGGGTCCCAGAATCGATTGTTGGGCCAAAGCGTAGGCGGCGCGGTTGAAGACATGTGTCATTTGTTGATGTCAGCACGAGTCTCCAGTGCCGGGAAGCGATCACGTTCGGAGTCCGTTTTAGAAAGGAAAGATTGGACTCCAAGTTACCTTTAGAGTAGGAAAGTTTGTTAGTTTCCATATCTGTTTTGAGTTGTAATTCGATTAGGGCTCTATCTTGTCGAGCCCAGGGTATAAATATAAACCCCAGGCCATTGTAATACGAAAACATCAATACAACACACCTTTCGGCTCCGGCCAAACCTTAGGAGTAGGAGTAACGTAGATCTCGGCAAGTTCTTCAATCGAGCTGAGTGTCATACGGTGGATGCAGGCTTGCTTGTAAGTACCGTCATGCCTCGCTAAGCTTTGTCTCTTTAGTGTCATCCGGTGGACATGAGAGCATCGTAGATCGGGGTTGATTCTTATTTGATATAAGTTTAGCGTCATCCGGTGGACGTGGGCTTAGATCAAATAAGGATTAGTTATCGATTCATGTTTGTTTTCTTGTTTAATTTATGTTTAGCGTCATCCGGTGGACGAGGGCTTAGGTTAAGCTTGATTATGTGCATGGATTAGTTATCAGCTCTAACTAATTTGGCATCTTAGTTAGATTCATTAAGTTATCAAGATGTTATCTGTCATTTATTGTTTATTTATTAATATAACATCTCTTTGCCCAATCAAGATTGCATAGTATTGGCCTTAGATCTACATGAAAAACGTTCATTTATGTTTCGCTCATGTTTATGCTTTGTTACGATAACTGCTTGATTCGGCCAGTACTATCGCAGTCTTGCTCGTACGTGATGAGAGAGCTCGACAAGAGTCGATTTGTACGGATACAGAACCGCCGGCCTTTAGACCAGTTCCGTATTCTTATAGATTGACTTGTGGATATTGCTATCGCCAAGTTTTCTGCTTCACGGACCCTGGATCGGCTAATTAGCCGGTGCAGTTATGCTTTCACGAGAAAAACCAGTTAACCGATCGTGTTCTACCAAATCGGCTAAATATAGCCGATTTCTGTCTGTTTGACATTCAGATAGTCTGAATTGAATGATTTGACCTGTTTACAAAAATTGATTATGCCTTGATCTATTATAACTATCTGCATAGATTTACTTATTGTAGATTGTCATGTCTAGTTACACATATTAATCGATTATGTATCAGTTCAATAATTGTTTCCTGTGGCAAAACATGCATATATGCCGGAATCGACTCTTTAGTCAATTTCCGAATATATTGGCTCTCAGAGCCACATAGATGGAACTACCTGGACCCACCATTTAGTTCCGCCTTGTGATTACTGATCATTATTTTTTCTTTGTCAACTGCAGGTCAAATTGACTGGCACGCTTGAGGGTTATCGGCACTCTCTGACCGGGTTTGAAACTAGCTGGATCTTGGAAGCTCCGACGCTCTTAAGATCATATCCGGCTTCGCTGGTGTGTAGAGCATGAGGAACCACATTTTGTGCCAATAGATAGTTACCATCATGTATCTACTAAATTAATACACCAACTAAACTATAGCGGGGGTAAGTGATAAATGATAAAAGTTGTGCATAGTAATCACTTGTAAGATAAATGAGTAGTCTCGCTAAGTTGAGAGGACAACGGAAGAGTTCAAGGTTCCTAAATACTTCTCTATTACTTGGGTTCTAAGATAACTGAAAGATAGTTAGGTGAAGCAATCACACAACAGCACTTTGGAGCAACAGTACCTTTCCGATTCTCGAATAGACTGGGAAGGGGTAATCAGGAGAAGGCTGCCAAAAAGCTCTACGAACACTGACCCTAACTTGGTGGATTACGAAGACCTGTCAGAGCTGTCACCCCTGAGGCTACCACAACTAACCATAGGATTAGGCGCAATCTCAGGTAACAAATAGTTTAGACGCCATGCCTACACTATTGATTACTACCCTAGTCAAGTACTATAACAAGAGCACTCAATACGAGCGAAGATCACATGCCAAAGTATAATAACTATACTAACCAATCACATAATAATGCATATAAGCAAATAGAGAAAATAAATATATGAAAGCATAAGTCTTACAGAGAGAGGATACAAGACACATCAGACCTCAGAAGAACTCTTCAGAACCCGAGCATAGCTCCGCTCTCCCTAACTCCCAACTAAAACTAATCTACTACATTGGAGAGAGGTTGTCCTTCAATGGGACACCTCTCCATCCAGGCCCTAGCTAGAGAATATGAATGATAATAATAAAAGGGATGGTGCCTAGGGGGTCCCTAGGGCCTATATAGTCTAAGGTGGAGTAGGGGCCAAGGAACTGCCATGTCATCGATCCGTATTGCATTTACAACTCTCCATTGCCACTGTTGGATCAAAATCGATCTTGTACTAAGGACTCTTTCTGGACTAAATTCTGATTTGAGCCTAATTAATCCCGCAGTTCATATTTTAGAATCTTCTATTGTTTGTAGAATCCATATCTTTTTATTCCGGACTTCAAAAATAGCAAGTAATATATCCGTTTCGATCGTCTTGACGAGCTCTACACAATGGTTGACTCCAATTCCTCATTTGAGATACTTTTATTTTTTGTGGAAAATTGAATATCCCTTTATACCCTGCAAAACAAGTGAGAACACAAAAACTCGTGGAACTTGATAGAATCAAACCCTATAACTATGTTGTGGATTGTTTTATGCCCTTGATTCATGTTTAGTTGATGGATAAAAATGATAGATAACTACCATCGACACATGCTCTATCGGATCACCCGATCCGACCCCTGGTATGCAAATACTGTGAATCTAATGGTTGCAGGATATGTACCACCAGGGGAGGACAAAAGGAAGCTCATCTAAGAGAGTCAACACCACATATGGGACCTGCCATACGTCTTTAGAGTGTGTTCCGATGGACTATTCAGAAGATGTGTTCCGGCTGAAGAAGGGACCAAGATTATTGAAAGGTGCCACTCGTCACCATATGGAGGTCCTTATGGAGCATTCTGCACACATGCAAAGATTTGGCAAAGTGGATTCTTTTGGCCCATCATGTACGATGACACAAAAAGTTTTATGTGGAGATGTGGGTGTTGACGGTGGATAACGTAAACTTTTATTAGAACTTTACAAATGAAAGGATACACGAATACACACTAGTCTAGGGTTTTAACTGACAATTTCTATGAGTTTTGCATGTTCTGTATTTTCCAGGGGCTATTCCAGAAAAGCATAAAAGAGGGATTAAAGTGCTTAAATATCACGAAACTTATCCGCGAAGGCAACATCATTATCAGAACGTGGGAAGCATCTAGAAGACACCCGAAGCAACCGGGGCCCCAGACCTGACCAGGTGGGGCCGGCCGGCGCCCCCTGCTGATTCTGGGGCCCTGCCTTGTGGAATCATCCTCCCACGCTTCCTTGGCACCGAAGTAAAGCATCCATATGTCGATCTAAGGTCGGTTTGATCCGACGGTGCACATAACATGAGACGCGGATCGATGACGTGGCAGTTCCTTGCCCCTACTCCACCTCGGCCAATATAATGACGCCCCAAGGCCCCTCCTAGAGGCATTCTACACCCCGGTGCTTCATATTCTCTACATAAATTAGGGTTAGGGTCCCTCTAGTTTATCTAGTTCTAGTTCTAGTTCATCTAGTTGTAGCAATTAGGAGAGACTAGTTCTTCTAGATCTAGTCTTGTTTAGAGATTAGAGAGATAGAGTAGAAGAGTAGAGATTCTGGAGGAGTTCCGGCCTGTCGGTGCTTCTTCGTGGCTGTATTCTTCTGGATTCAACTTCCTCGCCCAGAGCTGCGTTTTGAGGTACTTTTGTATTCAACTTCTAATTCAATTAAGCATTTGTTCTTATTTGTTCTTAAATTTGCAACTCATATTGAGTGCTTTGATCTTGGTCATTACTTGATTGAAGTAGTATTTCGTAGTGTAGGCGTGGTGCCTAGGCTAGGTTTACTTGTGAATGTCCCTTGATTGGCCGGATAGTGGTAGTTCTCGTAGGTGACAGCTACGTTGATTCCTCTGTAGTCCACTTCCCGTTGATAGGATCGATAGGTGTATAAATGTTTGGTAGGAGGAAACTCTGATTTCCACTCTTATTCATTTCACTGCCCAGTTAGAACGATATTATTCAAAGCTTACCGGTTGTTGGAACTAGACAATCATTAGCTATTTCCTCCTTCTTGATATTATCTAGCCTAATTGTAGGGTTAAGTTCATCGGCTTGGTCATTATCACCTACTGTTCCTTGTGGATTCGATATTTAAAACCTCCAGGTGAAGTGCTACATTGGTATTACATCTGTGCGCTTGCGGATAATCTGATAATAATAATATTTAGTAGAGTGCAGTTAATTTATACCAACAAGCATTTCTGGCGCCATTGCCGGGGAATGGTTTACTGATTTTGACTTAGTTTAGCTTAATCTTGTATTATACTTTTATCTTTTCTATTTTATCCCTACCTATTCATTATTTTATGTTCATCCTTACGGATGCTTTAAATTTCACGCCTATCTGTCTTTATGGCATGCGCAAAAGCTTTGAGCCACCAAAATCTGTAAAGCCTATCATAACACCTGGCTATGAGCTGTGCCCATGTCTAATTAATATGATTCCGGATAAACCCTTCTCGGGAGAAGATAATGAAAACCCATACTTACACCTATGAGAATTCGAGCAGACATGCTTGCACATTGCTGGCATGTTTGATAAGCCCTTGAGATGGAACCTTTTTCCGTTCTCTTTGATCGGAAGAGCTAAACGTTGGTATAATCGAGCCGTAGGAATTATGCAAGGGGATTGGGAAACTTTATGCTCTAAATTTTGTTTATATTTCTTTCCCATCCATAGAGTAGTTAACCTTCGAAAAGAGGTTCTAACTTTTAGGCAACTAGAACAAGAATCTCTTAGTACATCATGGAATCGTTTTAATAAACTTGTTACATCTAGCCCTGACCTTGGTTTTCCGGACCCCGTACTTATTCAACATTTTTATTTGGGTCTTACCAAGAATTCTAGGGAATCCCTTGATTTATCCTCTGAAGGAGCCTTTCCTTATTTGCCTATAAGTAAAGCAAGAGCAATGATTAACAAGGTTGCTCTAGCTAATTCCGAGCTCCCCGAGGAATAGAAGGAATCATACCCCGAACAAGCAAAGGAAGCTTTGATAGCTAAAACACAACCACTCCAATCCCAAGATTTAGCTGTCAATTCTAAACCATCGAAACCCCACTTTGATGATTTAGACTTCCAATTAGCTAAGATGCTTATCAATCAATGTACATCAGATCTTCTCGGAAGAGCATCTTGGAAAAGATGTCGTCAACTTCATTTCCTCCCTGAAAGACATTGGGAAGAATACAAGGATGGCATGTCTAGTAATGTCATAGAAGGAGAGCCAAGCCACATTGGAATCAATTCTATCTTCTCCCCTTCTGTACCCACATTAAATGTCTCATCTGAACCCATCTCTAAACCCATCCTTGACCCCGATGATCCTTCTTCTGCTCTCTCTCCTAAGTCTCATAATGACCCTAGGATCCTATTAAGACATCCCAAGAATAGGAGTCATGAAGATTTTTGGAATGACCAAGAAGAGCTACGACAATGGCATGAATGCATAGAACATACTAGAAACACATACGCTATTGTCAAAGAATGGATGGGAGAGGACGAAGCCTTAGTACTAGCATCTAAACTTAGTCTAGATTCAAATGGTGAGCTTAAATCAATTTCTGTAGTAAACATGAACATGACTCATCCAAGTTTAGAGAAAGCCTTAGACGAGACCAAACTTAGAGACACCAATCCATGGGAAATCATAGAAAATAAAATATCCAATGAATGTCATAGGCATGAAATAATAGAGACAAACTTGTTGCCTATAGACATCCATGAAGAAACACCCTTGGAGTTTGAAAAGGGAGATCATATCGATGAGCATAGGAATTACTTCATTAACACCTCATCAAATCCATGCCCATATGAGAAATCTCCTGGATCAATTGGTCTCTCTAATATTATCACACGCGAGATCTTCAACCCCCTCATTCTACCTGCTCATAAATTTTTTGAAAGGGTGGTTGTAGATGCATATATTTATCATAAATATTGTAGATCTCGTTGTAATCTTGAGATAGGTGCACATAGGTTGGTATTCTAGAGGAAACCACCCCATGAACTTAAATTACAATAATTAGAAGGTTTCCCAAGAACGACTTTGTGTCCTAAAATAACCACTCTTGAAAAATGAATTGAGCTTGCACCTTTAATTTTACTATAATGCCCTTGTGAATTGAGCATAGAATTATAATTATGAAAATATTCCGTTCGGAATTTTTGTCACTAACCATTTTAGGTTTGAAGTAGAAGAGTAACAACGCAAGGTATGTCCAACCAATCATCATGCAATATTGAATTATATTCATCCAAGCTTAACTTTGCTTCGCAAAATTCCAGCTTGGGGGAATGTGCACAATTAGAAAATCTTATGTTGCTAGTATTGGTTGTCTCTACCTTTCTAATCCATGTTCAATTGTTCGCCTTTTCGTCTCTAAATGAATAAATCTTTATAAGTGCTTTCATTTCACCTTTGTCTGCCATAGTGAGTTTTGGTTTAGAGGTACTGATCCTACTTCTATAGGCATTTAAATTAAGCGTGGTGCTTAGGTTAACTAGCCTTCCTTAACTAAAATTAAACATGGAGTTTGGTTTGGTTATTGAACTAGAAGATTACTCTAGTAGACATTGGATATTTTGTTGGACTAACCCCTGTAGGAAACTTTCACAATTAATCTGGGTAAGTCATGAGGTGAATTCAAATCGGCGATAAGACAGGGCACATGCTGAACTTCTATAACTTTGCAGAGGAAGACACAGCTCATTCATTATGGATGGAAGAACTGTGAGTATTAATGATTCATTCACTTTATCTTCTGCTGCAAGTTACTTTACCTCAAGCCATGCCTGTCTAGAACATAACCTATGCTAAAACAATATATTCTTATTAAGCATAGATAGAACAATGATAAAATAATGGACAAACAACCTTTGTTCCAAAAGTTATACATTCTTTCAGGTATGTGTTGTCCACTAATCAGTTGCAGGCATAATAATGAATGGACTGATAAGGCGTCATAAGATCAAAGAAGCAAAAGATGGCAAAGAGGATAAGCAACAAACGAGACAAGATACTCATGAACAACTCAAGATGCAAGAGAAGGAAAGGACCACTAGTCATCTACCCTTCATTACGTAGTGCCATCACGCTCGTATAATGAAGGTAATATTTTAAGGTAAGTGGTCACTATTCTCCTCTTGATCTTGGTATGCACATAAATGATGATGCAAACATGCTAGAGTTACAGCTTTAATTGATTAATCTAATTAACTCAACATGCTTTGTCCTTTAAGATTGTTCATGGCGCCATTCTTTTAATCTCAGTCTTAACCAAATATGCTAAAACATTGTATTCTATCTTTGGAAGATGATAGTCACACTCATGTGAAAATTTATATATTATGTAGAGATAGACAACCCTTCCATTGGTTAAGCAATTTAAATCTTTTCTGCCATATGAACTTAAATGCAACATAAATGCTTAATCTTCTAATCTTACCACTCATGTCATAAGTAAACAAATTATGCAACACCAATTTCGTATTGTTCCATGTGCCTAAGGATAGAGAAAATAAAGAGATAGATTTGGTTCTGTTGGTTTTTTTCCACCAGCAGAGCCCATGCACTTGATCTCTACCTTGGTTGTGCAAACAGGACAACACTTCGAGCAAAGTTTAAAAATTCTATAAGTGAAAGTTCTGTGAACATGCACACTGAGCAAGATGCTGCCAGATCCAACTATTAATGCTCTACTCCAACCTGCTGGCCAAACAAAGGATAAAAGTGACATCATCATCACAAGGGGTGTAACCATCAAGACCTCCATCTCTAAGACGGAGAGATACACAAGAGTGGAAGAAAAAGTCCTAATGGTAGACTTTAAATCCCGCACCTTTACCATAAGATAATATGGTAGTTATCTAATTAATTAGTATTCCTGTATACATTAGCAATTTCACTTCAGCATATTCATCTTTATGCATGTCAAAAAGGAAAAATAAAAAAATCTTTATTGCCTTATTCACTGCATCATAAAATATTAAAGCCCCACGTGAATAAACTTATGGTAACCCTGTAGGAGTATTTACTATGGTGGCATAAAAAAATGATAATAGCATCTGTATTTACTTTCTTGCATTATGAAAATCCTAAGCCCCATGAGAATGAATATTCTCCGTAGTGGCATAAAAATATTTATCATGCATACATATTTACTTTTCTACATAAGAAAACTAAAAAACTCCAAAAAATAGAATCTTGCTAGAATCTGTCAATTAAAATCAACTCAGAGAATAATCAATTACTTTTTGGCTGACCGCTAACCCCTTATCACATTCGAGCCTCGAGTATTGGTTTTTTTGTTGGAGTATAATTATGCAAGATAACACTATGTCTGAGGAGTGAGTCCATCAGTGGCACTCACCAGACTGCTACTGGCAAGTTCACTCTAAAGATCATCAACACCAAGTATTGTAAACATCTAGCTTGAGGAAGGAGCATCCCCTAGTTATCAGGTAACTATACCTATGCGATTATCAAGTCTGCTTTATATAGTCATAAAATACCAAAAATATGTGAACACATGAAGATTCACCGTAGTACCATAAGAAAATCTAAAAATACCAAAAATATGTGGGCACATGAAGGTCCACACTGTTTAGAAAAAAACCAAAAAAAATATGTGGGCACATGAAGGTCCATCCAATTAGGAAACTTCTGCTGGAAATATAAAATCAATCACTTACCATGGAGTGGTACTAAACCTAACCCCTCTCCATGAGATTTGGTATTTTTGTTGGCAATTGAGTTTTACAGGAAAATACAAGATCAAAGAGCTAGTCAACCTGACGCCCTTACACTGCCAATACACTTGCTCCTAGAAGGATCACTCAATTTGCAAAATCAAAAACCCTGTCAAACATCCAGCTTGGGGGAGGGCACCCTCCATTTAAAATCCAGCTAACTATAAGTTTCCCACCTTATTATTATTGTACCATATCGTTTTTTTCACGTGAGTTAGCTAGTAAGATAAAATTTGAAAACCAAATAAAAACTTAGCTATATATTAGAGCGGTCTTAGAGTGTGTCTATAGTCAGTCTAGGTTAGAGTCAAATAAAAACTGGAGAACATTAAAATTTTATCTTGGAGATGATGAATAGTTGCTCTGCCGTAATTCCTTTCAAGTGCCTAATTTTCAACCTTAAATTCGAGTTTTGGATACTACTGTTTTGGCTTAAGAATTTACTCTGAACTTGAAACTTGTGTAGGCATATGCTTAAGCTAAATCTAGGTGATTGATTGATATGATACATGAAGATTGAGCTGCTATTTATCTTATTCCTAGCAATACTAAGTTCTGGAGATTTATTTTAAATTTAAAATCTTACATGATGAGCTCTTGTATGACAAAGTGTAAATTCCTACCAAAGCCATATATGATACATTTAGAGATAGGAAAACCTTTGCACATTTATGCTGCTTGCTTTGCATTGAGTTTAGTCAACCTTTGTTGTATACCTTATGAGAGTCTTGTCATGCTTTTAAAATCAAGATCACTTACACACTCTACCCACATATGCATTACTTTTACTTTGGGAGTAAGCGCAATCATTTTTCACTTCCAACTAGATCCACCTTAAAAATATTTTTCTCCTACACTGGGAGTAAACACCCAAAAATATACCCAATAGGATAGCCCCTGTTTAATTGCTCTAAGTTCTTATCATTACCTCTCCAATTATTTATATTCAAAGGATGCAGGTGGCTACGCAAAAGTATTGAAAAAAAGAGAGAAAAGGGATTAGAAGATGGACAAATATCCCAGCAATTAAAACAATGGGTACTTAGATGCCCGCCTCCCTATGAAAAAAAGAAGAGAGAGAAAGAAAAGAAGAGAGAGAAAGAAAAGAAGAAAAAGAGAATAAAAGATAGCCCATGTTTCCTACGAAAGTTCTAAGTTCCAAAAAGGAGAGTGAATCATTTTCCAAGAGCAAAAGTAGAATTAGCATTTAGCCACCATATATACACCTATCCACCATATTCCATACACATGCACATCTTGGTTTGATTGTATGACTTGACTCTCTATGGATCCATTATTTTACTTTACAATATATGAACTGCAAGTATGCTCATCCTTGTTATTGCCACTCCTATAAGCTCCACTATAATCCTTAGTTGCAGGAAGGTATAACATCATTAATGCCTTAAGTGAGATCCATAAATACCACATATATTAAGAGACTTGAGGGTGTCATATAATTAAGCTTTGAGTTTTATTTTGAACACTTACAAAACTCCAGAATACTGGTACTGTGAAGAATTTGAGACATAGTGCTTGACTTGATTATTTTGTCTTTCGATTGCTCAAGACTTATGCGAAAGCTGAAGCCCTGTAGTTAAAGGTAAAATTGGGTGAGTTCGAGAGTTAGAGCAGTTTTGTCTAATCCGGAGGAGAATTTCTATTTGAAAGCATGTGTACTTGGAAGACATGAAAGCATTATAGCAACTCCTAATCCAAATATCTTATAATTAGGCTTAGGTTGTTTGCCAAGGGACTGGCAAAAGGTAAGCTTGGGGGAGTTGTTGACGGTGGATAACGTCAACTTTTATTAGAACTTTAGACATGAAAGGATACACGAATACACACTAGTCTAGGGTTTTAACTGACAATTTCCACGAGTTTTGCATGTTCTGTATTTTCCAGGGGTCATTCCAGAAAAGCATAAAAGAGGGATTAAAGTGCTTAAATATCACGAAACTTATCCGCGAAGGCAACATCGTTGTCAGAACATGGGAAGCATCTAGAAGACACCCGAAGCAACCGGGGCCCCAGACCTGACCAGGTGGGGCCGGCCGGCGCCCCCCTACTGAGTCTGGGCCCCGTCTTCTGGAATCTTCCTCCCACGCTTCCTTGGCACCCAAGTAAAGCATCATACGTTGATCTAAGGTCGGTTTGATCCGACGGTGCACATAACATGAGATGCGGATCGATGACGAGGTAGTTCCTTGCCCCGTACTCCACCTCGGCCTATATAATGACGCCCCAAGGCCCCTCCTAGAGGCATTCTACACCCCGGTGCTTCATATTCTCTGCATAAATTAGGGTTAGGGTCCCTCTAGTTTATCTAGTTCTAGTTCATCTAGTTGTAGCAATTAGGAGAGACTAGTTCTTCTAGATCTAGTCTTGTTTAAAGATTAGAGAGATAGAGTAGGAGAATAGAGATTCTAGAGGAGTTCTGGCCTGTCGGTGCTTCTTCATGGCTGTATTCTTCTGGATTTAGCTTCCTCGCCCGGAGCTGCGTTCTGAGGTACTTTTGTATTCAACTTCTAATTCAAGTAAGCATTTGTTCTTATTCGTTCTTAAGTTTGCAACTCATATTGAGTACTTTGATCTTGGTCATTACTTGATTGAAGTAGTATTTCGTAGTGTAGGCATGGTGCCTATGTTAGGTTTACTTGTGAATGTCCCCTGATTGGCCGGATAGTGGTAGTTCGCGTAGGTGACAGCTACGTTGATTCCTCTGTAGTCCACTTCCTGTTGATAGGATCGATAGGTGTATAAGTGTTTGGTAGGAGAAAACTCTGATTTTCACTCTTATTCATTTCACTGCCCAGTTGGAACGATATTATTCAAAGCTTACCGGTTGTTGGAACTAGATAATCATTAGCTATTTCCTCTTTCTTGATATTATCTAGCCTAATTGTAGGGTTAAGTTCATCGGCTTGGTCATTATCACCTACTGTTCCTTGTGGATTCGATATTTAAAACCTCCGGGTGAAGTGCTACATCTGTATTACATCTGTGCACTTGCGGATAATCTGATAATAATAATATTTAGTAGAGTGCAGTTAAATTATACCAACAGTGGGGCATGCCAAATACATGAAAATATAATTCAAGAGATGCCATGCCACTCACCAACAACCTCCAGGTTGAGTTCTTCGATGTCTGTGGAATTGACTACATGGGACCATTTTCAAAGTCAAAGCATTGCGAGTACATCCTAGTGGCAGTAGACTATGTCTCAAAATGGGTAGAAGCCATGCCATGGAGAGCTGCAGATTCTAGACACTAGATGAGGGTGTTTGAAGAGATAATATTTCCAAGGACACTCCAAGGATGGTAATTAGTGACGGAGGATCCCACTTCATTGATAAGAGTTTTCAACAATATTTAGCAAAAGATGGGATCCGTCACAATGTCGCCACTCCATACCATCCTCAGACAAGTGGGCAAGCAGAGACATCAAATAAACAAATCAAGAATATTCTTCAGAAGACGATCAATGAAATGGGAACAACATGGAAGGAAAGGCTACCGGAAGCACTATGGGCATACAGGACAACCTATAAAAAACCAATTGGAATGTCACCATACCATCTTGTTTATGGAAAGACCTATCACTTACCAGTGGAGGTAGACTTCAAAGCTCACTAGGCTATCAATAGATGGATATGGATCTGGATGCTGCAGGAATAAAAAGAAAGATGCAACTCTCTGAACTAGATGAATGGAGTGAAAAAGCTTATCACAACTCCAAGATCTATAATTAGAGAACCAAGAGATGGCATGACAAAAGGATAAAGGACTTCGTGCCTGGAGACCAAGTATTACCTTTTAATTATAGGGTGAAGTTATTCGGTCACAGAAAGCTACGAAGCAAATGGGAAGGACCATTCAAGGTTATCAACACTTCGTCCCACGGAGCAGTAACACTTCAAAACGACGAAGGTACGCTATTCAAGGTAAATAGACACTGCCTCAAACTCTTTCTAGAACTAATTAAGGGCCCAGATGAATTAAATATTATAGAGTTTATTAATTTACCAAATTTGCTTGGGCCTAAACCTTCCTCTTTTCCTCCCGCGAAGCGGAAAATTTTTGGAAACTAAATATTGCAAGAAAGATGCACAAAAAATCGAGAGCAGGCCTCCAACAGAGCAGATCAGTCGATCCACCCTCCAAATCGCCCGATCCACCCCTGTGGAGATACGCCTCCGCCTTTTCGTGTCATGAACCTTCTAGTGTCCTCTCGCAAATATTCTAACTTTCACGTCTTTTAGCCCATGCACCGCCACCGTAAGCCATTAGGGTCAATTCCGAAACCCTAGCATCTACCGAAAACTATATAAACAGCCCCTGCTAACCTCCCATCTCATCTTATCCAAGCCATTCTCTCCCTTTGCCTAAGAGCTCTCCTCTAGAGATCCCATGGCCGACAACAATAGAATCATTTCGTTCAGGATGGATCCCAACCAAGTTCCAGTTGATGACTCCCTAGCCATTGTCCCTGTCCAAGCTCCAGGGCATCTCACCATTGTTCCACCACCAAAGCCACGCAGCCATGAGAAATCCTTCTTTGCTTGTGCTAGACCAGCCCTTCCATCACCGCCAGAGATCTTCCTTCTGAAAGATGCGCCACGTAAGGATCCAATTGTCAAGCTCCCGAAGGATGTCAAGCTCCTGTCGCCGAAGTTCAATGAGACGCTGACGAAGGTGAAGCTCGATAAGGACAGCCATGTTCCATGTGCCACATCTCGCCCCACATTTGACGGAGTTCATGCCAGCCCATTAAAGGTCAAGTTCATACAACCCGAGGAAGTACTAAGAAGAGAGCAACCTCCACAGAAGCGCTCCAAGCTCACCATGGCAGATCTACAGAAACAGATGGCTGAATTCACTAGAAGGATCACGATGGTGGAAGAGAATAGTAGGCTCTTAGCTAGGACCATAGACAACACCAATCTGAGGATAGATCTAGAGAAGGGAAAGCGTAAAGAGTTGGAGATCAATTTTGACCTTCTTTCTCAGAAAGATCATCCTAGGAAGGAGCAGTGTAGTAGGGCACCCTTAGTTATCGTTCTTAGTTCGCTCTAGTTAGTTCAAGGTCGAGTGTCTTAGTTTTAAATTTCCCTTATGTAATAAAGTGCCCTATAATAAAGTCAGTTGAGTCAATTATTACTCTGTCTCTTTTGGATATATTTGTCCTTGTCTCCACCTTGTTGTGCATAAAGGAAATCAAGAAACAAGTGGGAGGAGAGCACGATAGTGGACGACGAATACCGGACACAAAAGTACGACAAAACATAAGCAAATGACGCACAGATCACGCACGATGAGATGGGAAACGAGCGGCCAACAGGGTGGATCGGCCGATCCAGCCTAGCTCCACCTCGCTGCGCCTTCGTCCACAATCTGGTATGCATCTCGAGCACTCTATTTCTCGTGCGCCGCTCTCTGTTTCACATTAAATTGAAAACTATTTGATTAAACAACTTTAAAACATGAGAGAATCAATTTTAGTAGCATTGACTTAAGGGTAGACTCACATAACACACTTTTCCTAGAAGTCTTGCTACTGTTTGGAACCTGAATTAGGGACCCCATGCTACTTAAGTTGTTATGGAATATGAGATAGTAAGAATGAAAGCTTGATTCTTGATATTTTGTTATTGGAGAATTTTATTTCAAAACTTAAAATCAATAGATATGCATATCCTTTATGATAAAAATATTGTCCTACCAGAGCCAAAAATAGGATAGATTTAAACCCCTCTATATTTACTGCTTGCTATTGCTTTGAGTTTTGTTAAACCTTGTGACCCTTGTTGAGAAATTTATCAAGCTCCCAAGATCAAGATCACGTACACTCCACATGTATCTGCTATTCCTACACTGAGATTATGCCACAACATGCCTTTCCACTCAAAATGTCTTCTCCTATATTGGAGGAAGCACAAAAAGAAGTTTCTTAGGAACAAATGCTCCAAGTTCTTGCTATCATCTCTCAGAAAGTTTATGCAGAGAAGAGGCATATGGCTATGCAAAAGTATGAGAAGAGAGAAAATAATGGGTACAAAGATGCCTGCCTGAGAGAAAAAAATGGACAAGTGTCCAAAATACCAAAACAATGGGTACTTAGATGCCCGCCTAGAAAAAAAGAAGAAGAAAAAGAAAGATAGCCCATGTTTGTCCTACAAAGAAAAGAAAAAGAAAAAGAGAGAAATCATTCAAAGGAGTATAGTAGAATTAGGTTAGCCACCATATATTCCATACACATGCATATCTTGATCTAAGAGTATGATATCTTTCTGCTTGGATCCTTGTTTTGACTTTACAATATATGCAATGCAAGCATGTTTTCACTCTATCCCTACCTCAGCTCCACATAAGATTTAGAAGTAGACAAAAGAGAAGGCAACATCATCTATGCCTTGGTAAGGATCAACACCACCACATATGAGTGATTTGACAGTATTACAAGAAGGAGAAGGTAAGCTATGCTTTATTTTCAAACTTATTCAAAACCCTCCAACTAACTTAATTGATAGAAGAAGGTGACATGTTTGAAGCTATTCTATTCTTCAACCGCTCGAAGTTTCATGGTACATGTAAGACGTCCATAAAGGGGACTAAATTATCATTGTTACACTTATCATTGTTGTCGGTAATACATATCCCCTGATTTATTTATCACTGTTATACTTTAACAATTGTTTACTTATTTCACTGCTTGGTTAGAATGCTCTAAATTCCTGGTACTAAATTAGACTAGTATTGACAGTAGTTATTGTATAATTTTACCCGTCAACCAATCATGAAGAAGGATATAAATGCAAGCCACCACATAAGATAGGATTTTAACTGACAGAATTCCATGAGTTTTGGTGAATCTATGTTTTTCAGGGACTATATAGGAAAAGAACCAAGGAGGACCTACATGTCATAGAAATACATCGAATTACGCGGTGAGAGCGTGTCAAAAATATTCTAGAGAACACCAGAGACTCACTTACAAAAGTAGGGCCCGCAAGTCAGAGAGAGTGGATCGGCCGATGGGGAGGCCAGATCGGCCGATCCCTGGCCCCACCTGTCAGCCTTCAACGTCGGTTCTCCACCGCCTTTGAGGATTACTTTGGACCAGTGCCTTAAGTCGGTTTGATCAAAGGGGCTGAGATTCATCGCTCGGGCCTATATATACAGCCCCAGACCCCTATGGTTTCATATGATCCAAAAAGAAGTTCAGTCTAGGGTTTCATATTGCACCAGAAGATTTAGAGCCAAGCAGAAACCCTAGATAGGATCTAGAGTCATGCATCAAGTAGAAGATTAGCCTTGTAGTCTATCTAGATTAGGGCTATTCTTATCTAGAAATAGAGAGATAGAGAGCTGGAGAGAGTTGGAGGAGTTGCCGGCCTGTTTGGAACTTGTTTCTAAAGATTTCTTCGATAATCAACTTCTAATCCAATTGAGTAACATCGCTATTATTGTTCTTAAGGTTTATGATTCTTTTGAATGCTTTAGTCTTGGTAGCTTCTCGATTGAAGTAGTAATTGGTAGTGTAAGCGTGGTGCATAGACTATATTTTACTCGTAAATGCCCCATATTGTCTGGATCGGCGATAGCTCGTGAGGGTGACTTTACCTTATTGAATCTTCCATGGTCCACCTCCTGTCAGTAGGATCAACAGGTTTGCTTTACTAAGGAATATATCCTTTGCTAATATTTTCCTATAGTAATTTCCACATTGAGAGCAATAGTATCATATCTTGTGAAGATTAAAACCAGAAGACCTAGAAATATCCTTTATCATCCTATTTTCTCCATCCTTGATAGCAGCTCATGGGTTGAGTCTAGATTCTAGTCATCCTGTTTTTCCTGTGGTAAAATATAAATAATGATATCTTGGAATACTCCCGGGTGAAGTGCTACATTAGTATCTGTCCGTTTACAGATTATTCCTAGTGTTTATTTGTTTGAATTAACTTATACCAACAACTAGTAAGTTCATAAATTAAGCATGGTGCTTAGAATATAGCTTACCCATTAATGCGGCTAGGCCCACGAATAGGTGTGGTAGGTTTTAGGTGGTGACAAGCCTAGAATCCTCTGGATTCCACCACGTTTGACCTAGTTCTTAAATCATAAATCTTGTAGGTGTACGGTGCCTAATCGTCATACCCTGGGCAAGTGTAGGACTTTGCACGCTCATAGTAAGGCAATCTCTTTTGTATTGCAAACAATTGATCTGATTATCATAGTAGAGTTATCTCATAGACTCATACTACTCAAGAACTTTGTTAGAGCTGCCCTATTAAGTTCACCTTAGTTATCCTTCAATTATTTATCCTCACTAAAGTTTATCCCATTTATCCATATCTAGACATTTGGCTATCAAATCCTTGGAATCACACCTACCCACCTTCCTTTGGGAATAATATAAATTTGACACCTGCTACTCCAGGCAAACTGCTACATGGTAGTTCTGTACGCTTGCAGAATCCCCTTTCTGTCTTTCATTGTGCACTTTTAGAATTGGGATTTACAACCCTGTTGTGATGTACCAACAAGACTTTCTAGCACCATTACTAGGGATAGATTTTGTCTATACTCTTGCAATTGCTTTAACAACTATTAACAAGCATTTCTGGCACAGTAGCCGGGAGGCAATTGTTGTATTCCTTTAGATTTAGTCAAGTCTAGATATTTATCTTCTGATTCCTGAACATGGCCAACAAGGCCATCCATTAATTCTCTACTCCTTCTGCTGCTAATATAGCAATAGGCCCTAGTGTCATCGAGGCAAATACTCAATTCGAGTTAAAGACTGCGTTGATCACGTTCAAGCTTGCCAATTTTGTGGTAAAGCTCATGAGGATGCTAATGCACACTTCCAACACTTTTTGGAGATATGTAGCACCTTCATCATTAAAGGAGTAACTCCAGATGCAATCTGTCTATGTCTCTTTCCTTTCTCCTTGCTAGGAAATGCAAAACAATGGTTCTATACAAACCAAAATATTGTTGACACATGGGAAAAATGTTCCAATGCTTTTCTAGTAAAATTCTTTTCTCTAGGCAAGACCAATGCTCTTCGCAATAAGATCTCCAATTTCCAACAACAAAACAATGAATTGATTCCTGAGGCTTGGAAATGAATGCAAGAGTATGACGCTATCTTTCCGCACCGTAGAATGGAAGATTGGCTTTTGATCCAAATCTTTTACCATGGATTAGTCCCTCTTGATAGGAGCCACCTAGATGCTGCCGCTGGTGGATCATTCTTTTCTCTTAATGTTGCATATGCGAAAGCCACGATGGAGAACATGGTGTCCAATCAAGGATGGAACGAGGAATGCCAGCAACCGTGTAAGATAGGTATGCATTCTTTTAAGAAAGCTAACATGATTGTAGCCAAGATGGACTTGCTCACCAAGAGGCTAGAAAAATGTGAGATGATGAGTATACCTGAGACCGTGCAAGTCATGAAGACCCACATGACATGTGAAGTCTGTGGAGGAGTAGGCCACTCTGGATTCCACTATCCCGAAACTCATGAGGACCTCAACTTCATCAGCAATGATAATGGTTTTCGCTCTTCAAATCAAGGATGGACACAACGCTCCAACTCTCAAGGTAACACTTTTAATTCTTCGCAACGTTCGAACAATCAAGGTAATAGCTATCCTTCTCTTAAAGATCTCGTTTATGGTCAAGGTAGAATGACTGATGGTATAAACAAGAAGCTCCATGCTAATGATAAGGTGCTAGATAACATAAATTCTAAATTGGTTGATTTTTCTTCTGCTACAAAGAATCAACTTAGTTTTAATAAGATGCTTGAAACTCAATTATCACAACTAGTAGTCGCAATTCCATCTTTTGATAAAGATAGAATACCAGGAAAGCCTAAAGCAACCATGGAATCTGCCAATGTTGTTACTATTAGTTATAATGGCCGTGAACTAGATGGATGGAAATTTTCAACTGAAAAGGGAGATCCCGGAACCCCTGTTATATCATGCTCTATTCAATCTCAAATTTTCCATAATGCTATATGTGATCTTGGATCTAGCATTAATATCATGTCTAAAGAACATTACGAGAAGTTGTTCTACACTGAGTTAATACCTACCTTTGCTTATGTGCAATTAGCCAATCAAACAACTTGTTATATAGAGGGAGTTGTTTGTGATATTATGGTAAAGTAAGAAACAACTATATGCCTGCTGATTTCATGATTTTAGACATACGAAATAGGGACAAATTACCCCTCATTCTTGGCTGACCTTTCTTGAATACTATAAATGCATGTATTTATGTTGCTAGTGGTCGCATGATTTTCCATATTAATGGGAAGAAAGAAAGATTCACTTTCTCTTGTGGATTGCACCGTGCAATTAACTTACAGGAAAATAAGAATTGACCCAAGATGAGGAAGAGAGCAAGATCCAAGAAGAACAAGAAGGATTCAGATGATGTCAAGAAAGAACCATCCTATACGACCTCTGCACGAGACCTCACCGTCACGGAAGGAGAAAATCAAGATAGAAAGAAGATAAAGGAAGAACCTCCTTCTGAGGAAGGGCAACCATGGGAGTAAGTAGTCTAATTCTTTCTTTTACAATCATTGCATTTGCATATTTACCTTCTTTATGCATTAAATTAATAATTTTCTAGAAGCATGTTTAGTAGTATGTCTTGCATTTAGATTAGAATCATTTATTAAAATATTTATATATATAAATAGAATAATAAAAATAAATAAATAAATAACAAATATTTAAATAAAATATGAAATAAATAATAATAATAATAAAATAAAATTATATATCATAATATAAAAAATAATAAAGGCAATCATCTTTTTCAATTAAGCATAGTAGCAATGCATAGCATAGTAGTAATAAATAAAGTAAGCCTTAGTCATTTGAAAGTTAGTAATCATAATAAATAAGAAAGCAAAGGAGAATAATCCCGATCAAGAAGACTTCTGACCTCGTGAAGAAAACTAGTTGGGGGAACATCGTCCTCACCAAGGTATGATCTCAACACAAGATCCTTCTTTACTTTGAGAATCATGATGAGTTATTAAAACACAATAGTAATATGAATTTTTGCCTTGAACAAATTTTGTTAGAAATGATGAATAGTTGCTCTGTGATACTTTGAAAACGCCTATCATACAACCCTTTAAGTTTTGAGTGTGATGTTTGAAATTTATCTTAAGTCAAACACTGTTGTGGGTTGCACATGCTAATAAGTTAAGTTATATTCTTGTAAGATTGGAAGTGGCATTAGTAGAGTAATAGTTTTACCTTGTCTAAGGAAAGGTTGAGATCAATCTAAAGTTTTTTATTTTTGTGCATGTGTTTTAGCCTTTCACAAAATATTCACAAAGGTTTTTCTCACTTTTCACCATGCCACTCGATCCTAACAACGCGTGCAAGTTAGATCACTCAAGTGACACTAGTGACCAATATGCAAATAAGTTTGCCCCTCTTAATAGTACGGCCATCTATCCTAAATCCAGTCAAGCACTTCTCTACTCAACCTTAGACCGGTGAAATGGGAACATCCTAAATTATACCTTTGCCTTGTGCTTTCCATTCCATCTCCATCATTATCACCGTCGATGCCGATGCAACACATGCATCAACACCTCAAGAATGATATGATACACTTCATATCATCATGTGACTTTTGGTTCATCAATCCTTGACTAGCTTGCTCTTCACCGTTGTGTTGGTCTATCGATGCCAAACCCACTAGCTTACCATTCACACTTGCACCCGGTCCATCGACGTCAAGCCTTGTCTTGATATTCTTCACCTAGCCACATGAATTTATGTCATGTCTCATGCGTTAAGCTCCTTCAACATCACATGTGTGAGCTAAGCAACAAATCCAATGTCATTTCCACCTTCATGGCATAGTTGCTCACACAAGTGTACATGTGGACTAATCATCTATGTAATCATCACACAAACACATATTAGTCCACCTAAGTTGTCACTCAATTACCAAAACCAAACAAAGGACCTTTCTGAATGTCATGCCTATTGAGATATGGATCCGAGTTATCAACAGGAGGAATCACACATAGAGGCTTTAGGTCATCAAACTCATCAACTTGGGCAACTGTTCTATCAAAAAATCCTATAATAACTTGGCAATGCATATGATCCTTATACATTTGAAACAAACCACACATCTAAAAGTCGTTAACTAGTTTGACATCGTCACACATTCGTTTTTCATAGAACCACACACTAGGAGTCTGGCTAGGGGAACTTTTGACCTCATTGTAGAAACTTTGCATCAACAACTCAAACGAAAATGATCCTACCTCCAAATTTCATTTAATCACACCTGTAAGCTTTCCTATTCATTACTGTCTGTAGTACATAAACCTTCCACTTTGATCTCTAACGAGAACAAGCGAGCCCTAGCAGCAAACAACTAGTCACAGTAAAAATAAACACTAAAGTCAACACAATGCCACAACCTACTCGCATCGGAGCTCAAAAATCAAAAGATTTAAGGTTCACTTCCCCTCGATGTTCTCCATCTCAATGGGATCAAACAACGAGATCAAAGAAATACCATCACACACCAACAGTCATCGTCCTCCAGAATCTAGCAGGCGAAAATGAGTTCACGACATCGGTTTATAGGGTTAGCGTTCCACTGCAATTCGGAAGGAGGAGGGACAGAGAAAGTGAGAGGAAGAAGAGATTGCGAGCAGGTCCATGTGAGTCCATAATTGTTAGCTCTTTCACAATGGGCACTCCCTGAGAGGGGGCTGTTGCAAAGTCTTTCTCCTTCAATTCGTGGATCTCGACACCGTTGTCGTTGCTTCCCTCATTATTTATGATCTAGCAAGCGATAGCGGGCAAAGCTTCATGGCTCCAACACCTAGGGTTAGGGTTGCACCACCTGGAAGAAGAGAGTGCAAGCATATCCAGGTTAGTCCATGATTGTGGGATGATGCTTTGTAATGGGATGGGGGCAAAACGTCTTTACATGAATACATATGATACTATGGCAAAAACGTTTATGCAGAAATACGGCTGGTCCTAGATTTAGAGCATACCAGAGATTTGTGATGGTATACCTTTTAGAATATGTGAATGGTAACTAAATAGACAAGAAGGATTTTGGAAGTTAAATATGGAAATTTCTGTGAATAGTCCCTCTAAACCCCCAAATCTAAAGAAAACCTCGGCTGGAGCTTTAACCATCTCCGGGAGGACCTTAAACAGGCGAAATGGCGGCCTCCGGTGAGGGCGCGTCTCTGCCGTCTCCGGCGGGCGGGGAGGATGCGCACCGACGCCGCGTGAGCTATTTCTACGAGCCGTCGATCGGCGACTACTACTACGGGCAAGGTCACCCGATGAAGCCCCACCGCATCCGCATGGCGCACTCGCTGGTGGTCCACTACGGCCTCCACCGCCTCCTCGAGCTCTCCCGCCCCTACCCGGCCTCTGAGGTCGACATCCGCCGCTTCCACTCTGACGACTACGTCGCCTTTCTCGCGTCCGCCACCGGAAACCCGGGTGTCCTCGACCCGCGCGCCATTAAGCGCTTCAACGTCGGTGAGGATTGCCCCGTCTTCGACGGTCTCTTCCCCTTCTGCCAGGCCTCCGCGGGGGGAAGCATCGGCGCCGCCGTCAAGCTCAACCGCGGGGATGCCGACATCACCGTCAACTGGGCGGGCGGCCTCCACCACGCTAAGAAGAGCGAGGCCTCCGGGTTCTGCTACGTCAACGACATCGTCCTCGCCATCCTCGAGCTCCTCAAGTTCCACAGGGTTCGCGTGCTGATTTACCTTTTACTGCTTACATTTAATGTTTGGGCACTTGGCTTTGTTTTTGGAGGAGAGAGTTTATCGGATTGATTGCTGGATTTAGATGTGAATCTTTAGTGATTTTTTTTATCGGTTCATGCGATTATTGAGCATTTGTGATTCTTGTGAGTGGATGAGTAGGGCACTGATCTAGATTGCTTTGACTTTCACAGAGGAAACAGATTTTGCATTCCCAATTCAGTAACCTTTTAGGTTATAGGTGCGCTAATCTGGACTCTTGGCTTTGGTTGTTCAACTTCCATTATTGGAGGGGATATTTCATTAGGTTCATTACTAGATTTGGATATTGAATTTAATGGTTTCTAATGGTGTTGATGTTAGGGTTTGGGGATTTGCGGGTAGTATGGTGCCTTCGACTCTGCAAGGGCAACATTTTATTTGTCATAATGCCCAATTCAAGACCCTTGTGATTAATTTTTATACTATTTGTTTGCTGTCAGTGAAACTAGGTGTTTTAAGGAACTGTTTGTAATGCATTTCAGGAAGTTGGATTGTCTTATGTGTAGATGATTATTGCTTTATGCTATTAGAGCCTGGTATGTTTGTCCAACTACACATATTGTTAGAATTTGATACCCCTAGTTATGTGCAGGAGCTCTTGAATCTTTAAAAGGATGTTGTGAGTATGACACAAGCTTGCACTGTATCAACAACGATTTAGTCGAATCACGTAGAAAACCCTAAATGACCGTGTTGAAGCCATCACGAGAAGAGATTAGGATTTTGATGAAGCCGACCACAAATTCTATTAGCACAACTCCAAAAGATTATAAGTGATTATTGCTCTCACAACCCTACTTTACCCTCTAGGACCCAATGATTCTTGCCCTATAAAAGAATCTAGTGCAATAGCCTAATCCTCTTGAGCGCTCCCATTGCTCCTTGCAATACTTGGATGTGACCCTTGGGTTGGCTTGGTTGATGCCTATGGCCTCTACCCTTGTTTATATAGTCCCCTCCAAGGCCCCCCTCATGCAAGGAGTCCTACTCCTAGTAGGATTCTACACTCAAGTCCTAGTAGAACTAGGAGTCCTAATAGCACACCTCTATTGAGTGCTATTACAAGTAGGATTTGAGTCACCACACAATACATATTAACCTCTGATTGCCTTCTTTTTGTAACTTTAGATTGTCTATGTGAGAATGTACTGGTGATCATCATTCTTTTCTGTATTTATAAACATCTTAAAAGGGAAATGACAAGTGGAAGTTGCTGTCATTACTCTATTCTAAACAATATGCGTTGTTGCTAGTACAAAAGGTTTTTTGCCTCCTAAATGTTGTTTTAGTTCTTTTTTCACCATGGAGGCATGGATGAACCGAATTTCATTACTCAAGAGCAGCGAAATTACAATAGTTTGTGAAACCAAAATAAATTGTTCCATCCTATCATAGTGCCCAGATGGGATGAACACACAGGGTTCACCCAACTGGTACCAAAAACTCACCGAGATATCCAAACAGTTTAAACAGACAACAACGCTACCGGAATTGAAAACGTATTTAACTACTACAGCAACACTGCTATGCTTGTTACACCGGAGCTGTTTTAGTTGTTCTGGTTGGCATTTTTTTGAGTTTCAGTCGCGTGTGTTCCTTTAACAAGTAAGGTATGGTGTGAATGTGTCTTGCAAATGTTCTCTACTTCTTAAAGCAATGATACGAATTCCTGTGTATCTGAGAAAAAGCAACACTACCCTGTTGCCAAAGAAAGTCGTTTCTACTTCTTTTGTTGAGACCATGTCTCCTTTCACATGCCTAGTTATTCTGTACCTAATGCGAGCTAATGTCAGGTCTTATATTTCCTCAGTGCATGCTTACTTATGTTTTGCCGATCAATGTTTTCAAGTCGTTCGATTAATCGCGATTAGTCGTCCTGGTCGGTCCCAGGTGTTCGTAGCTCGACCAGAAAGCTGGTCATCTGATTTCGACGACCAATCACGATTAATCGTCCGACTAGGATAGGGACGATCAGTTTGGGTACTCTGTTTTTCGTCCTGTTAAACTGGGTGATACGCTGGCTGTGTGGCTGTTATGGTCTGCTAAATGTTAGTTATTTGCTACTGCAGCAGTGCTGCTGTTACGGTATGCAAGATCAAGACTGCATTAGTGTTGCTACTCGCTACTTGCTAATTATGGTTCTCTTTGGTATTCTAGTCTTCTAGACTTCTTTTATTGTGTATACTTATATAGTTATGTAGTATATATAGAGAGGTATATATAGAGGTATATGTCCTGAAATACTAGGATGATAGATGGACGACCAGGGTCGACCAGGCTCGATTAATCGACCTGGTCGACGACTAATCTCGATTAGTCGCTTCGACCAGGTTCGACCA
Organism: Eremochloa ophiuroides; assembly: GCA_038502445.1. NCBI lineage: Eukaryota > Viridiplantae > Streptophyta > Magnoliopsida > Poales > Poaceae > Eremochloa > Eremochloa ophiuroides. Next base: position 36,264,273 of record JAHLJS010000004.1, read on the forward strand.
GTCGACCTGAAAACATTGCTGCCGATGGCTTTTCCTTGAGATGGTGAAAGATTTCTTTTATCGGATTTGATGCTTTGGAACTTGGAAACACCATTTTTGGTAAGGGATATTTATTTCACATGAGTACAAGGTGAATGTGGTCCCCCCAGGATCTAATTCTAAGATAGAAAGATGTGTTTGGTGATCTTGACCAACTTGGTATCATCACCGTTTCTTGGATTATAGAGTTGATTTTTGTCAGTGGATATGCATGGAATGTGTTTTTTTTTTTACAAAACATGCTGTTGCTCATGAGATCGACGTCAATTCATGTTATCGTTTCAAGCATTGATGTTTTTTGTTAGTGGAGTAGGGTGTTGATCTGGAGATTGGTTTGAAGTTCACAGGGGCAACAGAATTTTGCTTGTCTTGATGCCCAATCCAGCAAATGTTTCCACTATTGGGGCTAATCTGGACCCTTTGCTTGGGTTGTTGCAGTGAGTTTATTTTGTTGCTTGCTAGATTTAGATGCAAATGTTCAATTGTTTTTGATAGATGGATGTAAAGCATTGATGTTGGGAATTGAAGAATTGGAGATGGCTTTGATTTTCACAGGGCCAAGAGAATTTTGTTTGTCGTGATGCCCAATTTTGTGACCACTACCATTATAGGCACTGTTGTGTGAAAGTAACCCATGGGATAATTTTGAACTGTGCAATAGTGTGTTTCTTCCATTTTGAATTGTCGTATGTGGATATGTTTATTTTATGCTATTAGTGAGGGCCTGGCCTAGTATGTGTGTATATATAACCTGTGTTTAACTTGACCACATTTTGTGTGATTTTAGACTCCCTCTGTGGTCATCACAACTTTATTTGGATTTGTAACCATATTAAAAAGTAAACAACAAGTTGAAGTTGCTTTAGTTACTCTGCTATTGTATTCAACAATGTCCTTTGGGCAGAGCGCCAAAGAGCAGTTTCTACTTTTTCTTTTTGAAATTTGAAACTATTAATTATTTTGTGCCTAATTTGCACTAAGTCAGGTCTTATATTTACTCACTGCATGCTCTGTACTGTCTGCTGATAGCTTATCCTTGAGATGTTAAAAGATATATTCAAATTTTATACTTTGTAACTTGGAACTTGGAAGCGCCAATTTTGGTATAAGGGTGTATGTTACAGGTTTAATAAATGGTGAATGTGCCCCCCCCCCCCCCCCCCCTCTCGCCCCCCCTCCCCGCGGGAATCTAATTCTAAAAATAGAAACATATGTTTGCTGATACTAAATAACTTGGATATCAGTCTATCTGCATGAAATGTTTTTCTGGGACATGCATATTGATGGTAAGGGTGGATATTTTGACCATTTTAAGTGCGAGATAGATGCCTCTCTTATTGTGGTTTTTGCTTTTAAACTTCAAACACTGTACTGGTAACTGGTTTATGATTCTAAATCATCATTTCAGTCTTTTTCTTGTAAATACATATTTCATCCACAGTTTTCTGCCGCTCTGAGTGCTGTAAGATGATTCTGTTCTGTTTAGCCGTTTAGGTATATGTTTCCTGATAAAGTATCCTCACTGATTTATGATGCATATTCTGTAACCATTTTTAGATAAATACTACTAATATAATTGAAGGGATTGTTGACAAATATGATAGTTATTAAGAAACAATCAGGTTTCCTTCATATACGCTTCTTGTCAAGCTTTTCTTCTGTCTAAATATTTTAGCGTTCATACACACTATGCCACATATGTACTTGATTATATAATACTGATGGCTAGAATGTCCATTTGTTCCAGCGTGTGCTATACGTAGACATTGATGTCCACCATGGAGATGGCGTGGAGGAGGCCTTCTTCACTACGAACCGAGTCATGACGGTTTCCTTTCACAAGTATGGGGATTTTTTCCCTGGTACTGGACATATCACTGACGTTGGGGCAGCCGAAGGGAAGCATTATGCTCTGAATGTTCCCCTTAGTGATGGCATTGATGATGCCACCTTTCGTGATCTGTTCCAATGCATCATTAAGAAAGTTATGGAGGTTTATCAGCCAGACGTGGTTGTCCTCCAATGCGGAGCTGACTCCTTGGCTGGAGACAGGTTAGGTTGCTTCAACCTGTCTGTGAAGGGTCATGCTGACTGCCTCCGGTTTCTTAGGTCGTACAATGTTCCCATGATGGTTTTAGGTGGTGGAGGTTACACCATCAGAAATGTTGCACGCTGCTGGTGCTACGAGGTATTGCTTCTCTCTTATTCTAAATTCAGCTGAATGCGTGGTAGGTGTGTTCGAATTTATCACTTGCTAGTGCTGATAGAATTGGGTTGTAATGCAGACCGCAGTTGCTGTTGGAGTTGAACCTGATAACAAGCTGCCTTACAATGATTACTATGAGTACTTTGGTCCTGATTATACTCTTCATATCCAACCAAAAAGTGTTGAAAACCTGAATACGACAAAGGACTTGGAGAACATAAAGTAAGTGAACTGTTTGCTGTCAGTATGACATTCATCTTCTGTAACTTGTTCCAGTCTTCCATATGCTTCTTTGTTGAGCACTGGAGTGAAATGTTTATATATGTTTTTTTTCCTTATGCATTTCATTGAGAATTCAGAGTTTATTCTGCATTTAAGTGCTTCATCATTACCATGAATGGTGGAATTTCCCTGTGATATACGCCTTATGAGAAATTTTGTCTCTGTTGTATGGATCGATATTACACCAGTTAATTTACATGTTCTTACAGTTCCATTCCTCAATGGTGCATCATCTGGACACCTATATTTGACACTATGCATATGTATTCCTGCCTGTGTACATTCCCCTAACTGCAGGTTGATTTTTCTATGCAAATCTGCAGGAACATGATATTGGAGAATCTTTCAAAGATTGAACATGTTCCCAGCACTCAATTCCATGACAGGCCGTCAGACCCTGAAGCTCCAGAGGAGGTTTCTCTCATGCCATTGACAATTCCTTGTTTATGCTCTCTTTGCATTTTTCTTGTTTACCCATTTGAGTATTTTGCATTGTAGAAAGAGGATGACATGGACAAGAGGCCACCTCAGCGCAGCAGATTATGGAGCGGAGGTGCTTATGACTCTGATACAGAGGATCCTGACAACCTGAAAAGTGGGAGTAAAGACGTAACTGCCAACTTGCAGATGAAGGTTGGCCCTTTTATCACTGCACAACATATATATTTCTTGGCTCATAAAATTGCTTGGGGTAGTGGATACTGTCACTAGCCATGCCGATTCCTTTTTGATGCTGTGGAAGTCTCGGTTAGTTTATAAACAGGTACTAGTTTAGGGTTTTCTTGAAACAGTATTAGTATTAGCTAATGTCAAGCATATAGAATGAACCAAAGGTGAGTGTTTCTGAGCATGTTATGGCCAAATCTTGTAATCAACACTTTGTCCAGAAAATTCTGTCGTCTAAACCAAAAGCTCAATGTTGGTGCAGGATGAACCGAAAAATGATCTGTAGAAGTTTCCGAAGTGCCCGGGGTACTGAGTTGTCAATGGGATCGTCGACATGCATGCTGAAGACCGAGGACGCATCTGAAACTGTGTGTGCTGATACCTGCCCCTGTGCATCTGTAGCACACTGAATGTTTTGGCTGCTTCTAGCATTCCTGCGTGTCGGTAAAACTAGACCTGGCCATATGGTGCGTGCCAAACTATTGAGCTGGAGAAGTGAACTGACTATACTTGAATGAGTACTGTAGCATGCCTGTACTAATCGTTAACCATTAGTCCATTAAATTTTTGAAACTTTTGTTGTCTGCGATGGTTCAGAGCTGTATTGCTTGCTCTTTGATGGATTGATGCATGCTGTATTAGGTCATGTGATTGACCTAACGGAATGGTTACTACTGCTGAGGATTAGGCGTGCCTGCAGGACGTTAATGCAACTTCTGCCCAAACTGAGAGGCCCATCTTGTTATTTTGCCATCCTCTCCGCGACACTGGCATACTGAGCCCGGCCAGACCCTGGAGGCCTGGACCCAACTAAGCTGCGCAAGCCTCCTGGAGATTATTTTCTTTTTTATTTTTAAATTTTCTTTGGTAAAAATATTTGTCTAAATCTAAAGATTGCAAAACTATACTATTGTTGATTGAAGCGACATGACGGGACCTATGTATTGCTGGTTGAACTGGTGGAATCCATTTACTCCTTCGTCTCACTGAGATTGTCTTTTTTTTTTTTTTAAACTTCCTATTTGACCACTCGTTTTATTTAAAATTTTTATACGAATAATAAAATAATTAAATTATTATTAAAATATCTCTAATGATTAAATAGGTCATAATAAAATAAATAATAATTGTATAAAAAATTTGAATAAAACGAATAGTCAAATAAAATGGCATGAAGTCCAAAGAGACAATCTCAATGAGACAGAGAGAGTATCATCGTCTCCTCGTGACATCACATCACATACTATACAGAAGAGATCTCAGTGATTTGAGGGGTGCTCTCCCGATTCTCATGTGTTCCTGCAATAGAATTAACGTACCCATATTTTTAATGTTTGGAGGCAATCATCCACATTTAGTTATTTTGTAGTGGTTCCTCTGCATACCTCAGCGAAGCATGAGATCAATTGTTTGTGGTATTATTGAAGAAAGTGGTGACCTATTTGAAATGAAACTCACTTTATATCGTATGCTGGCAGTTGCGAATCTTTGGAAAGTCCATCTCATAATCGGGTGTCATCTCCTATATGGTCATTTCTTCCAGATGGAGAAGTCAAATTAGAATGAAGCTCTGGATTGCTGTTTATATGGGCTCTAAGGTTGAGAGGCAATGTAACATATCCATATCTATTGTCATGTGAATCATGCTTTGAATCTTGTTGTACTTTTTATTTGTAGCCAATTATATAATTTGATCTTGCTGCTACAACAGATAACCGAAATTATTATATCAAAGAAGAAAGAATGGATCATTGTTTGTGCTGAAATATGCTTGTCTCCCAAAAACATATTGCTTGGTTCTTATCTCAGGTTAGTCTTTCTCTTTCTTATTCTTTCAAGTCCAAACCATGAATCTTTCATATGGAACATAATTGTATTGCTTAAAGCCTTCAAGTATTGCTGGATTGTGCATTCAAAAGGTTCATTCCTATGTTTTATGAAAAAACATTACTCGGTAAGAATAAGTGTGATTTCCCTGAAATCGCTATAGAGAATTATTGTTTCAAATTAATATTGTTTCACTAAATAATTTTTTTTTCTCAAACACGCAGGAGAGCTGCGTATCATTATATTAAGAAGAAATTAAGGAGTGGGTTTAGAAACCCCAAACATGACAAACACACACCCTTTTACATCTAATGGTGTAACTCTCTCACACTTTTTCAAACCTGGCCGGGCTCAAGCATTGGTTGGCTCTAGATCCAGGAGATTGGATAATCCCTGAGCTCCAGCCAAGCTCCACAACAGGAACTCCTCTTTTATTGAAACAAGAACACTGCTTAGGTTTGGTTGAATCCCATCAAACAGACATCGATTGCGGTGATTCCAAATGGACCAGGCTCCTAAAATAATGATGGAATTGAGGCCTTTTTTGTCTGAACATCAACACCAGAAATTGTGCTTGCCCACCATGAATCAAAGGAGTTGTTGCCAAGCTGTGGGCAGAGGTTCTGCAAGCCGACCTTATGTAGAATGGTGTACACATGAGATCAGTAGATGATCAATCGTTTCCTCAGCTTGATCACAAAGCGGGCATCTTTCAAGGTGGGGCAGACCTCTTTTAGCAAGACGGTCTGTTGTCCAACACCTATTGTGTGCCACTAGCCACAAGAAGAACTTGCATTTGCCTGGTGCCCAACTCTCCCAGATTCTCTCCCAAGGCCCAAACTGCATAGCCCCAATAAAAAATCCCTTATATGCAGACTTAGCAGAGTACACTCCTGAACTAGAGAGTCACCAAATATAAGTATCATCTACCTGAGGTTGCAAGGTAACCTCTGAGAGTAGATCCCACAACTTCAAAAATTCTATCAGCACGGGTATTGTGATGGCACCATATATGTCCTGCACCCATTTCATCTCCGTAAGGGCTTCATATACTGTCGTTTTCCTTGCTTTGTTGTTGACCAATCCGAAAAGATTAGGCACTAATTGATACAGGATCTGGCCACGCAACCACCTATCAGTCCAAAATATTGTGTTCTTGCCATTGCCTACTTCTAAGACAATGGCCATTCTAAAGAAAGCTTTGACTGCAGGGTGCACTTGGATTTGGAAGGCTCCCCAGGGCCTGTTATGTTTAGTTTTCTACAGCCACAACCAACACATCCGGAGAGCCCATCCCAGCTGTTGTAGATGGCAAATACCAAGACCTCCGAGTTCTGGAGGTCGAGTGACCTTAGGCCAGACCAACAGGTAGTGTCCCTCCTTCGCATCCCTTCTTCCTTTTTCGATGTCTGGCGTGCAGATGAAACAATATAGTATTGGCATCACCTTCACTAAGCCAGCTGATCCGGGAGCGGCTCCTAGCAATTGTACGCTGCAAGGATGACAGAGCCAAGGTGTGCCTTCTTAAATGATTGTACAGCCATTTCTCAAGGATAGAGAGGGGGCGACCATCCTGGGCAATATCTAGTTGGTGAATTATTTCCCTTGCCATCCCAAGTTGTGAATTAATGTGTCCAACTTTTTGTTGGCTCCAACTTTGTAACCCTCTAACAGTGGCATGGAATTTTCTTGATAGAGTATCAAAAGGATAGGAGGCGGCTGGTTCAAAGAACCAAGCGATCTCAACTGCCTCTTGGAACCCTTCCAGTTTTGTCTAGTATGCCTCAAAATGAAATATGGCTTTCCCAGGCTTGTTATCATGAAGACCAAGAAGGAGAGGACAATGATCTGAACCAGAGGCAAATCATGTTTCAGCCTTTTATGACCCCATCCTTGGATTAAATATGATGTCTAGCACCTATCTATTCGAGAACTTCCCATATACTCTCCTTCAACCAACATCCCAACGCCTTAAGGACCCCTATGGTGACATCATACAGAGTCTAGGTATTGCTAAGGCTATTCCTTGCTACCTCGATGATGTAAGAATGTTCTTAGATTTCTATATCTTTGAAACCACCACTTTCAAGGTCTTTATAGGACAACCTTGGTCCAAAATAGTCTCAGAAGGGCCAACTAATGGGAAGGTTGATATCAAAATAGGAAGGGAAAGGTATTCTTTGACTATCACTCGAGCAATAAACTCAATCGCCGAGCACCCTGAAAGGTCCGAGTTGGCTAGAGGGGGGTGAATAGCCTAAAATAAAATTCTACAAAGTACTAGACCAAGGAGATTAGTACAACAAATGGCTATAAACGCAATGCTAAAGCAACACTTAAACTATGCAAGCCACCTACACAATTCTAGATAATGCTGAGCCCTAAGCCACACAAGCTAGCTAGCATAAGCAACACAACTATGAAAACTACACAAGGCAAGCAAACTAGTTACCTAGCAAGATAAAGAGATAAGCTTGTAAGTTATACCTTTGCCTTGAGATGAAGCCAATCACCGGGATAATCAATAAGTCACTCACTCGATGGTGAGGAAATCAAGATGAACACCATGATTTATCCCGGGGTTCACGTGCTTGCCGACACGCTACGTCCCCGTTGTGTCGACTTCAACCAGTGGTCCGGTGGCTAATCGGTATCACACACCGAGCCTACACTAGGCGCCACAAGGACCTACCACGGAGGAAGTAACTCAACGACACGAGCAATCCACTAGAGTTACCTTTGAGCACTCCGCTCGGGGTAGGCACGAACCCCTCACAATCACCGGTGTGAGCAAGCATAATCACCGAGCTTCTCCACACCTTCTTCTCTTCCAAGCCATCTAGGGACACGACAATGTCTCAAGAGAATAAGAAATCAGCAATAGCTTGCTCTCAAGTGCTCTAGAATGCAAATCACAAGCAAAGATGCACTTGAGGTTCACTCAATCTCACAAGGATGAACAAATGATGAACTAGTGAGAGAGTGGGAGGCTAAAATGCAACTGTTGACATCTACTAACGTCGCCAAATAATAATTACATAACTTTTAATACTAGAGATGAGATTAGAGATGTATGGTAATTAATTAACTGGTCAATAGCAACTAGCCACTTATCTAACTCCAACATTCTTAGGCATGAACTAGGTTGTCATCCCTAATTATATATGCTAAAAATAAATAAAGGTTTCATATATTATTCAATGTGACTAGGCAGAAAAATATAAATATAAACTAAGAATAATTCTGCAAGCGGATAGATAATTATAACATTGTAGCATTTTACCTAGAGTTCTACCAGGTTATCGATTTATATTTATACCACTGGGAAGGATTGGACAAACTTTAATCTATTATATTGATAACAACTATATACAATGAATAAGTGATGTTACCGATGTCATTTACTCTACTCATAACAGGTAGAGGTCACAAGATAATAAATATAAGCACAGGTGATAAATATGATCAAGCATCATTAATAATGGATAAACATCAGAGCACTTTCTAGTCATAGTAATAGCTAGCCAATGGATAAACTAAGGAATTAATATCTAAGATAATTCTATAACTACATCAATGAATAACTCTAATTAGTGCAATTACATCTAGCAATCATTGTTAGATTAGTCCTATATCATGATCACATATAAAGGGCATCATCTAGGAACGATGTGAAACGGAGTCATCACCCAACTTCGCGACCGTGCCTGCTTGCCTACATACGGGGGGTAGACTACAGAGGAATCAACGTAGCTGTCACCTATGCGAACTACCACACGACCCAGCACATCAGGGTGTACTCGCAGATAAATAGAATATCTAAACACCACGTCTACATATTGTTCATCATCTACCCATCGATCGTATGGATAAACGCTATACGAGCAATTACATGAATTCAATAAGATCAAACCAACTATACTAGACATATAATCAAAGTACACAATGACTATTGTAATCAAGAACATATAAACTATTAAGAAAAATGTTTCCCTAATCATAATGAAGAATACAATAATAGAGCAAGAACTAAAACTATACCGAACTCCGCGCTCCAGACAGACGCCGGGGCTACAGATCCCGCTGAAGAACTAGAACTCCTCTATTTCTAATCTAACTAGGCTAGAACTATGAACTAGAAGGCTCTCGATGAACTATGAGGCTCTTGATGGCTTGACCGAAGACTTGATGTCTTGGATGAATGATTGATTGTCCTCCAGGGGGGTCTACTCCTTTATTTATAGCCCGGTGGGATGAACGTGCGCCGTCGGATCAAACCGACTTAACCAAGGGTCGAGATGACTCCTCAAAGGTGGTGAAAGAAGACTCCAGAAGGCGGGGCCAAACCCTAGCCGGGGGGGCTGGCCGGCCCCATCTGGCAGGGTTTGGGGGCCCCGGTTGCTCGGGTGTCTTCTAGATGCTTCCCACATCCTGATGACGATGTTGCCTTCGCAGATAAGTTTTGTGTCTTTTATGCACTTTAATCCTTCTTTTACACTTTTCTGGAATAACCCATGAAAAATATAGAGTATGCAAAACTCGTGAAAAGTTAAAACCCTAGACTAGTGTGTATTCATGTATCCTTTTGTGTCTAAAGTTCTAATAAAAGTTGACGTTATCCACCGTCAACAACTCCCCCCAAGCTAACCTTTTGCTAGTCCCTTGGCAAACAAACTATGCCTAATTACTAATGTATTTGGATCAGGACTTGCTACAATGCTTTCATACTTTCCAAGTACACATGCTTTCAAGCAGAGATTCCCCTCCGGATTAGATAATAACTACCCTAACCTTCAAACTTACCCATTTTACCTTTAACCATGGAGCTTTACAATTCTCGCATAAGTCTTGAGCAATTGAAAGACAGAACAATCAAATCAAGCACTATGTTTCAAATTCTTCACAGTACCAACATTCTGGAGTTATAAGTTTTCAAAAAAATAAAACTCAGAGCTTAATTGTATGATACCCTCAAGTCCCTCAATATATGTGGTATTTATGGATCTCACTTAAGGCATTAATTATGTCATGCCTCCCTATAGTTAGGAATATATAGTGGAGCTTATAGGAGTGACAATAACAAGGATGAGCATACTTGCAGTTCATATATTGTAAAGTCAAACAATGGATCCACAGAGAATCGAGGTATACAATCAAACCAAGATGTGCATGTGTATGGAATATGGTGGATAGGTGTATATGTAGTATTTAGTGGCTAATTCTAATTCTACTTATGCTATTTTGAAAATAAATCTCTCTCTTAGGATTCGCTAGAAAACATAGGCTATCTTTATTCTTTCTCTTTATTATTATTATTATTATTATTATTATTATTATTATTATTATTATTATTATTATTATTATTATTATTATTATTATTATTATTATTATTATTATTATTATTATTATTATTATTATTATTATTATTATTATTATTATTATTATTATTATTATTATTATTATTATTATTATTATTATTATTATTATTATTATTATTATTATTATTATTATTATTAGGGAGGCGGGCATCTAGTACCCATTGTTTTAATTGCTGGGGCACTTGTCCATCTTTTACTCCCTTTTCTTTTCATACTTTTGCATAGCCACATGTATCCCATAAATGATTTGGAGAGATAACAATGGTAAAAACTTAGAGCATGTATAACAGGGCTGTCCTATGTGGTATATACATATTTTTGGTGTTTACTTCCAGTGTAGGAGAAAACATTTTTATGATGAACATAGATGAAAGTGGAAATGGTTGTGCCTACTCTCAGGGTAGGAATAATGCATATGTGGCTGGAGTGTGTAAGTGATCTTGGTTTTAAAAGCATGACATGACTCTCATAAGGTATACAACAAAGGTTGACTGAACTCAATGAAAAGCAAGCAGCATAAATGTGCAAAGGTTTCTGATCTCTAAATGTATCATATATGGCTTTGGTAGGAATTCACACTTTGTCATATAAGTGCTCATCATGTAGATTTTAAATTTTCAAAATAAATCTTCAGAACTTAGTAATGTTAGGAAAAAGATAAATAGCAGCTTAACCTTCATGAATGATATAAATCAATTACCTAGAGTTAGCTCAAGCATATGCCTCCACAAGTTTCAGGTTCAGAGTAAATTCTCAGATCAAAACAGCAATATCCAAAACTCAGGAGAATTTAAGTTTGAAAGTTAGGTACTTGAAAGGAATGACAATAGAGCAAATATTCATCATCTCCAAAATTTTAGTGTTCATCAATTTTTAATTTATTCTAGCCTAGACTGACTCCGAACATATTCTAATATATAGCTAAGTGTTTATTTGGTTTTAATGATTATACATCTTTCTAATTATTTTTGATTAGACTCAAAAAGACTCTATGACTTGTGGACCTTCATGTGCCCACATATTTTTGGTATTTTTATATTTTCCTATGATACTATGATAAACTGAATAATTGCTTAAGTATAATTACCTGGTAACTAGGGGATGCTCCTCCCCCAAGCTAGATGTTCGCAATACTTGGTGTCAAATGATTTTCAGAGTGAGCTAGCCAGTAGTAGTCCTGGTGCGTACCAGTGATAGACTCTCTCCTTAGTCATAATATTATTCCTGCATAATTATACTCCAACAAGAAAACCAAAACTTGAGGCTTGAATTTAACAAGGGGTTAGCGGTTAGCCAATGAGAATTGATTATTCTCTGAGTTGATTTTGACAGATTCTAGCAGGATTCTTTTTTTTAGGATTTTCTAATTTTCTTATACAGCAATCAAATATGTATGCATGGTATATATATTTTTATGCCACCACGGAGAATATTTATTCTCATGGAGCTTAAGATTTTCATAATGCAACGAAGTAAATACAGATGCTATTTTTATTTTTATGTTACCATAGTAAATACTTCTACAGGGTTACCATAAGTTTATTCACATGGGGCTTTAGTATTTATGATGTAGTAAATAGAGCAGTAAATATTTTTGTTGTTTTATATTTAATGTGCAAAAGTGATTGTACTAATAAATGTGTTAAAGCAAAATTACTAATAAATGCTAACTTAATTAGATAACTACCATTCTAAGCTTATGGCTAGAGTACGGAATTTAAAGTCTACCGACATGACTTAGATAGAGAAAAATACTTACTCAGTAGGTTCATCATCTGAGATTACCTCAGTTAATTCCCTATTTTGCGGTGGTGTGGTAGGTGCTTCTTTCTCCTTCCATCTCATTTCTGTCTCTTCTACTTCTCTCTTTTTTAGCTCAACCTCTTCCTTGTTACACTCTCTCAGGTGTGCTTCTCTTGACTTTTTATCTTTCTTCATCCATTCTTCTAATAGTGCGTGGATCTCTTCTTTCTCTGCCTTAGCAATCTGATCCATCCTTTTAGTTTTCGCTTCCCACTCACTCCAGCGTGGTGCTTGTACGGCTTCCTCTTGCTCCTTGTAGCAGGCTTCATACTTTACAATCTTGCCAGGGAATTCCTCCTATCCACAGTGAGGCTGGGCAGCCTGACGGCGGCCTTGGCGTCTTCTCCTGTTGCGTTGCTTCCTGTTTTGCTCATGGTTAACAAGTGTTCTAAATTAACAGCGTACCTTTCTCGTGGGTAGGTTGAAGTGGATCTGTCCAGATCCGATGTAGATAATAGCGTTGGCGGTGTAGAGGAACGATCTTCCCAAAAGAACAGGTGATTCATCATCTCCCTGCATGTCAAGAACTAGAAAAATCTGCGGGTATATATTTATCTTGAATTCTTACCATAATGTCCTTAATGTAACACCCGGTTTTAAGAATAAAACCAGATACAGACCATATGTATGCCCAGGATCAAAGTTCACACATATAGCTACAAATGAAGGGGTAATACCAAAGACAATGCCTTAATTACATAGCGCATAAGTATTAATTACAAAGACATAACCTTACATCATATAGCCTATTATAATTCTATTCTTCTAGTGAAGCCTCCACACCACAGGAACCGTCAACTGGTTGATCACAAGCCTAATCATCTTGTTCTTCAACAAATCCTCCATCTGGTACCCATCCGGGATTTTTTTCCAAAATAATAGAAAAGTAAAACAAGCGTAAGCAAACCACCGCTTAACAAGCATAATATGAGGGGATGCAGGCTCAAAAGGCTTGACACGGTTGAACTGCGATAAGCACTTTTAGTTAGAAAGTTTTATTCATTAGAACACTATGTAGCCATGTTATGCTTAAGCTCCCAAATATAAATATATAAATAGTAATTAATGATATTAATAGCTTCATAGATAACCAAAACCATCCATAACAAACTATTCAGTAAGGATCCAGGCTGCTCATGACCGTGAGCATAGCTGTTATAACAGTTATACACTCTGCAGAGGTTGTACACTTTCACCATAAGTCATGATTCGCATATACCAAGGGTCGTGACTCCCATATCACCTCGCCAAGGAAGTACGGCACGGTACACTACGAAGCTTTCCCTAGTCAGTCTAGTATATAGCAACCGCATAAGGTGTCAGTCGACCGCCCGTGTTGGAGCCCACCCTGGAAAGTGGCACAATTTACCGCAGCACTATACACACTTTTTACAGGACATGACCCAAAACCATCACAGCACCGCCCTTAGCCCTTTCGGTAAGCCGCTACAAAACTAGAAAGAACAATGTACTTGACTAAGACCAGAGCCATGTGGTCCTCATGGTTGTACGGTAAATCCTGAGTTACCGCTTAAAGATGAGTCCTTATGGAGTTCCATGTTGCTAGAAAAAACATCTTTTAATCACAAGTTGCATATAACATTATTTCAATTTCATATCTCCATTATTCTTGAGCGGCTAAGCATCTACCCACATGCATACCCATAGGTAAACAAGGACAAGATAACAATATCAAGGTAGATAGACTCCAGGCAGTTCACTAACACATGCATATGAAATGTATTGCATTACATGTGAATAGGTAGTCAAGGAGCCTGATATTATACTTGCCTTATTCCACGTAATGTTGTTGGTATTGATCTTCGAGAAGTGCTCCGGATCACCAATGCAAACTCTGAGTCTACTCGAGATCAAACATCACCACACAGGCATCCACACATGCATACATAGCAAACAATAAGTAATTAGAACAGTACACCAAACAATATGAAAAGGAGTTGAAAAGGTTTTAAAACCTTTCTACGCGTCGCTACGAACACACAGACGCGAAGATCACTAAAAACGGAGCTACGGTTTAAAAGATATGGCTATACAAAGTTAAAGAGATTAAAATAATATTAATAATTTAATTAAAGTAATCAAACATGTTCATTAACCCTACCACTGCGTAGATTACGAAATTATGGATCTAACGCAACTTGAACGGGTAAAATCGGAGTTAAAACGGCGAAAATAAGACATAATTAGGGTCTAATGGCATTGCTGCAAATAATGAGATCTTCATTTTCGAAATAAAATAAATAAAACTCATTTTGAACTGAACCGGCGATGGTAGGTTCTATAACGTGAAACTGCAGGGGGAGTTTTGCAAAACGGCATGGGCTGCCGGCACTGACCATGCTGACCGCGACGTGGCGGCTTGGCATTGGCTGGATGCGGTGGACCGGGTGCACAGTCCTGTGGACCGGAGCCACGGACCAGGTCTATGGTGGACCGAAAAGGTAGGGGAGAATCTGAGGCGCTGATCTGCAGATCAACGGCGGGGGCGGGTTTGCTGCTTTCTCTCCTAGCCGGAACGGGAGAACACGCGGTGGCGCCATGGCCGCCAGCGAGAAGTTCACTGGAACTTCGCCGGAAACGTGATTTCGGGCTCGGTTTTCAAAATTGAAGGCATGGGGATGTTCAAGGGACCAAAGCGAACTCACCTAGATCGCTCTCGTCGGCCGGGACGGATCAGAGAATGCGCGAGGCGGGATGGGGTGGATGGCGAGCTCCCTGCAGGCGTTCGGCAACTGAGGCGGGCAACAGAGAACTCAAGAGATGAAGGAAAATGCGTCAGCGGCTTCTGCACCTCAAGGCGGAGCTCAGCAGACGGTCTTAGGTCGACGGCAAGGCCTCCAGGGATGGTCTCGACGGCGGCGGGCGGCTTCACCTCGTCGGTGAGATGCAAAGCGGCGCGGCGGCGCTAGCTAGGGCTCGGAGCGGCTCGTAGATGGGAACCGGGGGCGCGGAGGAGGCCTGTACTTCTTATAGGGACTCGGTCGTGCTCCACGCGGAGGATCCCGCGAACCACGGAATCGGTTGGCGGTGCTTTCCATCGGCAGAGTGTGTTCTGTCCACGCGAGGAAGAAGGAAAGGGGTGGAGGCGCTGACCACTGGGTCCCGGATAGCAGAGAGAGGAAGGGCGTGGCCCACTTGTCGGCTTCAGTGGATGGAGGAAGGTTGTCCAGCGCGCTAGCGGGCCGGCACTGCTGCCTTGCTGGGCCGCGAAGGGGCACTGGGCCTGCGGGAATGAGAGGGAGGGAGCTGTCCTCCTGCGGCCTTGGGCCTGAGAAGGGAAGAGGTGGGCCAAGAGAGTGGAGGGAAGGAGAGTTTGTGAGGGTTTTCTTCTTTTTCAAATTCTAATTTTCCAAATGAATTTTCAAATGATTTTTGAATACATTTTGAGTTTTAGCAAATAACCACTCATCACATAAAAACCAATGCAACAGCATGAGTGCATACACAAGTTGTAACCCTATGTTGGATTTTACTCTAAGGGCCTGTTTGGTTCCCCTAAATTAGCCCTAATTGAATCAATTTCTAGAATATGGCCCGTTTGGCTGTCCCTGAAATTGAATCGTGCATTTCGGCCCATTTCTGATATGTGAAAAGGTAGCTTCCACCTGATTCCGAACCCAATCCACCAGAAACCCTCAGAATCGCACTCCCGTCACTTCCTTCCCCTCCCCGACTCCATCCCGACGCCACACCCTCCCGTCGCCATGGCGTAGCTTCTCTACGCCGCTGCCGCCGCCGCTGCTGCCATAGATCTTCACCATTGCAATCTGGATCGGAAGCTTCTCCACGCCGTCGAGCTGTTCGTTCGCCATCCTCGACTTGCTCGTGCGCCCACGCCGTTGTCCTTGACTTCGACCTATCCGTGTGCCCGTGCGTCGTCCTCGACTTGCCTGTGCGCCCACGCACGACGTCCTCGAGCTGTACTCGCCTTCACCCCAGGTATAGTTGATTTCCCTCGCCTCCCCAACCCCCTTATGTTAGACCTAGTTATGGTCGAGATAGTGGCTGCTCCACCACCGGCATCGGCCAGCCCATCGTTGGGTTTCGTATGTCTAGCAGATCTAGCAGGTGGGCGAGTGGACTGCTAGGTTCGTATGTCTAGCATCTAGACCTAGCTGTTGTTTCTCCGATCCACTCTAGGATTTAGCTTGAGCGCTTCACTGCCAAGTTTGGTAGGTTACTGCTGAAACTTCAACTTGGTCATGTTGCTGGTGCTTGAAACCGTCACTAGATTTCAGCAGAGAATAGCACTGGAAAGTCAAGATGGGCAGCCATAGTGAATCGAGTGGACCAATTCAATTCAGTCTTGATTCAGTGCATCTGTGTTCAGTAGATATGCAGGTGAATCAACTCTGTATGGTGTCAAGTTGCCTGCATTCATGCATAGATAAGCCCTGCCTACATGCATAGATAAGCTTTCTCTGCCAACCATCAGTCCAACTCATAATATGGGTGCCAAACAATTGATCAAGGGAATCATTTCCGGTCACTGATAGTGTCATTATAGTTGTGGTTCCCAATGGTGGTGCTTAACAAGTGCTCTTTGCCTGGACCAAGGGAATCACTCGACTGCCAAAAACCTGTAGGTTTGGTTTCTGAACATATGGTTGGTAGTTCTGAATATCATGTGACCTGCTTGTTTACTTTATATCGTTTTTCTTGCATTCTTGCTACTGCTGCTGCTGGTATTATTTTTTTTGAAAGGGCTACTGTTGGTATTATACCTTTTATGAATGTAGTGAAGATCATTATAATTCATAACCCTCTACTCTTCAGTTTTTTTTGGCTGTATGCAATGACTGTATGCAATTTTTGGTTTGAATCTACATTTCCTTGTGATATCTTGCGTGTGATGCCATACCTGCATCTCCTTTTGTAGCTTTCCTGTTAGCAACCAAAGACAATATTGAATTTGACCAATTCTTTTAGAAGTGATTATATTCCCAGTGTGCTGCTCATTTTTTCTGTCTTATTAACACTCTATCTATTTTATTTATATTCTCAGTGTGCTGCTTATTGCTACCACGCCTGAGCTAAGTCTTCGTCACCATGTTGACCCATGTATGTTTCATCCTCCTCCCCTTTTTCTGCCTGTTTAAGTTTTGCTGTTCTTTTTTCTGTATGTCCTGCTGTATATTCATCAATGTTTTTTTTTGCTTGTCCTGCTGTATATTCATTGCTTGAGCTAAAAAGTAATGTGGATCAGCTAGTATATCTAACTGATATGTAATCTTATTGCATACATGTATTAGATGTCACATCATACAAGTGAGGAGGAAAGGAGGAGGAGAAGGAGAAAGAGAGTCACTGTTGCATTTGTAGTTTCAGCTATGGCCTTGATTGCAAAGAGGTATCATCAAAGAAGACCTAGACACCTAGTAGATGACAATGAGGTTCTAGAGAGAAGGGTTCAGGAGAGAAAACAGATGTTAAGAAATCTGTACTAGGGCTCAAACACCTACTGTTATGACAGTTTGCGCCTAACGAAGATGTAACACCCCAAATTTTGCTAATTTTGAAGTAGTCTTAAATTGATTTAATTTTGTATTTTTGTGTTCATAAAAACATAGGGAAATTAAAAAAATTTCTATTAAGTTAAAATTCAATTAAGGTTTAGTAACATGTTTGTGCACTCATGCTCTTGCATATGATTTATTTTGGTTGAGTGCTATTTGCCAAAACTCAAAATGATTAAAAATCACTTGTAAATGACTTTATGATTTGAGTGAATAAAGTTTTAAAATGCGTTTAGTACAACGATCTTCCTTGCGGCTTGTCTCTGGCCCTTTGTATAATCAAACTTCTTATTTCCCAACTCAGATCCTTCAGTCAGAGTTTATCAGAACCTTTTCTTCAGCTTCAAATTACTCTTTTGTCCTCAACATTCATCAATTTCTCTCCAAAAACTTCCCGGTAATTTTTCTAGCTTTTTTGGGACCTTTTGTCAATTTATCTTGAGTAAAATCTAATTTTTAGATGCTCTAAAATATATTTTTGTGAGCTCTAAATACTTTATTTAGGTTCATCATATTCCAAAATGTCCCTAAGAATTTTTCCATAATTTTCAGAGCCTTCGTAATATTTTTCAGGGCCCAAATATCATTTTTAGACTCTTTTGGAATTACTAGCAGAAGTATCCGTGCGTTGCAACGGGAGTTAACAAAAGTGCACGTGCGTTGTAATAGGAGAGTACGTGACTGTTACAATTGGAGAGTTCTAAAATAAATTTTCGTTACTCAATTGGTTTCATAACCAATTATTAAACAAAGTAATTGTTATACTTACTTGACTTGCGTATCATCGTCTGTTTGCCAAACAAACCTAGGAA
Source organism: Eremochloa ophiuroides (assembly GCA_038502445.1). Lineage (NCBI taxonomy): Eukaryota > Viridiplantae > Streptophyta > Magnoliopsida > Poales > Poaceae > Eremochloa > Eremochloa ophiuroides. The sequence continues at coordinate 36,282,823 of JAHLJS010000004.1, forward strand.
GATATGACTTTTATTTTATTAGCAGACTGTCTCTTATTTTATTTGTATCTCACCTAGTTGTTCTTTTTTACTTTACCATATGATACTATTATCAACCGGGCATACAAAACTAAACCGAATTAAGTATATGTTTATTTAGATTTAAACATAGCCCATTAAAATAGCAATTGACCCTTACCTCATGCAGCATTCCCGACCCATAGTAAAAATTCTTTCGGAGTAGACAAACGAAAAAAACAAAATCAGAAGTCATCACGTGCGGGCACAAGCTGGACTCTGGAACATGTGGGGGTTTATCGGTGTTATTTGTTTCGTTCCGTGATTATTATTCGCTGATATTGGTATTCGAACCATGATCGGTCCATATACTCAACAACGTGCGGGGGGGCGTTGCAACGGAAGAGTATATGACTGTTGCAGCTGAAGTGTCAAGTGTCAAAATAATTTTTTCCGTAACTCAATTGGTTTTGTAACCAATCTAAAAAAAGGTAATTATTATACGTGTTTGATTTGTGTATCAATATCTCTTTATAAAAAAAAAGCCAAGGAAGATATGAGTTTTATTAGTATAATGCCTCTTATTTTATTTGCATCTCACCTGGTTGCCCTCTTTCACTTTACCGTGTGGTACTATTATCAACTGGGCTGACAAAACTAAACCGACAAAACTAAACCGAACTAAGTACTTATTTTATTTAAATTTAAACATAGCCTATTAGAGTAGCAATTAACCTTTATCTCGTGCACCAGACCTGGCCTATAGGTGCAAGTTGCCGTATATGATCCACCAGTGTCAAACAGACCTGGCCCATAGGTGCCTTGGCCCACCACATCACCCCACCCACAGGCGCAGGCGCACGGCCCGATCAATCTGCTGCCGGACCCAAACCTGCGCCGTCTATTAGGATTTCTTTTTGATTGGACTCTTGTGATTCCTTTTCTTTTCATTGTTTACACGGACAGCGCACGGGCACAGGTAGTTAGGATTAGGAAGGCTGGACGAAAAAACGAGTCGAAAAACTTCTCGCTTTATTGGTAGGTATAGATATAGATTTTGTTCGAGATATCTAATGATTCCGAAAATAATTAATATTAACCCTAAACCACCTGTGGCCAAGCCTTTTTACTGTTCCAATACTAGATGGATCAAGGCCCGTGCAATCATCCCTCTCATTGATCCTTGTCCATCTGTTATTTTGTTCTGTTCCTTGTGCCTATGCTTAATGTGATGACAACATCATCACAAGATAAATATGCAGGCCAATGCTGCTAAGCGCAGAGCAATTTTGGTACGTCACGTAAGCCAAGGACACCGATTTCATTATCTGTACGTCTCCGACTGCCATCTATAAATAGCGAGCTCCTGCCCGAGTCTCTCCCTGAGCCGCCGCCATCCGTCTACGCCCTGCTGCCGGTCGCCGGTGTTAAGCCGCACGTAACCAGCAGCCCATCATACACGAAGGATTCCCGATCTGCAATCTCCAGTTGACGCCACTGGAGCCTCGCCGCCGTTCCTGACCAGTTGTCGATCCCCCGCATCAACGTCCTTGCCATGCTATGTTCATACCGGCGGTGCATGTACATCTTCAGCTAGCAAGTTGCCGAGGCTGTTGTTAGGCGCATCGACGACTGCTAACAGTTCGTCCTGCCCTCGACGTTGCTGCTGCCGAACCACACGGTACCTTATTCATCTCCACTTTTGTCCCATGCAAATGTGCATGTGAATTCCGATCATCGTTGGTGTTCCATCTATTTCCTGACTGCATGCCTCTGTCAAGCTGCCAAGACGGTCATATGCACCAGTTCATCTGTGTCCAGCCTTGAAGAGCAACAAGCCGGGCATCCTGCTGTTCCTCGCTGCTACCACTTTTGCAAGCTCGAAGCCATCTCAGGAAGCTGCTACAACTGCAAGTTGATCCTTCTGTCCATGCAAATCAAGCAAGCTAACTTGTGAAGCATATACAAACGTGCACCATGATTAACTGAAGGTCAGCGGCCAGATTTGTCCTTGTTACATTATTCTATTGATAAGTCCTACATTGGTGTCAGGATTAAGTCATCCTTGCATAATAAACTTCACTGTTTATTTCTCAACTCCACAGATGCCAATTTGCATATTCTATTCCGTTACTACTTGAACCATCCATCGAACCTGACCTCGTGACCTGCCATGTTTTCTTTCGTTTAATTTGCTCTAAGTTAGTAGCAACGTGACCTATGTTTATAATACTGAATAGTAATTTTGGTATTTTTAAAATTCGAGTTCATATTATAATAATTATTTTTCGATAGTGAATATTCAGAAAATTATAACTTCCACGTTTTAAATCCGTTTTTTGTGATCTTTATATCGATGTGATCGTTGGAACGAGTAGAATAGTTTTATACCATTTTCAAATAGTTTTTATTCTGTTGGTGTACTGTTCTAATTATTATCTCTTATTTGCTTCGTGTATGTTTGCTCGAATGTTTGTTGATGTGTCGATCGATCGTGATTATACCGTGAGAAGTACGTGAACGATCAAGAGTACTTCTACGATCAAGACCAGCAAGAGTATTTTGATCAAGGCAAGTATAACATGGACCATCCTTGATGTCCTATTCACAATAAATTCATAATTCATATGCATGTGTCCACCTTGACAACCTTAGAGATTATAACATAGATTTGCTATCTTGATTTCTTGTTCACCTATTGGGTTATGCATTGGGTAGCTTTTGCTAGTGCTTTTATTAATGCCAATGATCTTGTGATATGATTAATGGATTGTGTAATGAACATTTAATATAATTTTTATTCCCGTTAAAAGGGGGCTAGAGCCTTGGGGTGAGAGTTTTGGCTCTAGTTTCTCTCCATAGGATTTCTGTAAGTGTTTAATCTGGGACATATGTACAACTGTGAGGGCTATATGGCTCTGATTTTAGTTATTTAAATGACCTTTTCTAGCTTGTTAGAGGTTACCCGAAAGGGCGCAGTTAAGGGTTTGCCACCTTGGGTGTAGTACAGCTTCTAGTCTTATGTGTATAGCCGAGAAGGAATGTGCCATATTGAAAAGGAGGGTTCCTACATCTCGCTGTCACTCACCCTTGCGGCCCTAGCTCGTTAGACGAACCTTTAGATGGCTTTATATGGTTAGCTAGTGTTTAGGTCCGATCAACCCAGGCATTAGAAAATCATGACTCATAGGTAAAGTGTACACCTCTGCTTAGAGTTTAATAATCTATCATGATAGCCGTGCTCACGGTCACGAGCGGCCTTAGAACTTTTACAGCTAGATGGTTACTATGAATTATATTATGTTTATTATTGCTGTTAATACCTTTGCCATTTATTAACCTTATTACAATTGATCATTGGATTAATATTGGGATTTGGAATACTTGATGCTACTCAACTGCTAAAATGAATATGAATATTAAAAGCTAAATGCAGTCAAACAGTGGCTAGCCTATTTGTGCCTCATGAACCCATGTTGTACTTGCTGAGTACGAAATGTGCTCACTCTTGCTATTACCGCCACAACAGATGAAGATTGGAGTGAAGACTATCGTAACGAATATTAGGCTTGGTGTCTCCCAGTCGACCTTGTCCCTGTGATGGAGCTTCCGCAAGAGCGTTATCTTAGTTGTTATTTATATGTATTTGAGACTCTGTAATAAATGTTTATTCGCTATGTAAACATTGTGATGATACATTTGTAATTTGTCAGCTTATATGTGTGACTATTCCTGAGGCACATATGAGTTATTTATGCATCTTATTTTATTCTTAAAATATGGGTGTGACAGAAGACCTCTTTTGCTGACCTTTGTGCCATCTTAAGGGAGAGATGTGGTCTGCAGGATACCCTAAATGTGTCACTAGAAGAAAAGGTGGCAATCTTTTTGCTCATAGTAGCCCATGGGATGAAAATGAGGATAATTTGTAGCACTTATGGGTGGTCTCTTGAGCCGATAAATCGACACTTCAATGAAGTGCTTCAAGGTGTTCTCTCATTAAGCCATGAGCTTATCAAGCTTCCTGATCCTACGGTTGTTCAACCTGAAGATCCCAAATGGAAATGGTTTGATGATTGCCTTGGTGCACTAGATGGCACACATATTGATGTATTGGTGCCACTAGTTGACCAAGGCAGGTATAGAAATAGGAAGCAACAGATTACAACTAATGTTTTAGGGGTTTGTGACCGGCAAATGAGGTTTCTTTATGTCTTAGCGGGATGGGAAGGATCAACTTCAGATTCTCGGGTCTTGTGAGACGCTATGTCCCGAGAGGATGCATTTACTGTCCCCAGCGGTAAATACTATCTAGTAGATGCCGGATACACAAATGGTCCTAGATTTCTTGCCCCATATCGGTCCACACGGTATCACTTGAAGGAATGGGCTTCGCAAGGATACAATCCATGTAATGCAAGAGAATTGTTCAACTTGCGCCATGCAAAGGCTCAAAATGTCTCAAAATGTGGTAGAAAGAACAGTTGGGCTATTGAAGATGAGGTGGGCTATATTAAGAAGCAACTCATATTTTGACCTAACAAACCAGGTAAAACAATGGCCTACATTGAGAAGGAACTGATATTTCGATTGGCTAATAATTTTACTAATTTATACTAATAACCTCGTGCAGATTAGAATCATAAATGCATGTTGCATATTACATAACTTTCTACTAGATAGGCAAAGGGACATGGATGAGTCACTTATCAATCAAGTTGATAGTGTGATTGATGTTGCCTCGGCTGAAGCTCAAGGAGAGCTAAATATGATTACACATGTCCAGTCAACCAATGAGTGGAATAGTTTTAGAGACACCAAAGCTAGTGAGATGTTTGCTGATTACCAAGCAAGACGTGGTCAAATGTATGAAAATTATACTATCATGTTCAAATGTTTAATTATTCATTTATATGTTTATATTAATCATTGTAACTTCTTTTTGCTACATGATGTAGACAAGGGCAAGAAATCATCAAGGGGTTATGTTCCATGGGATGACGACATGGACAAAGTGTTGCTGGATACTTTGGTGGAGTACTACAATAAAGGGGACAGGTGTCAAAACGGATGGAAATCACATGTCTATACTGCTGCAATTAATAATGTTCGAGAGAAATGTGGTGTCAGCATTACAAAGAGTAACACTGAGTCCCGGAGCAAGACATTCGACAAGCACTATAATATTGTTAATGGCATGCTGTCTACAAGTGGTTTTGGCTGGGACTGGGAGAAGAATAGACTTTCAATTGATAGCGAAGCGGCATGGGAGTCGTACATTGAGGTATGTCAAATTCTTAGAAAAGCAAATTACTAGCTGCTTATTTACAAACTACTAGCTGTAGTTTCACTTGAGCCTGGTCGCTTTTCAATCACATTTCGCTTTTCAAATTACTAGCTGCTTATTGGATTGAAATGAATTGTCTGTCTAGTTGTTTATCAACTAACAGTAGTACATTTCTGCACAAGTTACTAGTTTCCAACCTTCTGGTGGGTTCATTTTCTATGATATGCTGCTCAGACGTGGGTACACAACAGCGTGGCCACCCACTAGTTTGGACTTGTAGATCAAGAAAACTATTAGCTGTAGTTTCAATATTGTTACTAGCTGCTTATTTACAAAGTACTAGCTGTAGTTTCACTTGGGCCTGGATAGCTAAGAAACATAACTCAGTAACTCACAACTTTACTATATTTTTAGTATATAATAACACCACAAAAACTGGATGCACATATAGTGTTTGTAGATGCACATCCAGATAGAGTCACTCTGAAAAACATCTTGTTCACCCATGCTGTACTGATTGTTCCTTGCAGTTAACCAACTAATTTTTGTTGTTCTAATTGTTTATAATCTCTTGCAGAAAAACAAGGAAGCTAAAGGCTATAGGAACAAAGTCATCAAGTATTGGGACTCTATTAGTCTAGTTTATTGCAAGGATCATGCCAATGGAGAGGCTGCTCGTACAGCATCAGAGAGTTCAAAAGAGATGGCTAAAGAAGGTGGTACCAACAAAGATGCAACTGGGTCAACAACAACCTCAGCAAGTTTGAAGAGACAAAGGTCTGATGACTCTTTCAACTCTATGTGGTGTGAGAAAATGGATATATTCACTGCAGTGCTCAAGGAAGATGTAGCGGCAAGGCCACCAAAGCTTCCCACTTCAGCTGAAGTACTTGCATCACTAAAAGAGGTTGAAGGACTTGACTCTGATACTGAGCTTGACTTGTATGACATCCTCACCTCTGATGCTCTTAAGTTTGAGTCCATGATAGCCCTACCAGTACACAGGAGAAAGAAATGGCTACTAAAGCAGCTTCAGAAGTGATAAGAGTGCTGTTCTAAGCATGTTAATGCTTTTATCTTGTCATATTATTGTGTAATGTTGTTTATGGAGTAAGCACGGTTGTTTAGAGTAGTGTTCTCCTCTCTATTGAGTACTGTTTTTGTGTTGTTTATGGAGTAAGTATTGTTGTTTAGAGCACTGTTCCTCTCTCTATTGAGTACTGCTATTGAGAGCTATTGAATACTGCTGTTGAGTACTGTTTCTCTCTATTGAATACTGCTGTTAAGAGCTATTGAATACTGCTGTTGAGTACCGTTTCTCTCTATTGAGTACTACTGTTGAGAGCTATTGAATACTGTTGTGTACTGTTTCTCTCTATGGAGTACTATTGTACATTGTTTTATGGAGTGATGTTGTTTACTAAGTGCTGTTATGTGTATGGAGAATAGAGAAAGAATGAGCATGAGAGAGAGGAGACAGAAAAAAGAGAGGAGAAAGGAGAGAAAGAGAGCGTGAGATGAGAGAGAGAGAGGAAGAAAGGAGAGAGCGTGATAGGGGGGAGAGAGAGGAGACAGAAAAAGAGCGAGGAGAGGGAGCAGAAAGGAGAGAAAGAGAGCGTGAGAGGGGAGGGAGAGGAAGAAAGGAGAGAGAGAGAGCATGAGAGTGAGGAGAGAGAGTGAGAAAGAAGAGAGAAAACATAGAGCATGAGAGGAGCGAGTCAATGTGTCGACGGAATACCGGCGATAGTCTACCAAGGGGTATGCCCAAGGTAGTAGATGAGACGGTGAGGGTGCGCCTGAGACGAACAAGCGTTGTGCAGTAAGCGCGAGACACGAGATTAATACAGGTTCAGGACGCCGCGAGGCGTAATACCCTACGTCCTGTGTGTTGCTGTCTTGTATTATTATGAGTTGAGTTGGCCTTGAATCTATCCCTGCCCCTCCTTATATAGTCGGAAGGAACAAGGTTACAAGTAAACTATCCAAGTTGGTACAATAACCATGCGGTGCAATGCCTTGCGCCGCACGTCTTTATCTTCTGGGCCGGGCCAGCTTTGATGGTGTGGCCCATGTCTTGACTTGTGGTACTGGGGGTTTATATCCCCACAGCTAGTCCCCGAGCTCCTTGCATTCGTCGGGAGGTGCAGATCTTCAGAGTTGCTTGACCAGACGGATGTAAGGAGCTCAGAAAAAAATTAAAAAAGAGCTTCTCTTTGGTGAAGTGTATCCACTTTTGGTTCGTTAGAACCAATACCTTCACCGTCAGGTGAAGTGTATCCACTTAGTCTCCGAGCCTGATAGTAGGTGACGCAGTCACGTGGTGTCAGGGTCAAAATCTTTATCCTTGTTGATCTTGTGAAGTGTCGACGAAGTCCCTGAGCGCAACAAGTGATCGGAAAAAAATCTTCTGAGCAGGCGAGGTGCATATCAAGACCCCCGATGTGCTGCCCAAGATCAGCACCCTGATCCGAACAACATGGAGTGACTTGATAGCTTGGCGACGAAGTCTCCGAGCAGCTGTACTACTCAGAAACGCTTGACGAGACGACGAAGTCCCCGAGCAGCTGTACTGCTCGGAAACGCTTGATGAGGCGTCGAAATCCCCGAGCAGCTGTATTGCTCGGAAACGCTTGACGAAGACGAGGAAGTCCCCGAGCAGCTTTAGTGCTCGGAAATGCTTGGCGACGACGATGAAGTCCCTGAACAGCTTTAGTGCTCGGAAACGTTTGATGACGACGACGAAGTCCCCGAGCAGTTTTAGTGTTCGGAAACGCTTGACGAAGATGACGAAGTCCCCGAGCAGCTTGGTGCTCGGAGAGGCTTGATGAAGACGACGAAGTTCCCAAGCAGCTTTGCTGCTCGGAAACACTTGACGAAGGCGACGAAGTCCCTGAGCAGCTTTGCTGCTCGGGAACACTTGACGAAGATGACGAAATCCCCGAGCAGCTTGGTGCTCGAAAACGCTTGACGAAGACGACGAAATCCCCGAGCAGCTTGGTGCTCGGAGACGCTTGATGAAGACGATGAAGTCCCGGCGTAGTCCGAGCAACGCGAGGACGGCGAGCAGCGACGACGAGTCCCAGTGTGGTCGGAGATGATGTCCGAGCAGCGCGAGGACGGCGAGGAGCGACGGCGACGAGTCCCCAGCCTGGTCGGAGACGATGTCCGAGCAGCGTGAGGATGGTGAGGAGCGACCGCGACGAGTCCCCAGCGTGGTCGGAAGCCGTGTCCGAGCAGCGCGAGGATGGCGAGAAGCGACGAGTCCCCAGCGTGGTCGGAAGCGGTGTCCGAGCAGCGCGAGGACGGCGAGAAGCGACGACGACGGGTCCCCAGCATGGTCGGAAGTGGTGTCCGAGCAGCGCGAGGACGGCAAGAAGTGGCAACGAGTCCCCAGCGTGGTCGGAGGCGATGTCCGAGCAGCGCGAGGACGGCGAGGAGTGACGACGAGTCCCCAACGTGGTCGGAGACGGTGTCCGATCTATGCGAGGACGGCGACGAGCAATGATGAGTGTCCGGCGAAGAGTTCCTGCAAAATAAATATGTACAGTGGGTAGTACATGATGTAGATTTTGGGCGAAGAAAACAGATCCGAATATTGTAGAATGCATGATAAGATTGTCCGTTTCTTGCTCTTGTCAGGTCACATAATTTCTCCTGATAGTTGGCCTGTTACGTTTAAGCACCTGACCCAGCGTCTGGTTCAGAGGTTTGTTAACATGACCATTCAGTTTGACGGCTTACGGGGCGAAGACAGGTTTCACGGATTAAGGCGTGGCTACTAAGGTACGTTAAGCAACCCTTGAGAGGAGAAAACGGAGAGACTTTATATCTCATCGGCGAAGAAAATCTTCTGAGTGCCCGAGCTTTGTCGGGGCTTATGGAGAGATCGTTGGCGAGTTGCCCGAGCTTTGTCGGGGCTTATGGAGAAGTCGGCGGTGAGTGCCCGAGCTTTGTCGGGGCTTATGGAGAAAATATCCGGAGATATATGGAGATCGAAGGATTCGTAGAAGAATATTAAAAATATGACTTAGCTTGATTGACGTCGGGCGGAATGGTCGGCGTATCGAGGAGTCGCTTGACGTGGCTCGCTAGACGGCTCGATGGCTCTAGGCTTGCTGCTGTCGATGTCGCCGTAGAGCGTTGACGACGGAAAGTGTAATTGATTCTCTGTAAACAAATATAATATAGATTTGTATAGAAATCCGAAAACTGGTCACATAAAATAAAATATCTTAATTAAGATAAATAATCATGACTTAGCTTTTGATTAATCGCAAGTAGATGTTCCGTGCATGCTTTGCGTTGTACGTGTAGGCATATGTACACGCGATCCTCCGTATCTTTATTAGCTCTAGAAGTCGTACACCTTCCTTGTTACCACTTGACTTGAATGCATCTTGATCCGTACGTGGAGTAGATTAGATGCGATCTCGTGCTTGTTTGCATGTGGTGCTTTGGTCCTTCGAAGCGACATGCACAGCAATATCGCGGCAGCAGGTGACCTTGACGGCGCTCCATCGTCCGCCGTGCCGTTGGTTTCGCCCGCCCGTAGGATGAAGCAGGATGCGTCGCAGGCCGGCGTGCATTGTCGCCGCAGTAGTTGCAAAACCGGATCTGGGCAGCGAAGGAAATATCGGTTCACTCGCTTTGTTGTCATGTCTCTGTGCCGATCTCGACGGAAGAGGGAAGTAGCGAGCCGCCGAGATCGGAGATCTGATTGTCGCGGACGATGTTGACGGTGAAATTTGCTTCTGGTTCGCCGCCGTCGGGAGTGGTTGATGATGACGAAAATTTGGATCTAGTTCGCCGCCGCCGAATACTGTGGTCGACAACGACGAAAGAAATTTCTATCTTGTTCGCCATGGATCAGGAAGCACATCCCTACCTGACGCGCCAACTGTCGACGGAATACCGGCGATAGTCTACCGAGGGGTATGCCCAAGGTAGTAGATGAGACGGTGAGGGTGCGCCTGAGACGAACAAGCGTTGCGCAGTAAGCGCGAGACACGAGATTTATACAGGTTCAGGCCGCCGCGAGGCGTAATACCCTACGTCCTGTGTGTTGCTGTCTTATATTATTATGAGTTGAGTTGGCCTTGAATCTATCCCTGCCCCTTCTTATATAGTCGGAAGGGACAAGGTTACAAGTAAACTATCCAAGTTGGTACAATAACCGTGCGGTGCAATGCCTTGCGCCGCACGTCTTTATCTTCTGGGCCGGGCCAGCTTTGATGGTGCGACCCACGTCTTGACTTGTGGTACTGGGGGTTTATATCCCCACACAATGTGGGAGAATGTAAGTGTGCAAACTAATTCTATATCCAAGCTAGCCAAACACCATTTTGATTTCAATTCTTAGAAATAAATTCTGTGATAGCCAAACAAGAATAATGGAAATGAATTGGTTTCAATTTGATTCAATTGATTTCCTGGAATATGATTCAATGAAACCAATCCAATTCAATTCTATATCAAGCTAGCCAAACACCATTTTGATTCAATGAAAAAATTATTATTTCCCTTGATTTAAATGTCCACAAAAATGCATAATTAAAACAATTAACTCTATTTTGAAAATTGAAAATTTCAAGAATCAAACTAACTCTATTTTGAGAATTGAAAATTTCAGGGTGTTACACTTAACCATGCCTTCAGGGAATCTTAGTGATTGGTCTGCCATCTGCTACTGAATATATGTTGGGTATAGAGGTAAATCATTAAATAAATCATCATATACCTTTTTAGACATTATGTTGACGCCTGATCCAGTGTCGCAGATGGTGTCGGCAAAAGTGTTGTCTCTGATTATGCATTCAATGATTGGTACACCTGGGTCACCTTTCTTCGTTGGGAATGGTTGGGGAAGCATATGATCATTTTCTGTGTTGACAGCAGTGATTAGTTGAGCGGTTTTTTTAGGTACATGTCGGGACTTGTTCTTCCTCCATCTTCTATTGTTCTTCTTCTTGGGCATCACTGGTTGCTGTTGCTCTTTTTGTTGATGGAATTGTTTTGGGACTACAGGAGTCCTTAAGATGTGGTTCTTGAATGAGAATCTTTCTTTCTTGTCCTTGATGGAGAGGATAATCTTGGCATGTTCCGCATAGATGATGGCTTTGGTTGTGCATAAAAATGGTCGTCCCAAGATAATGGGTGCCTTCTCATCTCCTCCCGACTCCATGATCACGAAGTCAACTGGGACATATGACTGCCCCACTTTGATGACAGCTTCTTCTAGTACTCCCTCGGGGTAGCAAATGGACTGATCTGCAAGCTGCAAACGCATATCAGTGTACAACAAAGAATCACCTAATATTTTCTCATAAATTACCTTGGGCATTATATTGACACTTGCGCCGAAATCACAGATAGCCTCTGGAAAGCTGTGACATCCTATGGAGATAGGAATGACAGCTCTTCCAGGGTCTCCCATCTTCTCTGGTAGTGAGTGATCAATCCATTGTATATCTGCAGGCTCAATTTGGTATTGGGTTGCATTGTGAATATCAACAAGGTTAACAGTTTATAAATCTTCCGGCTGGCCCGGAATCTTACCTTTCTCAAATGGAGGGACAACAGCAGCTAGTTGAGCTAATTGTGATTCTAACATTTTATTAAACCCGTGTTGATTCTTTATAGCAGATGTAAAGGTATCCATTCTAGTATTTATGTTTTCTAAAGCTTTATCATTAGAGGCTACCTTTCTAGACATTTGATCTAACAATTTAGATTGACCAGTAACTAAATCTCTTAAAGGTGGAAGATTGTAATTATTGTAATTATTACCTTGGTTATTACCTTGGTAGTTACTTTGTCGAGGTTGCTAATTCCATCCTTGATTTGGCTGGTTCCATCCTTGACCTTCTGAGGACGATAGTAGGTGTTGTTGTTGATGAAGTTCACATCCTCTTACAGCGTAGGGCAGTTGATAGCTGAATGCCCGTAATCTTCACATTCTTCACAGGTCATGTGAGAATCATCAATATGCATGCATGACTTCCTTCTTCTCTATATAGAGCTTCTTCATGATAAGGTCTACCTTGGCAGTGACCATGTCAGTCTCCTTCAGATAATGGATGCATCCTCCTCTCTTGCGAGGTTGAGTACGCTCTTCATTACAGCTCGGATTTGAGGCCATCTTCTCCACAAGTGCTTGAGCTTCTGGAAGCTTAAGTGACAGGAAAGCTCCTCCAGCTGCAGCATCTATGGACTCACGGGTGCTAGACATAAGCCCATGGTAGAAGGTCTGCATCAATAGCCAATCCTCTATCCCATGATGAGGACAGTCTTCAATATAATCTTGAAATCTTTCCCCTGCTTCAGTGAATGAATCATCATGTTGCTGTTGAAAGCTTGAATTTTTCCCATGCAGAGCATTCGTCTTGCCTGTAGGAAAGAACTTTGCCAGGAAAACAGTTGAGCATTGGTCCCATGTAGTGTTCTTCTCTTTGTTGGTGTAGAACCACTGCTTAGCTTTCTCCAAAAGTGAAAATGGGAAAAGATGAAGTAAAATAGCATCTCTTGGTACTCCTCTGATCGTGAAGGTGCTGCAGATCTCTAGAAAGTGTTGTAAGTGTGCACTTGCATTTTCATGAGCTTTTCCATAAAATTGACTGGTTTGAACCATGGTAATAAGAGCAGGTTTGAGCTCGAATCCATTTTCCCCCGTGTTGGCTGCTTTTCTAGTCCGGATGTTTTCTATTGTTGGGGCATAGAACTCGCGTAATGTCTTCTTAGCCATGTCTTCAAATGCAGAAGCTAAATCTTCTCCTAAGTGTTGTTCTTTCAATGTTAGAGCTGCCTCCTCTGATGAACTAGCTTGAGCAGCGATGGGTGTTCTTGATGGTAACTTGAAATTGTCCCTCGCCTCTACAAACTTCTTTCTTCTAAGGAGTTTCTCTGGATCGTCAGTGAAGTTGTTTGGAAGAGAAAAATCATTCATTCATCACCCTGCATAAGATAAGCAAATGATAAAAACAAGGGTGTGCCTGTTTGAGTTAGAGATCAATCGGTAATACAATCTTATCCATTATGCATATATGTTATCAATATTTCCTAAGTTTAATGTGTCTTCCCTGGCAACGGGGGCAAAAATGCTTGTTGACATCTACTAACGTCACCAAATAATAATTATATAACTTTTAATACTAGAGACGAGATTAGAGACGTATGGTAATTAATTAAATGATCATTAGCAATTAGCCACTTATCTAACTCCAACATTCTTAGACATGAACTAGGTTGTCATCCCTAATTATATATGCTAAGAATAAATAAAGGTTTCATATATTATTCAATGTGACTAGGCAGAAAAATATAAATATAAACTAAGAACAATTCTGCAAGTGGACAGATAATTATACCATTGTAGCATTTTACCTAGAGTTCTACCAGGTTGTCGATTTATATTTATACCACTGAGAAGGACTAGATAAACTTTAGTCTATTATGTTGATAACAACTATATACAATGAATAAGTGATGTTACCGATGTCATTTACTCTACTCATAACAGGTAGAGGTCACAAGATAACAAAGATAAGCACAGGTGATAAATATGATCAAGCATCATTAATAATGGATAAACATCAGAGCACTTTCTAGTCATAGTAATAGCTAGCCAATGGATAAACTAAGGAATTAATATCTAAGGTAATTCTATAACTACGTCAATGAATAACTCTAAATAGTGCAATTACATCTAGCAATCATTGTTAGATTAGTCCTATATCATGATCACATGTAAAGGGCATCATCTAGGAAGGATGTGAAACAGAGTCATCACCCAACTTTGCTACCGTGCCTGCTTGCCTACATACGGGGGGTGGACTACAGAGGAATCAACGTAGCCGTCACCTACACGAACTACCACACGACCCGGCACATCAGGGTGCACTCGCAGATAAACAGAATATCGAAGCCCCATGTCCACATATTGTTCATCATCTACCCATCGATCATATGGATAAACGCTATACGAGCAATTACATGAATTCTATAAGATCAAACCAACCATACTAGACATATAATCAAAGTAGACAATGACTATTGTAATCAAGAACATATAAACTATTAAGAATAATGTTTCCCTAATCATAATGAAGAATACAATAATAGAGAAAGAACTAGAACTATACCCAACTCCGTGCTCCAGACAGACGCCGGGGCTCCAGATCCCGCTGAAGAACTAGAACTCCTCTACTTCTAATCTAACTAGGCTAGAACTATGAACTAGAAGGCTCTCGATGAACTATGAGGCTCTTGATGGCTTGACCGAAGACTTGATGCCTTGGATGAATGATTGATTGTCCTCCAGGGGGTCTGCCCCTTTATTTATAGCCCGGTGGGATGAACGTGCACCGTAGGATCAAACTGACTTAACCAAGGGCCGAGATGACTCCTCAAAGGTGGTGGAAGAAGACTCCAGAAGGCGGGGCCAAACCCTAGCCGGGAGGTGCCCTGGCAGGGTTCGGGGCCCCGGTTGCTCTGGTGTCTTCTAGATGCTTCTCACGTCCTGAGGATGATGTTGCCTTTGCAGATAAGTTTCGTGTCTTTTATGCACTTTAATCCTTCTTTTACACTTTTTTGGAATAACCCCTGGAAAATACAGAGTATGCAAAACTCATGGAAATTGTCAGTTAAAACCCTAGATTAGTGTGTATTCATGTATCTTTTTGTGTCAAAAGTTCTAATAAAAGTTGACGTTATCTACCGTCAACAGCAACCAAAGTGTATGTCAATGATCCTAGTGTGCAAGAGAGTCATCAAGTGACCAGGGAAGGAGTATAATACTCCTAAGTGCAATTCTAGCCATTACCCCCACTGAAACAGCCGTTAACACTCTTTTTCTACCATCAGATGCAACCGTCGAACCGAGACCGTCGGACCAACAGAAAGCGTCCGACGCTCAGGATTGCACCATGTGTCAACATGATTCAATGCCGTTCGTTTGATCTCAACAGCTAACTGTTCGCGCCTTTTACCCAACCGTTTTGGACCGAGCAGCGTCGGACCAAACAGCCACGAAGTCTAACGCTTCCAGAGAGTACTCAGAGCGGAAAAACTGCGTCGGACACTGTCCGACACCTAGCGTCGGACCAAACGCCACCGTCCGATGCCCTGAACTCAGCTCGCCGCACACTGTGCGTGAACTCACGCACGCCATGTGTCGAACCGAGGGCCAATGGTCCGACGCCTTGCTCAACGTCTCCGTCGGACTGTCCATCTCTCTCTCAATCTGAGACACCGTTGGACCCTCTCTGTTAGCGTGTCGGACTAAGCTCCACGAGCGTCCGACGCTTCTCAGATTTACCCTGAGAGCACCCGAGAGCTACAGACACTGTCGGATGTTGTCCGATGCCCAACATCGGACTAAAAGAACACGTCCGACACCCTGAAACACAGAGAACAACACGCTGGGGACTGCCGGACCCTACTCACACATAGTCCGACGCTCTGCTTCCCAGCGTCCGACGCTTGGTAAACACTGTTTTTCAAGTTAGTTTTTCACCCCTTGCTTTCATGTACTAACACTCAAGAACTTCAACACTTGTGTACAATGTGTTAGCATTTTTGTAAACATTTTTCAAGGGTTTTCAAAGTTGTTTCCTAGGTTGGTTAGATCAATGCAAATGAGATGCAACCTAGAGCACTTGAAGATAATCCAATCACTTAGTTCTCCCCTTGATAGTCGGCTATCTATCCTAAATGTGATCACACCCACTTGGTGTCTTGATCACCAAAACAAAAGCCTTATTGGGTTATACCTTAGCCTCTTGCTTTCCTTCTTTAAGTCCTTTTCTTTCTTCCTTCACTTGATCTTCACTTGAGCACCATTGTCCTCTACTAACCTCTTTTGCTACACACACTTAGCACTTAGGTTAGTAGTTAGGTTTCATCAATTACCAAAATCAAACTAGGGTCTTTCAATCTCCCCCTTTTTGGTAATTGATGACAACCCTTTACAGAAGAAATATGCATTAAGATTTTGAACTTATCATGCTTGTCCATAAGTAGATCGTGAAAGGACTTGGACAACCATCACAAGTTCTATTTTGGTAGTATTAACTCCCCCTATATATGTGCATCGAGTTTGGATTGAAAGCTAGCACATATACATTTGAATAGAGAGTAATTCTACCAAAATTGTGCTAAGATGTATAGAATGAACCTTTGAAGCATGATACCATTGGAGTTGCCATGTGCACCATCCTTAGCACTTTAATAACTAGAAGATCAAAAATACTAGAGCATACCGTGAGATCACATTATAAACAAGGCTCTAGTACCACTTGAAAGAACAAGATCAACTAGTTACTCCTACACATGCTAGTTGTTCAAATCATCATTCATGTCCTATTACTAGCAATACACCACACAAGCATGTATAAGAAAGTAAATACAAATGCAATAAGCCATCATATGATTAATGCACATCCAAATGCAACAACTTGCATATGAGATTGCTCCCCTACTTGTGTGCTTCAAATTTTAATTACCCCTTTTCTTTGGCCTATTGCTCAGCGCTTTCTCTTTCTTTTGTAACTTCTCTCCCCCTTTGTCAACAATTGCACAAAAAGGTTAATTTTAGTGGAGAGAGAGTTAGTCAAGTTCATTTGATTTGAAAAGAAAGTTTATAGTTCACTTTGGCTCAGTCTAGTGCACTTGCTTAGGATATATAACTAAGTTTGATCCAAGGACAAGCTTCTTCACGCCACTAGGGGTTATCTTGCCCATGTTAAGTTATACACCCTATAGCATATGATCTAGATTGAACACTAGGGGATTAAGCACACATGCATGTCATATGTTACCACTAGTCCATACAAGCAAGAGAAGCAATAGTGGTAGTATATATACATCAAAATCATTTAGTTTCCATGAATGATCCTAAGTTGAGAGTATGTCTATATGCTCTAAACAAGTCCTAATAAGTATGAATGTCATGTCAACCAATTTTACCTTGATTTGTCGGAGTAGGTGCATGTCATATAAGTGTGCGGTGGTCTCAACTCATATTGGAGAAATCAAGAATATTTAATTCATTCCTCAACTTACAAAATCTCTTCTCATCTAGTGGCTTGGTGAGTATGTCGGCCAATTAATCATCGGTTCCAATGCTTTAAATGTCAATGTCACCCTTTTGCTGATGATCTCGAATGAAGTGATGCCTTACATCAATGTGCTTGGTTCTTTGATGTTGAACCGGATTGTTGGTTAGCTTGATGGCTCTCTCATTGTCACATAGCAATGGGACTTTCTTGAAGTTGATTCCATAATCTCTCAAGGTTGCCGTCATTCATAGGATTTGAGCACAACAACTCCCCGCACTAATGTATTCGGCTTCGGCGGTGGAGAGTGCTATGCTATTTTGCTTCTTTGATGACCATGAAACAAGAGATCTTCCCAAGAGTTGACATGTGCCCGATGTACTCTTTCTATTGATCTTGCAACCGGCATAATCCACATCGGCATATCCAATCAACTCAAACTTTGCACCCTTAGGATACCACAATCCAACATCTTGAGTGTGCTTCAAATATCTCAGTATCCTCTTTGCAGGCTTCATATGACTCTCCCTACGAGATGCTTGATATCTAGCACACATGCACACACTAAACATAACATCCGGTCTTGATGAGGTGACATAAAGCAAGCTTCCAATTAGAGACCGATATACCTTTTGATCAACCATATTGCCACATTTATCCTCATCCAAGTTTCCATTAGTGCCCATAGGAGTGCTAATTGATTTTGCATCTTACATTCCAAACTTCTTGATCATGTCCCTTGTGTACTTGCCTTGACTAATGAATGTGCCATTCTTCAATTGCTTGATTTGAAGTACAAGGAAGTATGTGAGTTAACCCATCATAGACATTTCAAATTCTTTTGCCATTATTGCCTCAAACTCCGCAAACAAGACTTGACATGTTGATCCAAAGATAATATCATCCACATAGATTTGCATGATCATCAAGTCACCATCAACCATATTGGTAAAGAGAGTAGTGTCTACCTTCCCATCTTGAAACCTTTAGAGAGGAGAAAATCCCTTAGCCTCTCATACCATGCTCTTGGTGCTTGTTTCAAACCAGAGAGTGCCTTCCTTAGTTTGTACACATAGTTGGTGTTGAAGGTGGATAACGTCAACTTTTATTAGAATTTTAGACACAAAAGGATACATGAATACACACTAATCTAGGGATTTAACTGACAATTTCCATGAGTTTTGCATACTCTGTATTTTCTAGGGGTTATTCTAGAAAAGCGTAAAAGAAGGATTAAAGTGCATTAAAGACACGAAACGTAACCGTGAAGGCAACATTGTCATCGGGACACTAGAAGCCTCTGGAACACACCCGAAGCAACCGGGGCCCCACCACATGCCAGGTGGGGCCGGCTGGCGCCCCCCATAGGGTTTCGCCCTTCGTCTTCTGGAGTCTTCTTCGACCGCCTTTGAGGAGTCATCTCGGCCCTTGGTTAAGTCGGTCTGATCCTATGGCGCATGCTCATCCCACCGGGCTATAAATAAAGGGGCAGACCCCCTCCATGGAGACAAATCAATCATTCATCTAAGGCATCAAGTCTTCAATCAAGCCATCAAGAGCCTCATAGTTCATCAAGAGCCTTCTAGTTCATAGTTCTAGCCTAGTTAGATTAGAAGTAGAGGAGTTCTAGTTCTTCAGCGGGATCTGGAGCCCCGGCGTCTGTCTGGAGCACGGAGTTCGGTATAGTTCTAGTTCTTTCTCTATTATTGTATTCTTCATTATGATTATGGAAACATTGTTCTTAATAGTTTATATGTTCTTGATTGCAATAGTCTTTGTCTACTTTGATTATATGTCTAGTATAGTTGGTTTGATCTTATTGAATTCATGTAATTACTCGTATAGCGTTTATCCATACGATCGATGGGTAGATGATGAACAATATGTAGACTTGGTGTTTAGATATTCTATTTATCTGCGAGTGCACCCTGATGTGCCGGGTCGTGTGGTCGTTTGTGTAGGTGATAGCTACGTTGATTTCTCTGTAGTCCACCCCCCATATGTAGGCAAGCAGGCACGATCGCGAAGTTGGGTGATGACTCTGTTTCACATCCTTCCTAGATGATGCCCTTTACATGTGATAATGATATAGGACTAATCTAACAATGATTGCTAGATGTAGTTGCACTAATTAGAATGATTCATTGACGTAGTTATAGAATTACCTTAGATATTAATTCCTTAGTTTACCCATTGGCTAGCTATTACTATGACTAGAAAGTGCTCTGATGTTTATCCTTTATTAATGATGCTTGATCATATTTATCAACTGTACTTATCTTTATTATCTTGTGACGTCTACCTGTTATGGGTAGAGCAAATGACATCGGTAACATCGCTTATTCATTGTATATAGTTGTTATCAATATAATAGATTAAAGTTTATCCAGTCCTTCCTAGTGGTCTAAATATAAATCGACAACCTGGTAGAACTCTAGGTAAAATGCTACAATGGTATAATTATCTGTCTCCTTGCAGAATTGTTCTTAGTTTATATTTATATATTTCTGCCTAGTCGCATTGAATAATATATAAAACCTTTCTTTATTCTTAGCATATATAATTAGGGATGACAACCTAGTTCATGCTTAAGAATGTTGGTAATAGATAAGTGGCTAGCTGCTAATGACCACTTAATTAATTACCATACATCTCTAATCTCGTCTCTAGTGTTAAAAGTTATATAGTTATATTTGGTGACATTAGTAGATGTCAACAAGCATTTTTGGCGCCATTGCCGGGGAAGGCACATTAAACTTAAGAAATATTGATAACACATATGCATCATGGATAAGATTGTATTACCGATTGATCTCTAACTCAAACAGGCACACCTCTATTTTTTATCGTTTACATATCTTATGCAGGGTGATGAATGAATGGTTTTTCTCTTCCAAATAATTTTACTGACGATCAAGAGAAACTCTTGAGAAGAAAGAATTTTGCAGAGGCGAGGGACAATTTCAAGCTATCATCCAGAACACCCATCGTTGCTCAAGTTAGTTCATCAAAGGAGCTAGCTCCAATATTGGAAGAAGTACACTTAGGAGAAGATTTATCTCCTGTGTTTGAAGACATGGCTGAGAAGACACTGCGTGAGTTCTCTGCCCCAATAACAGAAAACATTCAAACTGGACTAGCAGTCAACTCGGGGGAGAATGGATTCAAGCTCAAGCCTGCTCTTATCACCAAGGTTCAAGCCAGCCAGTTTTGTGGAAAAGCTCATGAAGATGCAAGTGCACACATACAACACTTTTTAAAGATCTGTAGCACCTTCACGATTAGAGGAGTACCAAGAGATGCTATTTTACTCCATCTTTTCCTATTTTCACTTTTGGGGAAAGCTAAGCAGTGGTTCTACACCAACAAAGACAAAAACACTACATGGGACTAGTGCTCAACTGCTTTCCTGGCAAATTTCTTTCCTATAGGCAAGACAAGTGCTCTGCGTGAGAAAATTTCAAGTTTTCAACAGCAACATGATGAATCATTCGCTAAAGAATGGGAGAGATTCCAAGATTACATTGAAGACTGTCCTCATCATGGGATAGAGGATTGGCTACTGATGCAGACCTTCTACCACGGGCTTATCTCAAGCACCCGTGAGTCCATAGATGCTGCAGCTGGAGGAGCTTTCCTATCATTGAAGCTTCCAGAAGCTCAAGCACTTGTGGAGAAGATGGCCTCAAATCTGAGCTGTAATGAAGAACGTACTCAACCTCGCAAGAGAGGAGGAGGCATCCATCATTTGAAGGAGACCGACATGGTCACTGCCAAGCTAGACCTCATCATGAAGAAGCTCGACATAGAGAAGAAGGAAGTCAGGCATATTGATGATTCCCGCATGACCTGTGAAGAATGTGGAGATTACGGGCATTCAGCTGTCAACTGCCCTACGTTGCAAGAGGATGTGAACTTCATCAACAATAATACCTACTATCGTCCTCAGCAAGGTCAAGGATGGAACCAGCCAAACCAAGGATGGAATCAGCAACCTCGACAAGGTAATTACCAAGGTAACAACCAAGGTAATAATTACAATAGTTATAATCTTCCCCCTTTAAGAGATTTAGTTGCTGGTCAATCTAAATTGATAGGTCAAATGTCTAGAAAGGTAGCCTCTAATGATAAAGCTTTAGAAAACATAAATACCAGAATGGATACCTTTGCTTCTGCTATAAAGAATCAGCACAGCTTTAATAAAATGTTACACAATTAGCTCAGTTAGCTGCTGCTGTCCCTCCATTTGAGAAGGTAAGATTCCGGGCCAGCCGGAAGATTTGGAAACTGCTAACCTTGTTGATATTCACAATGCAACACAATACCAAATTAAGCATGCAGATATACAGTGGATAGATCACTCACTACCTGAGAAGATGGGAGACCCTGGAAGACCTGTCATTCCTATTTCCATAGGATGTTACAGCTTTCCAGAAGCTATCCGGCGCAAGTGTCAACATAATGCCTAAGGTAATCTACGAGAGAATATTAGGTGATCCTTTGTTGTACACAGATATGCGTTTGTAGCTTGTAGATCAGTCTATTTGCTACCCCGAGGGAGTACTAGAAGAAGCTGTTATCAGAGTGGGGCAATCATATGTCCCAATTGACTTTGTGATCATGGATACCGGAGGAGATGAGAAGGCAACCATTATCTTGGGACGACCATTCTTATGCACAACCAAAGCCATCATCTATGCGGAACACGCCAAGATTGTCCTCTCCATCAAGGATAAGATGGAGAGATTCTCGTTCAAGAAACGCATCCTGAAGGATCCAGCAGTCCAGAAGCAATTCCATCAACAATAAGAGCAACAACAACAAATGCCCAAGAAGAAGAACAATAGAAGATGGAGGAAGAACAAGCCCGGACATTCACCTGAAGAAACCGTTCAACTAATCAATGCTATCAACACAGAAAATGATCATATGCTCCTGAAACCATTCCCAATAAAGAAAGGTGACCCAGGTGTACCAATCATTGAATGCACAATCAGAGACATCAGTTTTCCCGACACCGTCTGCGACACTGGATCAAGCGTCAACGTAATGTCCAAAAAGGTATATGATGAATTATTTGATGATTTACCATTATACCCAACATATATTCAGTTGCAGATAGCAGACCAATCACTGAGATTCCCTGAAGGCGTAATCAAGGACGTCATGATAAGAATTCAAGACAAATATATTCCCGCAGATTTTCTAGTTTTTTGACTTGCAGGAAGACAACGAATCGTCTATTCTTTTGGGAAGACCGTTCCTCTACACCGCCAATGCTATCATTTACATCAGGTCTGGATAGATCCACTTCAACCTACCCATTGGAAAGGTACGCTGTCAATTTAGAACATATCTTAACCATGAGCAGATCAGGAAGCAACGCAACAGGAGGAGACGCCAAGCCCGCCGTCAGGCTGCCTAGCCTCACTGTGGATGGGATGAGTTTCCTGGTAAGATTGTGAAGTACGAAGACTGCTACAAGGAGCAAGAAGAAGCCATACAAGCACTATGCTGGAGTGAGTGGGAAGCGGAAACTGAGAGGATGGACCAGATTGCTAAGGCAGAGAAAGAAGAGATCCAGGCACAAGTAGAAGAATGGATGAAGAAAGACAAAGAGTCAAGAGAAGCATACCAAAGGGAGTGTGACAAGGAAGAGCTGGAGCTAGAAAAGAGAGTAGCAGAATAGATAGAAAAGAGATGGAAGGAGAAAGGAGAAGCACCTGCTACACCACCGCAAAATGGGGAATTGACTGAGGTAACCTTATACGATGAACCTACTGAGTAAGTACTCTTCTCTATCTAAGTCCTATCGGTAGACTTTAAATTTCGTACCCTAGCCATAAGCTTAGAATGGTAGTTATCTAATTAAGTTATCGTTCATTAGTAATTTTATTTTAACACATTTAGTACAATCATTTTTGCATATTAAATAAAACAACAAAAATATTTACTATTTATTTACTACATCATAAATATTAAAGCCCCATGTGAATACGCCTATGGTAACCCTGTAGGCATATTTACTGTGGTGGCATAAAAATAAAAATAAAAATAACAATCTATATTTACTTTGTTGCATTATAAAAATCTTAAGCCCCATGGGAATGAATATTCACTTTGGTGGCATAAAAAACATATATAGCATGCATACATTTTTTTGATTGCTGCATAAGAAACTTAGAAAAACCCAAAAAAGAGAATCCTACTAAAATCTATTAATTAAAATCAACTTAGAGAATAATCAATTGCTCATTGGCTGACCGCTAACCCCTTGATAAATTCAAGCCTCGAGTTTTGGTTGTCTTGTTGGAGTATAACTATGCAGGAATAATATTGTGACTAAGGAGAGAGTCTATTAGTGGCACCCACCAGGACTACTACTAGCTCACTCTAAGAAACATTCAAGCACCAAGTATTGCAAACATCAAGCTTGGGGGAGGAGCATCCCCTAGTTATCAGGTAATTATACCTATGTGCTTATTGAGTCTACTTTATACAAGCACAAAAAACCAAAAATATGTGGGCACATGAAAGTCCACTCAGTTAGGAAGATTCTGCTGGAAATATAAAATCAATCACTTACCATGGAGTGGTACTAAACCTAACCCCTCTCCATAAGATTTGGTATTTTTATTGGCAATTGAGTTTCACAAAAAAAATACAAGATCAAGGAGCTAGTCAACCCGACACCTCTACGCTGTCGATACACCTGCTTCCAGAAGGATCACTCAATTTGCAACATCAAAGACCCTGTCAAATGTCAAGCTTGGGGGAGGGCGCCCTCCAATTAAATCCAACTAAGTATAAGTTTCCTATCTTATTATTATTATTACTATATCGCTTTTTCACGTGAGTTAGCTAGTAAGATAAAATTTGAATACCAAATAAATATTTAGCTATATATTAGAGTTTGTTTAGAGTCAGTCTAGGCTAGAACCAAATTAAAATTGATGAACACTAAAATTTTGTTTTAGAAATGATGAATAGTTGCTCTGCCTAATTCATTTCAAGTGCCTAGTTGTCAACCTTAGATTTTCCTGAGTTTTGGATATTACTGTTTTAATCTGAGAATTTACTCTGAACCTGAAACTTGTGGAGGCATTTGCTTGAGCTAAGTCTAGGTAATTGATTGATATGATTCATAAAGGTTGAGCTACTATTTATCTTATTCCTAGCATTACTAAGTTCTGGAGATTTATTTTGAAAACTTAAAATCTACATGATGAGCTCTTGTGTGACAAAATGTGAATTCCTACCAAAGCCATATATTATACATTTAGAGATAGGAAACTATTGCGTATTCATGCTGCTTGCTTTGCATTGAGTTTAGTCAACCTTTGTTGAATTACATATGAGAGTCTTGTCATGCTTTTAAAACCAAGATCACGTACACACTTCAGCACATATGCATTATTCCTACCCTAGGAGTAATCGCAACCATTTCCACTTTCATCTATGTTCATCATAAAAATATTTTCTCCTGCACTAGGAGTGAACACCAAAATATATAAACCCCATAGGACAACCCTATTATAAATGCTCTAAGTTTTTACTATTGTTATCTCTCCAAATCATTTGTTGGATGCATGTGGCTATGCAAAAGTATGAAAAAGAAAAGGGAGTAAAAGATGGACAAGTGTCCTAGCAATTAAAACAATGGGTACCAGATGCTCGCCTCCCGAATGAAAAAAAAGAGAAGAGAAAAAGAGAAAGAGAAAGAATAAAGATAGTCCATGTATTCGTCCAAGTTCCAAAGGAGAGTGAATCATTTCCAAAGAGCATAAGTAGAATTAGGATTAGCCACCTTATATACACCTATCCACCATATTCCATACACATGCACATCTTGGTTTGATTGTATGCCTCGATTCTCTGTGGATCCATTGTTTGACTTTACAACATATGAATTGCAAGTATACTTAAACCTTGTTATTGCCACTCCTATGAGCTCCATTATAATCTTTAATTATAGAAAGGTATAATATTAATGCCTTAAGTGAGATCCACAAATACCACATATTGAGGGACTTGAGGGTGTCATACAATTAAGCTCTGAGTTTTATTTCGAAAACTTGCAAAACTCCGGAATACTGGTACTATGAAGAATTTGAGACATAGTGCTTGACTTAATTGTTCTATCTTTCAATTGCTCAAGACTTATGCGAGGGTTGTAAAGCTCCATAGTTAAAGGTAAAACGAGTAAGTCTGAAGGTTAGAGCAGTTATTATCTAATCTGGAGGAGAATTTCTGTTTGAAAGCATGTGTACTTGGAAAGAATGAAAGCATTGTAGTAACTCCTGATCCAAATACATTAGTAATAGGCTTAGTTTGTTTGCCAAGGGACTGGCAAAAGGTAAGCTTGGGGGAGTTGTTGACGGTCGATAATGTCAACTTTTATTAGAACTTTAGACACAAAAGGATACATGAAAACATACTAGTCTAGGGTTTTAACTGACAGTTTTCACGAGTTTTGCATGTTCTGTATTTTCCAGGGACTATTCTAGAAAAGCATAAAAGAGGGATTAAAGTGCGTAATTATCATGAAACGTAACCGCGAAGGAAACATCATCACGAAGACCCTGGAAGAGTGTAGAAGGCACCCGAAGCAACCTGGGGCTGAGCCCTGGCCAGGTGGGGCCGGCGGCCCTAGGGTGGGGCCGGCCGGCGCCCCCTAGGGTTTCGCCGTCACCTTCTGGAGTCTTCTTCCGCCGCCTCTTAGGAGTCATCTCGGCCCTATGTTTAAGTCGGTTTGATCCTACGGCGCACGTTCATCCCACCGGGCTATAAATAGAGGGACAGACCCCCTGGAGGCATCAATCAATCATTCATCGAAGGCAACAAGTCTTCAAGCCATCAAGAGCCTACTAGTTCATCAAGAGCCTTCTAGTTCATAGTTTTAGCCTAGTTAGATTAGAGAGTAAAGGAGATCTAGTTCTTCGGCGGGATCTGGAGCCCCGGCGATCGTCTGGAGCGCAGAGTTCGGTATAGTTCTGGTTCTTTCTCTATTATTGTATTCTTCATTATGATTAGGGAAAAATTGTTCTTAATAGTTCATATGTTCTTGATTACATTAGTCTTTGTCTACTTTAATTATATGTCTAGTATAATTGGTTTGATCTTATTGAATTCATGTAATTGCTCGTATAGCGTTTATCCAATCGATCGTTGGGTAGATGATGAACAATGTGTTGACGTGGTGTCTAGATATTTCGTTTATCTGTGAGTGTATCCTGATGTGCCGGGTCGTGTGGTAGTTTGCGTAGGTGACAGCTATGTTGATTCCTTTGTAGTCCACCCCGCGTATGTAGGCAAGCAGGCACGGTCGCGAAGTTGGGTGATGACTCTGTTTCACACCTTTACTAGATGATGCCTTTTGCATGTGATCATGATATAGGACTAATCTGACAATGATTGCTAGATATAATTGCACTAGTTAGAGTTATTCATTGACGTAGTTATAGAATTACCTTAGATATTAATTCCTTAGTTTATCCATTGGCTAGCTATTACTATGACTAGAAAGTGCTCTGATGTTTATCTTTATTAATGATGCTTGATCATACTTATCACTCTATTTATCTTTATTATCTTGTGACCTTTACCTGTTATGAGTAGAGTATATGACATTGGTAATTTCACTTATTCATTGTATATGGTTATTGTCAATATAATAGATTGTAGTTTATCCAAGTCCATCCCAGTGGTATAAATATAAATCGACAATCTGATAGAACTCCTAGGTAAAATGCTACAATGGTATAATTATCTGTCCGCTTGCAGAATTGTTCTTAGTTTATATTTATTTATATTTCTGCCTAGTCACATGGAATAATATGTAAAACCTTTATTTATTCTTAGCATATATAATTAGGATTGACAACCCAGTTCATGCTAAAGAATGTTGGTAATAGATAAGTGGCTAGTTGCTAATGATCAGTTAATTAAATACCATACATCTTCTAATCTCGTCCCTAGTGTTAAAAGTTATAAAATTATATTGGGCGACGTTAGTAGATGTCAACATCCACACACAATTAGAAGAATGGATGAAGAGAGATGAAAAATCAAGAGAAGCACACTTGAGGGAGTGTAACAAGGAAGAGCTAGAGCTAGAAAAGAGAGAAGCAGAAGAGACATAAATGAGATGGAAGGAGAAAGAAGAAGCA
This sequence comes from Eremochloa ophiuroides, assembly GCA_038502445.1. Classification (NCBI taxonomy): domain Eukaryota; kingdom Viridiplantae; phylum Streptophyta; class Magnoliopsida; order Poales; family Poaceae; genus Eremochloa; species Eremochloa ophiuroides. The sequence continues at coordinate 36,310,326 of JAHLJS010000004.1, forward strand.
CCAACCACACCACCACAAAATAAAGAATTGACTGAGGTAACCTCAGACGATGAACCTACTGAGTAAGTACTCTCCTTTATCTAAGTCCTGTCAGTAGACTTTAAATTCCGTACCCTAGCCATAAGGTTAGAATGGTAGTTTTCTAAATTAAGTTAGCATTTATTAATTTTACTTTATTACATTTATTAGTACAATCACTTTTGCACATTAAATATAAGACAACAAAAATATTTGCTGCTCTATTTACTGCATCATAAATACTAAAGCCCTATGTGAATAAACTTATGGTAACCCTGTAGGAGTATTTACTGTGGTGGCACAAAAGTAAAATAATACCATCTGTATTTACTTTGTTGCATTATAAAAAAATCCTAAGCCCAATAAGAATGTTGGTAATAGATAAGTAGCTAGTTGTTAATGACGAGTTAATTAATTACCATACATCTCTAATCTCGTCTCTAGTGTTAAAAGTTATATAGTTATATTTGGCGACGTTAGTAGATGTCAACAGTTGGGTTTCTTCTCATCTTCAAAACCGGGTGGTTGTTCAACATAGACTAGCTCATTGATGAAGCCATTGAGAAATGCACTTTTAATATCCATTTGGTAGAGCTTGATGTTGTGAGCACAAGCATATGCTAGAAGAATCCATATTGCCTCCAATCTTGCAATCGGAGCATAAGTCTCACCAATGTCCAATCCTTCAACTTGAGTGTACCCTTGTGCCACTAATCTTGCCTTGTTTCTTACTACAACACCATCTTGATCTTGCTTGTTTCTAAATACCCATTTGGTTCCAATGACATTGTAGTTCTTTGGTCTCTCTACCAATTCCCATACTTCATTTCTTTGAAAGTTGTTGAGCTCTTCATGCATAGCATTTACCCAATCACTATCTTTGAATGCCTTCTCAATGTTCTCTGGCTTTTCAAATGATACAAATGAATAGTGAGCACAAAATGATGCTAGTCTTGATCTTGTTCGCAACCCCTTTTGAATATCACCAATATTTTGGTCCAATGGATGATCTCTTGCAATGTTTGTGGGTTAGAGCACTTGAGGTTGATTGCTTGAGCTTGGTTGAGCATTGGATTGATTTGCTTGAGAGGAACTAGCTTGATCTTGATATTGTACTATTGACAGTTACTAACGCTATCAAAAGAGTGTAGCCAAATCTATCCTCTAGCAATAGTAACAATACTTCTCAACGCAATCACTGCGGTTGTCAATCTCTATGCTCAAAGTATGTGATTGTTTACACTTCTAACATTGCTACTAGGAATAAAGTTATTTCTAGCAACTGCGCCAAAAATGGTATGGGTAGCTCTATAGGATAGGTGATGGGATTCTGCAAGTGCACAGAACTATCATGTAGCACTTTGCCTGGGAGTACCAGGTGCCAAATTTATATTTTCCAAAGGAAGGCGGGGTTTGTGATTCCAAGGATCTGATAGTCAAGGATCTAGATATGGATAAATGAGGTAATAACCTTAGTAAGGATAAATCAATGAAGTATAACTAAGGTGGAAACACACTAGGAAGCTCTGGAGTTTTAGGGGAGAACTCTATCTGAGTAAAAGATCAAATGATTGTTATACCAAAGAGACTGCTATACCCGGGACGCGCAAAGTCCTAAACTCGCCGGGGTTCGACTGATTAGGCACCGTACGTTACCAAAAGCCTACGCTGAAAAAACTAGGCCGAACGTGGTGGAATCCAGAGGATTCTAGGGATGTCACCACCTAGAACCTACCACTACTATCCGTGGGCCTAGCCGCACTCAAGGGTATGCTATAGCCTAAGCACTGTGCTTAATCTATAAAACTTACTACTCTAACTTGAGCTCAAGCATTAGAGCACTCTAACCAAGCAATGAGCAAGTATACAGCTACTTAAAGTATAACAATATATAAATAAAGAAGGGGATCTTTATTACCGATAAGAGTGAAGAACACCGCAGAGGAGGTCGCCGACAGTCCCGGCTCCTCCACAGACTTCCTCCTTCTCCCGACTTCTCTCTACCACTCTACTCTTCTCTAGCTAGCACTATTCCTAAGAGCAGAGCTTCGCTAGAGAGAGAGGAGCTATTGACTATGAGCTGAAGCTCTAGTGGTGTTTCTAGTTGTTTCTCTAGTGGTTTCCCCTTACAAGTGAGGATTCAAGTCCTATTTATAGTGTAGGAGAGCTCCAGGGGTACTTGTAGATCTCCTGGAGGTCGGTGGCGTGAAGTGGCAGGGCGGGCACCCTCCTAGGGGGGCGGGCGCCGCCTTGGATGCACCGCCTTGCATCCTACGGCCCTCCTTCCTCCCCTATGGCGGTTGCAAGGTCGGTTGATGTCCTGAAATGACGGTTTGCAACCCCTGAAAGGATGACATGTAGGTCCTTCAATCCATGGCACATCGCTTGATCACCGTTGGATGAAAACCGACTTCATTTGATGGTGTGGATGACTCCTAGACACCTTCCCTCGGATTGTGGATGTGGCACTCACTTTGGACAGGGCGGGCGCCCTGTTGATAGGGCCACCGGATCCTCGTGCCTTGTATCTGAGCCATTGATGTTGTTTTAACGTGCCACAGGCCATTTGGGAGGATCACACACGGATCCGTGATGTAACACCCAAGGTGTTAGTCACGAGCTAACCATCGAGTGTGAACCTAACCAAGTTATGTCAATAAATGATCTTGATCACTGTCTCACATTCATCTCCATCTACCATGACTATTGGAAGAATCTCATAAAGATCCAAATCAAGAATCCACTTGAAATAACAAATCATATGCTTGTTTGAATTTATTGATTTAGGAAAGATGAGCATGCAAGTCAATCAAATCTTGCAACCTTGACCAAACAACTCTATTTGAACTCTACAACAAAAGACATAAAGGTTTCATGTTGAGCAAATGTCAAGAAAATACCCTCATTGGCCTAAATCTCCAAATTGAGCTCTCTAATGATGTTACTTTGACCAAAGTGAAAATATTATTTCTAAGCATGATATGAGGTTTGACCTTAAACAAAAGTTGCAGATATTTTGTAGAAGAACAAATGTTATTTTTGGACCAAGTCATGATTCAAACCCTAAGTGCCTCAAAAACAGCACCCAAGATGGGTTACAAATCTGATTTCAGGACTTGATTATTTTCTAAGTCTGAAATCCATCCCAATCTCAATGACGTCTCACGTTCCAAAAATAAAAGTTATCACAAACTCTTTGGAGCACAACATATCTAAATTTGAGATCAAACTGACTCTGTTTGACAAGGTTTTGACATCAGTTCTTTATCCTAATTAACCTGCTGACACTGTCATTTTGGGAGCTAATTACCCGCTAATCCATTTATCTTTTCGCCGAGCACTCTTAATCAAGTTGGTAAACCTTTGTGAGAGAAACAAATTTGCTTCTGTGGTGGAGGTCCGAATCTTGCTGGAATATGCCGAAACCGACCGCCCAAACCAGCCCCGACGACGTGCGCCACGTGTTCGACGTTATGTTGCAATGGAAGAATGTGGCACCCGAGCTCTGTCCATGTCGGCCACCACCCTCTCGCCCCTGCTTGCGTCCTCAGAAGCGATGGGAGCCTCCAGAGCTCACCTTCGTCCTCTCCCATCCTCCCAGCTCGCTCACCCGCCCTCTCGTGCTCGCTTTCCGTCGCCTCGCCAACGAGCAGAGCGCTGCCGCCATTGCCGGCCGGAGCCAAGCTCCCTAGCCGCTGGCCATCCTCCTGCTCCGTTCACCCCATGGCAAAGCGGGCAAAGCACCTTGTTCCTTGTCCCCCACCGCCCTTTTGAGCTCCTTCCCCGGCCGTTTTCGTCGCCGTAGCGGCTTCGCTGCCGAGGCCGTCGCCACCGGCCGCCTCCCTGTAGGCTGCGGCTAGCCATGGGCGGGTGCAGTGCACCGCGGCCACCTGCAGCTAGCCAAGGCAGGGCGCAGCGCGCCGCCGTCGGCCTGCTGCTGCTGCTGTCGGCCAGGGCAGGGCCGAGCCCTCTCCTCCCCTGCGCCATGGCCATTTTCCCCTCCCTGCTTTGTTCGATCGAACAGACAATGGAAGAAGAAGACCCCCTCTTGTGTCTATGACGAGTGGGACCCGCAGGAGTTTATTTCTACTTCATTTGTTCAGATTTCATATTTTCTAGTAAAATCGATATATCTCGATTGGTTGCTCCAAAAATTGTGAAACTTGTTTTGTTAGTTTGCTTGATAAGTGTTCTGCATGTTGGATCCATAATATGTGCCATGTTGTTTACGTTTTTGTGCTGTAGAAATTATTTTAGAAAAGTGGTTTAAGAAATGATTTAACTTGCTTTTGCTCATATCTAGGGTTTTAGAAGTCCAAATACAATGGTTCCAATTTTGTTAGACTTCTCTTGAAATGCACTAGATGATAGGAGTATAAAAATTGCAGGTTGTTTACTGTTTTAATGACGTTTCACATTAATCTTGTTAAATAGGAAATAAATGTCTGATTTTCTTATTATTTTTGTAACTGGAGTTGTATTGCTCCAAATGGCATGCAAATTAAATTGTAGACTCTCTGTATGATGTGTAATGTATGGTTAAAATTTCATGATTTATGGTGCATATATGACTGAGTTGTTGATTTATCTTCTTTGGTGCATATTAAGTAGATTTAAATGCATTATAAATAATATATAGGTGTAAAAATGGAAAATGGTGTTTCACTATCCTTGTATGATATTGTAGTAACCTGAGAAATAATAATATGGCCATGTTTCTACTGAAAGTGTGATGTTTTAGATTTAATTGCTCTCCAATGCTTTATTGCTCACTATGGAACCTGAGCATGTAAGATTTGAACCTTGGGCATGATTTGTAATTAACTACCTCTCATAAAAATATCAGCTCCATTTGAGGTATTTACCACATGACCTAAATAATTAAATAAAAGGCTTTTATGCAATAGTTGGTGAAAGGTTGGTGGAGAATGGGCACATGCATACTTCTTATGACTCCTTGCTATATGTTGGTCTGATATAAACATTGTGTTAACATATTATGATGGTTGGGGCTGTATCAAAAGCTCATGTACATATGTATTCTTGGGTGGAAATCAAATAAAGACTTGTTTTGCATATGTACTGAAATGGCTGCAGGAGCAGGCCCTGTTGTTGTGATGTTTTACACATGAAAATGATGTTGCATGTAAATATGTTCTATACAAAAGTTGTAGTTAACTTCATTTACTTGCTTGTCCTAGAATTTCATGATTGTAGACCTGATAGTTTTAGAGTTATAGAATTTAGAAGTCTGCTGTCAGGTTTTGCCTGTTTTCGGTGCAGACCTGAATGTTTGCTTTGTTTGACCAATTTATACTTTGAATCACCTCTTGGTGATAACAAAGAAGTTGTAGTAGATTTCATTAGATTTCCAAATTGTCTAGAATCATCCCTTTTGATGGTATAGATCCGTAGTTATGATTGTTTGAAGTGTGAGGACAGAATCTGTTCAAGTCTGGACAGAGCTGCCTTCAATGTGTTGTTTGACCTTTATATGTATTAAATAATCTTAAGATGATAATAGCAAAGTTATAGACAATTTCAATAGCTTTCCAGAAAGGCTTATATCACCCTGGTTGGATGTGTATAGCTTGAGTTATGGTTAAATCTTGTGCTTACTGTCGTGCTGCCCATAAACTGCATATGTGAGATTATGATTGCTTTGACTTTGCTTTACTTGGTGTGATTGTTAGCTTATGGTTCAGTGATGGTAGAGTAACATGTCTTGTATTACTTTCTTTTATTCATACATGTGCATTGTGCATCTCATTTAGGTACAATAGATGAACATGTGGAGTGAAGGACATGATGATGGAACTAACCACAAGACGGTGTGGTGGACTAATCATGAAGATGGAAGGACTAATCGAGTGCCTGGATGGGAGATGCTCATCGAACGAGTGTCATATAACAAACGCTGACTTAGTGTTGAATCCCAGGCAAGCCCCGGAGCATCCCTAAGCCTCCACCTATTCTTTTTACAAATGCACTGGTCTTTATTAAATCGTATGGTTGTGCACTTAAGTATAGGAGTTGATTTGATACCGTTGCTGCATTTATACCTTATCCACTTGTCTACTATCCTGGAAATATTACTACACAAGGGATGAGTTCGATCTTATGCTTAGCCATGCTTAGACCGGTAGAAGTCGAGCGATTTCCTGTCCTTCGCGAGCATAGGTGGTGACTAATGATGATGGGGATGGATTCCACATGGTTGACTGTATGTGCCACCATGCCACAATGATAATGAGAGAATCAAGGCTAGGTAGCGGGGAGCCGCATGACATGGTTGAGGTCATGCTGTCTTCGGTGCTGCTTGCGGCCGACTAGGACTGAGACCACCAGACATCAGTTGAGATTGAAGGATGTCGTCACATAGCTGGCCAGATAAGTCGTTCTGACCGTGAAGCCGAGTAGTTCTTTCTGAGGCGAGAATTGGTGTGACATGGATAGACATATTCTAGAGGTAGGAAGGATGTGCGGAGACACCATTTTGCCATAGTCAGGTCAGGGACCTGCACTTCCTGTAAGTGGGTTTGTCTCCGAGAATATGGCCCCCGCCAAGCTTGCGAGATAATATGACTCAGAAAGATCTAACGGTGACCCAAGAAGCCACTGATCAGGCTGACAGGGTTTGTGATTGGCATATTTGCCAGCTGGTACAATCAATTTGAATCGCCATCTCTCCTGGTTAGTGAGAAACTGAACTGATCTTCTGGTGAGGTAGAGGTTAACAACTTGAACATATTGATTATGGTGAGATGAAGTTGATATCTGTGGATATCGGAAATCATATGGTTGTATTATTTGCTATAATATCAAATGATTGTTTAGTATAGCTGCAAACCTTAGCTCAATAGCTTAACTAAAATCGAAGCTAAACCATATCTAAAATTTATAAGTTGAGGAACTACTGTAGTAATGCTTTTTATGCAAAATGTTGCTATCCTCTGAGCTCCACCAAATAAGCCTGCATATCCTTGGGAGTCTTTTTATTTACTTCCTGTCGGGTAAGTCTAGCTGAGTACATTTGAGTACTCAGGGTTTTATTTCCAATGTTGCAGGAGGAATATTTCGTTGTCTAAAAGAGTTACTTCTATCCTTCGGGAGAGGAAGACTAGACCTTGGGCAAGATCATGTTATCTATCTCATCTATGTTGCTGTGACTGGTCTGCACTTGGCACTGTATGATGAACTTAAGTGTGTGTAAATCTATTTTGTTTCCGCAACTAAACTTTTATGTGAAGTCTATCTTGTACTCTGATATAATTGAACTATGTGCGAATCTATGTATCATGTGTATGTGTGCTGCTGAGTTTCTGCAATCCTTGGGTAAGTGCTGTGTAAAAGTTTGAAATCCTTCGAGATTTCACGGACTACCGGGTTTATATTGGCTCAAGTGTGGCTTGATAGTTGGGAAAACAGCTGTCGCTGTACTTCTGCTCGTATAAATTGGTCGGTTCTGTTACACGTGAGGTGGCAAGTGCCATTTGGCACTTTTGATAGGGCGGGCACCCTACTTGGTAGGGCAGGCGCCCCCTCTAGCCCCAATGTGGCAGCTGAGGTGTCAAGCTGTCTTGGTTTGCTTCATTTTTGCCAGATTTCACCATTTTTCCTGCATACACAAGATTTCTCCAGGGACATGTGGAACTAGGTAAGTTTCAAAGTGAGTTCTTTGCTTTTCATGTGGTTTTACCTTGATTATGGGTGAAATATTGACAGTAAAATAGGATGTTAGCGACCGTCAACAAACTCCCCCAAGCTAACCTTTTGCTTGTCCTCAAGCAAAGATGTGGTTTTAACATGGCAATGTTGTATCAAGAATTTCTTTAATGTAACAATTCACAAAGATCTTGCATACAAACCAACACTATTCTAGTCTTGAGCATGATTCAGAAATTCATCTTATGTCTTAACTATATGGGGCTTTTAGCTTTTTCACCTTGGGTTATGCAAAAACAAGATAAAATAGATAAGCAGATACTTCACCTCTTACTTTGGTAGAGTGAAACCATTTACTAGAGAGTTTTTATTTTTTGAAAAAGAAAATCTTGCTTTGGTTCCTTCAATGGTAGTCTCAACCACTCCTTAGTGTATGGACCTCACAAGAGCTCAAAGGAGCTTTTCATGTCTATCCTAAGCTTATGTGGGGTTTATAGGATTAGAGCAAAAGCATACTTGAACTGAATGTATTGCAAGATTAGACTCTTAGATCACAGGGAGCAACAAGTCATAAAATGATCAAGAACTGCAAGTGTAAATTATTTGGTGGGCTCCTTGAGACTTATTCCTTTGCCTTAGACAGGGGAAAGCATGGTTACTGAATACATAGTTTTTTTAAGAAGAAGCATATATGGGCACCTGCGCATGGGACATTTGTCCTCTTTTGTTTTCCTTGAGCACTTGCGCTCTTTTTTTTCAGTAACCTATACTCCCCATCTATCAAAAGGACAAAAGTTGATTGTGGTTGGTTGTCTCAATTCATGTGTGGAGCATAGATGTATACTTCCAGTGTAGAAGTAATACATAGGCGGAATGTGTACGTGATCTTGATCAAAGAATATGACTAGTTTCTCTACCTAGATCAAATAAGGTCTAAGCAGGCTCAAAACAGATAAGAGCTCTTTCTTTTGGTGGTTTTAGTTGTTTGTGGATGTATGGCTTGATGGTAGGTATTTAATTCCATAAATGGAACCATGAGCAAGAATTTGAATTTTATAAATCAAAATCTCTAGTTGGTTCTCACTCATTCCTTAGGTCAGGTAAAAGTTCTACTCATACCAATTTCAATCTTTTAAGAGCATAACTTAGGTTATTAGCAGGTGCAACCCACAATAGTGTTTGACTTAAGACCAAATTTCAGATATCACACTCAAAACTTTCATAGTAAAGGATTGTATAACAAGATTTTGCAAATCATCATAGAGCAATTGTTCATCATTTCCAACAAAGACATATCATCTTATCATTATTTATTGTTATGCAAGAATATTATAACTCACAGTAATTAAGAAAAAAGAGCTGGGCTTAGAAACCATACCTTGGCGAGGATGACGGCTCCCCTAAGCTAGCTTCTTCTTCATGATCGGATTCTCCTCTTAGTCGGGTTATTTCCTCTTTTGCATCTTATTATGATCACTAGGTTTTGCTTTTTATTGCTACTATGATGAACCAAATTTATATTTTATTTTATTTTATTATTATTATTTTATATATATTTTTTAATCTCTCTTTTATTATGGTATTTATTAAATGCAAGATATAAATTTAAATATGCTTCTAATAATTAATTGATTTAATGCACGAAGAAGGGAAATATGCCAATGCAATAATTAAAGAGAGAAAGAATACTTACTCCCATAGTTTTCCTTCCTCGGAAGGAGGTTCTTCCTTGACTGATGTCTTCTTCTCATCTTTTCCTTCTTTGACGGTAGCGAGGTCTGGTGTAGAGGCTGTAGATGATGGTTCCTTCTTAACCGCATCTCTTTCTTTCTTGTTTCTCCAGATTCTTGGTTTTCTCCTCCTCATGGATCGACTCTTATTTTTCTGCATGTTAGATGCATGGTGCGGTGCACAAAAGAAAACAAATCTTTCTTTCTTCCCATTTATATAGAAATCCATGCTACCACTAGCAAGAAATATGCATGCATTCACAGTATTTAAGAAAGGTCAGCCAAGAATGAGGGATAAGTTGTCTCTATTACCCATGTCTAAAATAATGAAATCGGCAGGCACAAAGTTGTTTCTAACTTTTATCAGAACATCACAAAGAACTCCTTCTATGTAGCAAGTTGTTTGATCAGCTAATTACACATATGCAGAAGTTGGTACTAGCTCAGTGTAGAACAACTTTTCATAATGTTCTTTAGACATGATGTTAATGCTAGATCCTAGATCACATATAGCATTATGGAACTTTTGAGATTGAATAGAGCAAGATATGACAGGGTTCCAGGATCTCCCTTTTTAGTTGGAAAATTCCATCCATCTAGTTCATAGCCATTATAACTAATAGTGACAAGATTAGTAGATTCCATGGTTGTTTCATGCTTTCCTAGTATTCTATCTTTTTCAAAAGATGGAATTGCAGCAGTTAGTTGTGCTAATTGGGTTTCAAGCATCTTATTGAAATTAAGTTGATTCTTAATTGCAGAGGAGAAATCATCCAATTTAACATTTATGCTATCTAGCATCCTATCATTAGCATGGAGCTTCTTGTTTATGCTATCAGTCATTCTACCTTGACCATAGACAAGATCTTTAAGAGAAGGGTAGTTATTACCTTGGTTGTTTGGACGTTGCGAAGAATTAAATGTGTTACCTTGAGAATTGGAGCGCTGAGTCCATCCTTGGTTTGAAGAACAAAAATTGTTATCATTGCTGATGAAGTTGAGGTCTTCATGTGTCTCAGGACAATGGAGTCCAGAATGGCCAACTTATCCACAGACTTCACACGTCATGTAAGTCTCCATGGCTTGCACGGTCTCAGGTGTACGCATCCTCTCGCAATTTTCTAGCCTTTTAGCTAGTAAGTCCACTTTAGCTGCAATCATGTCAGCTTCCTTTAAAGAATGCATACCTCGCTTGCGTGGTTGCAGACGTTCCTCATTCCATCCTTGATTGGACACCATCTTCTCGATCAAAGCCTTCGCATCTGAAACTTTAAGAGAAAAGAATGTTCCACCAGCGGCAGCATCTAGATGGCTTCTATCAAGAGGGGTTAATCCATGGTAGAAGTTTTGGATCAAAAGCCAATCCTCCATACCATGGTGTGGACAGGCAGCGACATACTCTTGCATTCATTCCCAAGCCTCGGGAATCGATTCATCGGTTTGTTGTTGGAAACTAGAGATCTTATTGCGAAGAGCATTGGTCTTGCGTAGAGGAAAGAATTTCACTAGTAAAGAGTTGGAACACTTTTTCCATGTGTCCACATCGTTTTGGTTCATATAGAACCATTGCTCAGCTTTTCCTAACAAGGAGAAAGGAAAGAGTCACAAACAAATTGTGTCTGGGGTTGCTCCTTTAATGGTAAAGGTGCTGCATATCTCTAAGAAGTGTTGGAGGTGTGCATTAGCATCCTCGTGAGCCTTGCTACAAAATGGGCTAGCTTGAACCATTGTGATCAATGTGGGCTTTAACTCGAACTGAGTGTTCGCCTCGATGACACCAGGGCCTGTTGCTATATTGGCAGCAGAAGGTGCAGAGAATTCACGGATGGTCCTTTTGGACATATTCGTTATTCTAAGGATAACTATCTAGACTTGACTCAAATCAAAGGAATTCAATAGTTGCCTTCCCCGGCAACGGCGCCAAAAATGCTTGTTGACAGTTACTAACGCTATCAAAAGAGTGTAGCCAAATCTATCCTCTAGCAATAGTAACAATGCTTCTCAACGCAATCACTGCGGTTGTCAATCCCTATGCTCAAAGTATGTGATCGTTGACACTTCTAACGTTGCTACTAGGAATAAAGTTATTTCTAGCAACTGAGCCAAAACTGCTATGGGTAGCTCTATAGGATAGGTGATGGAATTCTGCAAGCACACAAAACTATCGTATAGCACTTTACCTGGGAGTACCAGGTGTCGAATTTATATTTTTCCTAAGGAAGGCGGGGTTTGTGATTCCTAGGATCTGATAGTCAAGGATCTAGATATGGATAAATAGGGTAATAACCTTAGTAAGGATAAATCAATGAAGTATAAAAAAGGTGGAAACACACTAGGTAGCTCTGGAGTTTTAGGGGAGAACTCTATCTGAGTAAAAGATCAAATGATTGTTATACCAAAGAGACTGCTATACCCAGGACACGCAAAGTCCTAAACTCGCCGGGGTTCGACTGATTAGGCACCTTACGTACCAAAAGCCTATGCTGATAAAACCAGGCCGAACGTGATGGAATCCAGAGGATTCTAAGGCTGTCACCACCTAGAACCTACCACTACTATTCGTGGGCCTAGCCGCACTCAAGGGTAAGCCATAGCCTAAGCACCGCGCTTAATCTATAAAACTTACTACTCTAACTCGAGCTCAAGAATTAGAGCACTCTAACCAAGCAATGAGCATGTATACAGCTACTTAAAGTATAACAATAAATAAATGAAGAAGGGGATCTTTATTACCGACAAGAGTGAAGAACACCGCAGAGGACGTCGCCGACAGTCCCGTCTCCTCCACAGACTTCCTCCTTCTCCCGACTTATCTCTACCACTCTACTCTTCTCTAGCTAGCACTATTCCTAAGAGCAGAGCTTCGCTAGAGAGAGTGAGGAGCTATTGACTATGAGCTGAAGCTCTAGTGGTGTTTTTAGTTGTTTCTCTAGTGGTTTCCCCTTACAAGTGAGGATTCAAGTCCTATTTATAGTGTAGGAGAGCTCCAAGGGTACTTGTAGAGGTCCTGGAGGTCGGTGGCGCGAAGTGGTAGGGTGGGCGCCCTCCTAGGGGGGCGGGCACCCCCTTGGATGCACCACCTTGCATCCTATGGCCGTCCTTCCTCCCCTATGGCGGTTGCAAAGTCGGTTGATGTCCTGAAAGGATGGTTTGCAACCCCTGGGAGGATGACATGTGGGTCCTTCAATCCTTGGCACATCACTTGATCACCGTTGGATGAAAACCGACTTCATTTGATGGTGTGGATGACTCCTGGACACCTTCCCTCGGATTGTGGACATGGCACTCACTTTGGGCAGGGCGAGCGCCCTGTTGATAGGGCCACCGGATCCTCGTGCCTTGTATCTGAGCCGTTAATGTTGTTTCAACGTGCCACAGGCCATTTGGGAGGATCGCACACGGATCCGTGAGGTGTCAAGTGCCATTTGGCACTTTTGATAAGGCGGGCGCCCTACTTGGTAGGGCGGGCGCCCCCTCTGGCCCCCATGTGGCAGCTGAGGTGTCAAGCTGTCTTGGTTTGCTTCATTTTTGCCTGATTTCATCATTTTTCCTGCATACACAAGATTTCTCCAAGGACATGTGGAACTATTTAAGTTTCAAAGTGAGTTCTTTGCTTTTCATGTGGTTTTACCTTGATTATGGGTGAAATGTTGACGGTAAAATAGGGTGTTAGCGACCGTCAACGTGCACATGAGAGCCACTAGCTTGATCATTTGTTGTAGCTTGCACTTGATCTTTGTCATCTTCTATGTCAACCACTTGAGTTGGCCTAATGTCACCAATGTCCATCTCTTGCATAGCTTTTGCCAATTGAGGTCCAATCACATTATCTAGATTCTCATCTTGATCTTGAGACCCATTGGTTTCATCAAATTCAACATCATGAACTTTCTCAAGTTGATCACTTCCCAAATTCTAAACTTTATAAGCTTTGCTAGTGTTGGAATAACCAAGTAAGAATCCTTCATCACATTTCTTCTTAAATTTGCTCAATCTAGCACCCTTCTTCAATATGTAGCACTTGCAACCAAAGACCCGAAAGTATGCAATATTTGGCTTTCTTCCATTCAAGATCTCATATGGGGTCTTCTCTAACATAGGATGGCAAAAGAGTCTATTTGAATAGTAACATGCCGTGTTGATTGCTTCAGCCCAAAAGGATTGACTCACATCATACTCACTAAGCATAGATCTTGCCATGTTAATGAGAGTCCTATTCTTCCTTTCAACTAGCCCATTGGATTGAGGTGTGTACTTGGCCGAGAATTGATGTTTGATTCTATATTCATCACATAGCTCATCAACTCTTATGTTCTTGAACTCACTACCATTGTCACTTCTCACTCTTTTGATGGTGGTTTCAAACTCATTGCAACTTCTCTTGACAAAAGATTTGAAGATAGCATGCACATCACTTTTGTCAATCATAAAGAAAACCCATGTGTATCTAGACAAGTCATCCACAATCACCAAACCATACTTGTTGCCTCCAATGCTTGTATATGTGTTTGGTCCAAATAAACCCATGTGCAATAGCTCAAATGGCTTGCATGTGCTCATCATGCTCTTCTTTGGATGAGTATTGCCAACTTGTTTCCCGGCTTGACATGCACTACATAACTTGTCTTTCTCAAATTCAACATCTTTAAGACCTCTAACCAAATTATGCTTCGCAAGTTTATTCAATTGCTTCATTCCAACATGACCAAGCCTTCTATGCCACAATCAACCCATACTTTACTTAGAGAGTAAGCATGTTGACAATTGTGACTCTTTAGCACCAAAGTCCACTAAATAGAGGTTCTCATATCAAAATCCTTTGAATATCAAGTTAGAGCCATCTACACTAATGATCTCCACATCATCAACACCAAATATGCATTTGAAACCAAGATCACATAATTGAGCAACCGATAATAGATTGAAGTTCAAGGTCTCTACCAATAGCACATTGGAAATGCTCAAGTCATTGGATATTGCAATCTTACCAAGCCCTTTGGCCTTGCCTTTGCTATTATCCTCAATTGTGGTACTATCATACTCATTGCCACTAGAGTTGATTGAGTTGAACATTCTTGAGTCACCGGTCATATGTTGAGAACACTCACTATCAAGAACCCAATTCCTCCCTCCGGCTTTGTAATTCACCTATAAAATAAATCAATGCTTTGTAGGTACCCATGCTTGTTTGGGTCCTTGAAGGTTAGCAACCAAAGCCTTTGGTACCCAAATGGCCTTCAACCTTGAGCTCTCTTTAGGTGTACCAATGTAGTTGACTTTGACACCTTTCCCACCCTTGGTAAGCATGTAACAAGAATCAAGCCTAATAGATTTAGCACTTGCAAATTTTATTTGCCTGTTCTTGTTGTTAGTGATACAATTTGCCTCAACATGTCCAACTTGCTTGCACTTGTAGCAAAACCGACCATTGCTCCTCACAAAGCTAGGCTTTGGAGTTACAAAGGCCACCTTGCCCTTCTTGGGAGTGTAGCCAAGTCCCTCCTTAGAGTTACTATATCTTTGGCTACCCAAGCATTGTAGCAAGCGGACATCCCCAACATAGGCATTGCCTAATGCGCGGGTTAGCTTGTCCACATCCTTCTTCAATTTCTCATTTTCTACTTTTAGTGTTAGGTCAACACTAGTAGTGAAGGTACAATTAGAGGTGGATGATGATGATGAGCTAGTGTTATTAGGTGTGGTTGCAACAAGTGTTTCATTAGTTGGTTCATTCATTAGATCACAAGTTACACCCACATCACATGTTATAGCAACATCCTCAACCTTGCTTAGCTCTAAGAGTGAGGAGTGAGCTTCCTCAAGCTTGGTGTGAGCTAATTTTAGATCCTCATGGTCTTCCTTTAGACACTCATGAGAAGTATTTTGCTCATCAAGGGATTTCTCAAGATCTCTTACCTTTTTGATCAATTCCTTGCACTTGTTAGATTTAGACCTAATAAGATATTTGGCTTGCTCTAACATGTCCATGAGTTGTGCTACACTAGGCTCATCATCATCACTATCACTATCATTATCATTTTCATCTTTATCATCATCACTTGAGTCATCGTATTTTACCTTGGTGGACTTAGCCATGAAGCATGATGAATCAAATGATGAAGGCCTCTTGTTGATAGCAATGGAAGTCATAGCCTTCTTCTTAGATGTCTTCCTCTCATCACCATCACTAGAATCATCATCATCGGAGGAAGCATCACTATCCCATGTCACCACATTGGATCCACCCTTCTTCTTGGAGAAGTTGAACTTCTTCTTGTCCTTCTTTTCCATCTTATCCTTCTTGTCCTTATTGCCTCTCTTCTTGTGATTATCATCATCATCACTAGCATGAGGACAATCCGCTACAAGATGATCCGGGCTCTTGCAATTATAGCACTTCCTTACTATATTCTTGCTTTTGAAGTTATCTCTTTTGTTCCTAGCACCATAGCCCTTCTTCTTCATGAATCTTCCAAACTTGCGCACAAGGAGAGCTAGTGCCTCATCATCACTATCAAGGCTAGATGCATCATCATCATCACAAGATTACACTTTCTTTCCCTTGCTCTTGCACTTGGAAGAAGATGTGGTGGATTTCCATGCCACGGTCTTCTTGCTCTTGTCATCCTCCTTCTTCACTTCTTCACCATCACTCATCTCATTATATTGATCCTCGGCCATCACATCACCAAGAACCTCATTTGGAGTGACACCCTTCAAGCCACCCCAGAAGATGATAGTCCTCAAGGTCTTGAACCTCTTGAGCAAGCACATGAAAACCTTATGAGAGAAGTCCTCATCACTTGTTTTCTCACCCAAGGCCTTGAGATCATTGACAATCACTTGAAGCCTATAGAACATCTCTGGAATGCTCTCTCCATCATTCATCTTGAAGTTTGAGAGCTTGTCCTTGAGCATGTACAATTTGGCACTCTTTACCGTTGAAGTGCCCTCATTGGTTTGCTCTAGTTTAGTCTACACTTCACTTGCTCTATCCAAATCCTTGATTTGCTCAAACACCTTTGAATCAATGCCATTGTAAATGACGTTGAGAGCCATTGTGTTGCATTGGTTGTTCTCTTACTCTCTTGGTGTGGGGTTGCGGGATCAAGTACAATGTATTGCTTTTCGGTGACCTCCTACACCTTCTCATGAATTGAGCCAAGATAATCCTCATCTTCCTCTTCCAATAATCAAATGAGCTTGTGCCATCAAAGTGAGGTGGTTTGCTCCCAACATGATTGAACATGATATGAGCCATTTTAATGCACCGAAGGATGTCAAGCCTTGACTAAACGGAGTCCTTTGCTCTGATACCACTTGAAAGGTCCGAGTTGGCTAGAGGGGGTGAATAGCCTAAAATAAAATTCTACAAAGTACTAGACCAAGGAGATTAGTATAACAAATGGCTATAAATGCAATGCTAAAGAAACACTTAAACTATGCAAGCCAACTACACAATTCTAGATAATTGTTGGCATTTTTTACGTCATCACCAAAAATAGAGTTAGACTCTATCCCTGGCAACGGCGCCAAAAATGCTTGCTGGTATTAATTAAGTGTCACTTGGTAAATTAATTAGCCACCTCCTTTAAACCTATATCTCTTACAATAACTAAGTTGTCATGCCTAACATGAATATAAGAGATATCTATGGAAACTACTGTTGACGGTGGATAACTTCAACTTTTATTAGAACTTTAGACACAAAAGGATACACGAATACACACTAGTCTAGGGTTTTAACTGACAATTTCCACGAGTTTTGCATGTTCTGTATTTTCTAGGGGCTATTCTAGAAAAGCATAAAAGAGGGATTAAAGTGCTTAAATATCATGAAACTTATCCGCGAAGGCAGCATCGTTATCAGAAAGTGGGAAGCATCTAGAAGACACCCAAAGCAACTGGGGCCCCAGACCTGACCAGGTGGGGCCGCCGGCCCTTGGGTGGGGCCAGCCGGCGCCCCCTTGCTGGAGTCCGGGCCCCGCCTTCTAGAATCTTCCTCCCACGCTTCCTTGGCACCCAAGTAAAGCATCCCTACGTCGATCTAAGGTCGGTTTGATCCGACGGTGCACATAACATGAGACGCGGATCAATGACGTGGTAGTTCCTTGCCCCCTACTCCACCTCGGCCTATATAATGACACCCCAAGGCCCCTCCTAGAGGCATTCTACACCCCGGTGCTTCAAATTCTCTACATAAATTAGGGTTAGGGTCCCTCTAGTTGATCTAGTTCTAGTTCATCTAGTTGTAGCAGTTAGGAGAGACTAGTTCATCTAGATCTAATCTTGTTTAGAGATTAGAGAGATAGAGTAGGAGAGTAGAGATTCTGGAGGAGTTCCGGCCTGTCGGTGCTTCTTCGTGGCTGTATTCTTCTGGATTCAGCTTCCTCGCCCAGAGCTACGTTCTGAGGTACTTTTGTATTCAACTTCTAATTCTAGTAAGTATTTGTTCTTATTCATTCTTAAGTTTGCAACTCATATTGAGTACTTTGATCTTGGTCATTACTTGATTGAAGTAGTATTTCGTAGTGTAGGCGTGGTGCTTAGGCAAGGTTTACTTGTGAATGTCCCCTGATTGGCCGGATATTGGTAGTTCGGGTAGGTGATAGCTACGTTGATTCCTCTGTAGTCCACCTCCCGTTGATAGGATCGATGGGTGTATAAGTGTTTGGTAGGAGGGAACTCTGATTTCCACTCTTATTCATTTCACTGCCCAGTTAGAACGATATTATTCAAAGCTTACCGGTTGTTGGAACTAGATAATCATTAGCTATTTCCTCTTTCTTGATATTATCTACCCTAATTGTAGGGTTAAGTTCATCGGCTTGGTCATTATCACCTACTGTTCTTTGTGGATTAAATATTTAAAACCTCCGAGTAAAGTGCTACATCGGTATTACATCTGTGCGCTTACAGATAATCTGATAATAATAATATTTATTAGATGCAGTTAATTTATACCAACAAGCATTTCTGGCGCCGTTGCCGGGAAACGTTTGCTGATTTTGACTTAGTTTAGCTTAATATTGTATTATACTTTTATCTTTTCTATTTTATCCATACCTTTTCATCATTTTATGTTCATCCTTATGGATGCTTTAAATTCCATGCCTATCTGTCTTTAAGGCATGCGCAAAAGCTTTAAGCCACCAAAATATGTAGAGCCTATCATAACATCTATCTATGAGCTGTGCCCATGTCTAATTAATATGATTCGGGATAAACCCTTCTCGGAAGAAGGTTACAAAAACCCATACTTACACCTACGAGAATTCGAGCAGACCTGTGCATGCTTGCACATTGCTGGCATGTCTAATAAGATCTTAAGATGGAAACTTTTTCCGTTCTCTTTGATCGGAAGAGCTAAACGTTGGTATAATCGAGCCGTAGGAAGTATGCAAGGGGATTGGGAAACTTTATGTTTTGAATTTTGTTTATATTTCTTTCCCATCTGTAGAGTAGTTAACCTTCGAAAAAAGGCTCTAACTTTTAGGCAACTAGAACAAGAATCTCTTAGTACATCATGGGATCTTTTTAATGAACTTGTTACATCTGGCCCTGACCTTGGTTTTCTGGACCCCGTATTTATTCAATATTTTTATTTGGGTCTTACCAAGAAATCTGGGGAATCCATTGATTTATCCTCTGGAGGAGCCTTTCCTTATTTGCCTATAAGTAAGGCAAGAGCAATGATTAACAAGGTTGCTCTAGCTAATTCCGAGCTCCCCAAGGAAGAGAAGGAATCATACCCCGAACAAGCAGAGGAAGTTTTGGTAGCTAAAACACAACCACTTCAATCCCAAGATTTAGCTGTCAATCCTAAACCATCGAAACTCCACTTTGATGATTTAGACTTCCAATTAGGTAAGATGCTCGTAAATCAATGTAAATCAGATCTTCTTAGAAGAGCATCTTGGAAAAAATGTCATCAACTTCCTTTCCCCCCTGAAAGACATTGGGAAGAATACAGGGATGGCATGTCTAGTGATGCCATAGAAGGAGAGCCAAGCCACTTATAAATTAATTCAATCTTCTCCCCTTCTATGCCCGCATTAAATGTCTCATCTGAACCCATCTCTAAACCTATCCTTGACCTTGATGATCCTTCTTCTGCTCTCTCTCCTAAGTCTCATAATGACCCTAAGATCCCATTAAGACATCCCAAGAATAGGAGTCATGAAGATTTTTGGAATGACCAAATAGAGCTACGACAATGGCAGGAATGCATAGAATATACTAGAAACACATACGCTATTGTCAAAGAATGGATGGAAGAGGACGAAGCCTTAGTACTAGCATCTAAACTTAGTCAAGATTCAAATGGTGAGCTTAAATCAATTTCTGTAATAAACATAACTCATCCAAGTTTAGAGAAAGCCTTAGACGAGACCAAACTTAGAGACACCAATCCATGAGAAATCCTAGAAAATAAAATATCCAATGAATGTCATAGGCATGAAATAATAGAGACAAACTTGTTGCCTATAGACATCCATGAAAAACACCCTTGGAGTTTGAAAAGGGAGATCATATCGATGAGCATGGGAATTACTTCATTAACACCTCATCGAATCCATGCTCATATGAGAAATGTCCTGAATCAATTGGTCTCTCTAACATTATCACACGCGAGATCTTCAACCCACTCATTCTACCTGTTCATAAATTTTTTGAAAGGGTGGTTGTAGATGCATATGTTTATCATAAATATTGTAGATCTCGTTGTAATCTTGAGATAGGTGCATAAAGACTGGTGTTCTAGAGGAAACCACCCCATGAACTTAAAGTACAACAATAAGAAGGTTTCCCAAGAATGACTTTGTGTCTTAAATTGCCACTCTTGAAAAAATAACGTGAGCTTGTACCTTTTGCTACAATATCCTTGTGAATTGAGCATAGAATTATAATTATGAAAATATTCCCTCGGGTATTTTTGTCACTAACCATTTCAGGTTTGAAGTAGAAGAGTGACAATGCAAGGTATATCCAACCAATCATTATGTAATATTGAATTATATCCATCCAAGCTTAACTTTGCTTTGCAAAATTCCAGCTTGGGGGAATGGGCTTACTTAGAAAATCTTATGTTGCTAATATTGATTGTCTCTACCTTTCTAATCCATGTTCAATTGTTCGCCTTTTCATCTCTAAATGAATAAATCTCTATAAGTGCTTTTATTTCACCTTTGTCTGCCATAGTAAGTTTTGGTTTGGAAGTGCTACGTATGACGGTATAGGTATTTTCAAAGGCTTTTAAATTGAGCGTGGTGCTCAGGTTAAATATCCTCCCTTAACTAAAATTAAACATGGAGTTTGGTTTGGTTATTGAACTAGAAATTACTGTAGTAGACATTGGATATTTTGTTGGACTAACCCCTGCAGGAAACTTTCAAAATTAATCTGGGTAAGTCATCAGATAAATTTCAAATCAGAGATGAGACAGGGCGCATGCTGAACTTCAATAACTTTGCAGAGGAAGCCACAGCTCATTCATTATGGATGGAAGAACTGTGAGTATTAATGATTCATTCACTTTATCTTCTGCTGCAAATTACTTTACCTCAAGCCATGTCTGTCTAGAACATAATCTATGCTAAAACACTATCAACACTATATTCTTATTAAGCATAGATAGAACAATGATAAAATAATGGACAAAGAACCTCTGTTCCAAAAAGTTGTACATTCCTTCGGGTATGTGTTATCCACTAATCGGTTGCAGGCATAATAATGAATGGACTGACAAGGTGTCATAAGATCAAAGAAGCAAAAGATGGCAAAGAGGATAAGTAACAAAGGAGACAAGATGCTCATGAACAACTCAAGATACAAGAGAAGAAAGAACCACAGCAAGTCATCTACCTTCCATCACTTAGTGCGATCACGCTCTAATAATGAAGGTAATATCTTAAAGTAAGTGGTTACTATTTTTCTCTTGATCTTGGTATGCAGATAAATGAAGATGCAAGCATGTTAGAGTTACAGCTTTAATTGATTAATCTAATTAACTCAACATGCTTTGTCCTTTAAGATTGTTCACGGCATCATTCTTTTGATCTCAGTCTTAACCAAATGTGCTAAAACATTGTATTCTATCTTTGGAAGATGATAGTCATACTCATGTGAAAATTTATATATTATGTAGAGATGGACAACCCTTCCATTGGTTAAGCAATTTAAATCTTTTGTACCATATGAACTTAAATGCAACATTAAATGCTTACGTCTGATCTTACCACTCATGTCACGAATAAAACAAATTATGTAACATCAACTTTATCTTGTTCAATGTGCCTGAGGATAGAGAAAATAAAGGGATAGATTCGGTTCTGTTGGTGTTTTTCCACCAGCAGAACCCATGCACTTGATCTCTACTTTGGTTTTGCAAACAGGACAACACTTTGACAAAAGTTTATTGATTCCTAAAATTCTACAAGTGAAAGTTCTGTGAACATGCACACTGAGCAAGATGCTGCCAGATCCAACTATTAATGCTCTACTCCAACCTGCTGGCCAAACAAAGGATAAAAGTGACATCATCATCACAAGGGTTGCAACCATCAAGACCTCCATCTCTAAGGCGGAGAGACACACAAGAGTGGAAGAAAAAGTCCTAACGGTAGACTTTAAATCCCGCACCTTTGCATAAGGTAACATGGTAGTTTTCTAATTAATTAGTATTCATAATTTACATTATTAATTTTACTTTAGCATATTCATCTTTATGCATATCAAAAAGAAAAAATAAAATAATAATAATAATAATAATAATAATAATAATAATAATAATAATAATAATAATAATAATAATAATAATAATAATAATAATAATAATAATAATAATAATAAAATCTTTATTGTCTTATTTACTGCATCACAAAATATTAAAGCCCCACGTGAATAAACTTATGGTAACCCTGTAGGAGTATTTATTGTGGTGGCATAAAAAAAAAATAATAGCATATATATTTACTTTCTTGCATTATAAAAATCCTAAGCCCCATGAGAATAAATATTCTCTGTGGTGGCATAAAAATATTTGTCATGTATACATATTTACTTTTCTGTATAAGAAAACTAAAAAATCCTAAAAATAGAATCCTGCTAGAATCTGTCAATTAAAATCAACTCAGAGAATAATCAATTACTTATTGGCTGACCGCTAACCCCTTATCACATTCGAGCCTCGAGTTTTGGTTTTCTTGTTGGAGTATAATTATGCAGGATAACACTATGTCTGAGGAGCGAGTCCATCAGTGGCACCCACCAGACTGCTACTGGCAAGTTCACTCTAAAGATCATCAACACCAAGTATTGTAAATATCTAGCTTGGGGGAGGAGCATCCCCTAGTTATTAAGTAACTATACCTATGCGATTATCGAGTCTGTTTTATAAAGTCATAAAATACCAAAAATATGTGAACACATGAAGGTTCACCATAGTACCATAAGAAAATCTAAAAATACCAAAAACATGTGGGCACATGAAGGTCCACACTTTTTAGAAAAAACCCAAAAATATGTGGCAACATGAAGGTCCACCCAATTAGGAAACTTCTGCTGGAAATATAAAATCAATCACTTACTATGGAGTGGTACTAAACCTAACCCCTCTCCATAAGATTTGGTATTTTTGTTGGAAATTGAGTTTCACAGGAAAATACAAGATCAAAGAGCTAGTCAACCCGACGCCCTTACACTGCCATTACACTTGCTCCCAGAAGGATCACTCAATTTGCAACATCAAAAATCCTGTCAAACATCCAGCTTGGGGGAGGGCATCCTCCATTTAAAATCCAGCTAAGCATAAGTTTCCCATCTTATTATTATTGTGCCATATTGCTTTTTTCGCGTGAGTTAGCTAGTAAGATAAAATTTGAAAACCAAATAAAAACTTATCTATATATTAGAGTGGCCTTAGAGTGTGTCTACAGTCAGTCTAGGTTAGAGTCAAATAAAAACTGGAGAACCTTAAAATTTTATCTTGGAGATGGTGAATAGTTGCTTTGCCGTAATTCCTTTCAAGTGCCTAGTTTTCAACCTTAAACTCTCCCGAGTTTTGGAACTACTGTTCTGGCTTAAGAATTTACTCTGAACCTGAAACTTGTGGAGGCATATGCTTAAGCTAAGTCTAAGTGATTGATTGATATGATACATGAAGGTTGAGCTGTATTTATCTTATTCCTAGCAATACTAAGTTCGGGAGATTTATTTTAAATTTAAAATCTTACATGATGAGCTCTTCTATGACAAAGTGTAAATTCCTACCAAAGCCATATATGATACATTTAGAGATAGGAAAACCTTTCACATTTATGCTACTTTCTTTGCATTGAGTTTAGTCAACTTTTGTTGTATACCTTATGAGAGTTTTGTCATGCTTTTAAAATTAAGATCACTTACACTCTCCACCCACATATACATTACTCCTACTCTGGGAGTAAGCGCAATCATTTTACACTTCCAACCAGATCCACCTTAAAAATATTTTTCTCCTACACTGGGAGTAAACACCCAAAAATATACCCTATAGGATAGCCCCTGTTTAATTGCTCTAAGTTCTTATAATTATCTCTCCAATTATTTATATTCAAAGGATGCATGTGGCTATGCAGAAGTATTAAAAAAAGAAAAGGGAGTAAAAGATGGACAAGTGTCCGAACAATTAAAACAATGGGTACTTAGATGCCCGCCTCCCTATGAAAAAAAGAGAGAGAAAGAAAAGAAGAAAAAGGAAATAAAGATAGCCCATGTTTTCCCAAAAAGTTCTAAGTTCCATGAGAGAGATCTATTTTTAAAGAGCAAAAGTAGAATTAGGATTAGTCACCTTATATACACCTATCCACCATATTTCATACACATGCACATCTTGGTTTGATTGTATGACTTGACTCTTTGTGGATCCATTGTTTGACTTTACAATATATGAATTACAAGTATGCTCATCCTTGTTATTGCCACTCCTATAAGCTCCACTATAATCCTTAGTTGTAGGAAGGCATAACGTCATTAAAGCCCCAGTAAGATCCATAAATACCACATATTAAGAGACTTGAGGGTGTCATACAATTAAGCTCTGAGTTTTATTTCGAAAACTTACAAAACTCCAGAATATTAGTACTGTGAAGAATTTGAGACATAGTGCTTGACTTGATTATTCTGTCTTTTGATTGCTCAAGACTTATGCGAAAGCTGAAGCCCCGTAGTTAAAGGTAAAATGGGTGAGTTCGAGTAGTCTTCGGTGCTTCTTTCCATGTACACATGCTTTCAAACAGAAATTCTCCTCCGTATTAGACAAAACTGCTCTAACTTTCAAACTTACCCATTTTACCTTTAACTATGGGTCTTGACAGCTTTCGCATAAATCTTGAGCAATCGAAAGATAGAACAATCAAGTCAAGCACTATGTCTCAAATTCTTCACAGTACCAGTATTCCAGAGTTTTGCAAGTTTTCAAAATAAAACTCAGAGCTTAATTGTATGACACCCTCAAGTCTCTTAATATATGTGATATTTATGGATCTCATTTAAGGCATTGATGATGTTATGCCTTCCTACAACTAAGGATTATAGTGGAGCTTCATAGGAGTGGCAATAACAAGGATGAGCATACTTGCAGTTCATATATTGTAAAGTCAAACAATAGATTCACAGAAAGTCAAGGCATACAATCAAACCAAGATATGCATGTGTATGGAATATGGTGGATAGGTGTATATATGGTGGCTAATCCTAATTCTACTTTTGCTCTTTGAAAATGATTCACTCTCCTTTTTTGGAACCTAGAACTTTCGCGGGAAACATGGGCTATCTTTATTCTCTTTTTCTTCTTTTCTTTCTCTTTTTTTTCATCAGGGAGGCGAGCATCTAAGTACCCATTGTTTTAATTGTTGGGACACTTGTCCATCTTTTACTCCCTTTTCTTTTTTCAATAGTTTTGCATAGCCACATGCATCCTTTTAATATAAATAATTGGAGAGATAATGATAAGAACTTAGAGAAATTAAACAGGGGCTGTCCTATAGGGTATATTTTTGGGTGTTTACTCCTAGGGTAGGAGAAAAACGTTTTTAAGGTGGATCTGGATGAAAGTGGAAAATGATTGCGCTTACTCCCAGAGTAGGAGTAATGCAAATGTGTGGGTCGAGTGTGTAAGTGATCTTGATTTTAAAAGCATGACAAGGCTCTCATAAGGTATACAACAAAGGTTGACTGAACTCAATGCAAAGCAAGTAGCATAAATGTGCAAAGGTTTTCCTATCTCTAAATGTATCATATATGGCTTTGGTAGGAATTCACACTTTGTCATACGAGAGCTCATCATGTAAGATTTTAAATTCTCAAAGTAAATCTCTAGAATTTAGTATTGCTAGGAATAAGATAAATAGCAGCTCAACCTTCATGTATCATATCAATCAATCACCTAAACATAGCTCAAGCATATGCCTCCACAAGTTTCAGGTTTAGAGTAAACTCTTATATCAAAGTAGTAATATCCAAAACTAGAGAGAATTCAAGGTTGAAAACTAGGCACTTTTAATGTTCTCTAGTTTTAGTTGACTCTAAACTAGACAGACTCTGGACACACTCTAAGATTACACCTTAATAGATAACTAAGTATATTTGTTTGGTTTTTAGTTGTTATTCCTCTTTTTATTTCTTTGAACTAATGGACTCACAAAAGTCTCTATAGATATGGACCTTCATGCGCCCACATATTTTTGGCATTTTTAAATTTTTCTATGATACTATTGTGAACCTTCATGTGCTCACATTTTTTTGGTATTTTATGACTATATAAGACTGACTCGATAATCGCCTAGGTATAGTTACCTGATAACTAGGGGATGCTCCTCCCCCAAGCAAGATGTTTGCAATACTTGGTGTTGATGATCTTTAGAGTGAGCTTGCCAACAACAGTCTGGTGGGCGCCACTGATGGACTCACTCCTCTGACATAGTGTTGTCCTGCATAATTATACTCCAACAAGAAAACCAAAACTCGAGGCTCGAATGTGATAAGGGGTTAGCGGTAAGCCAATAAGTAATTGATTCTTCTCTGAGTTGATCTTAATTGACAGATTCTAGCAGGATTCTCTTTTTAGGGTTTTCTAACTTTCTTATGCAGTAATCAAATATGTATGCATGCTATATATTTTTATGCCACCATGGAGAATATTTATTCTCATGGGGCATATGATTTTTATAATGCAACAAATAAATACATATGCTATTTTTATTTTTATGCCACCACAGTAAATACTCCTACAGGGTTACCATAAGTTTATTCACGTGGGGCTTTAATATTTTATGATGCAGTAAATGAGGCAATAAAGATTTTGTTCTTTTTGATATGCATAAAGATGAATATGCTAAAGTGAAATTGCTAATGTATACAGGAATACTAATTAATTAGATAACTACCATATTACCTTGTGGCAAGGGTGCGGAATTTAAAGTCTACCGACAGGACTTTTTCTTCCACTTTTGTGTATCTGTTGGTATTTATTAAGTGCAAATAGAATATGAAAGATTCCGCAAGTGCACAGAATACCATTGTAGCATTTTACCGGGAGTATTCCGGGTATCGTTATTTATATTTTACCACAGGGAAACAATGGTTAAAGAATTTGATAGTTGACCATCATGTGTCTACTAACTTAGTACACCAACTAGACTATAGTAGGGGTAATGATAAATAATAGGAGTTATGCATAAATGATATAGACACATAGGAGAATTCTATGATAAAAGAGTAGATAGCTAAAGTGAGAGGACAACGGGAGAGTTCAAGGTTCCTAAATACTTCTCTATTACTGGGGTTCTATAATAACTGATTCATCGTAGATAAAGCAATCACACAATAACACTTCGGGACATCAGAACACTAGCCACGGAATGGGATGAGAATGGGACTAGGAAGTTCTGACTGCGGTCCTACAATCATCAACCTACACGAGGTGGAATACGTCGGCCATCAGGGCTGTCACCTCCTGGGGCTACTACAACTATTCGTAAGGTTGAGTGCAATCTCAGGTAACCTCTAGTCTAGACCCCATGCCTACACTATTAATTACTACTCTAATCCCATATGAAAACTAGAGCACTCGATGCGAACGGAGATCCTATGCCAAAGTATAACAACTATACTAACCAATCAAATTCAAGGCATAAAGTAAATAGAGAAGATAAATATATTAAAGCATAAGTCTTACAAAGATGAGATACAAAGATATACCAGACCCCTGAAGACTTCTCCAGAACCGAAGCGCAGCTCTGCTCTCCCTAACTCTCAACTAGAACTAATCTACTACATTGAAAAGTCTAGCCCTAATTCTCTAGAGTTGAGAGGTTATCCATTCGAGGGACGCCTCTACAACTCCATAATGGTGCACTTGACTCGGGGGGACCTGGGTTCCTTATATGGGGGGTGACTGGCCTCCCCTCTACCTTGGGCAAGAGATATGGTACTAAGCCTTTCCACCATGTGCACATAGGCTTTAATGGGTCAAATTCTGATTTAGACCCAATTAATCCCGCAGCCTTTAATTAATCTCGCAGTTCAGGTTCTAGAATCTTCCAGTGTTTGTAAAATCCACATCTCTTTATTTCGAACTCCAAAAATAGCAAACCATAGGTCCGTTTTGATCGTCTCGACGAGCTCTGGTGAACTCCAATTCCTCATTTGATATACTTTTAATCGGTAAAAAATTGAATATCCCTTTATACCCTGCAAAACAAGTGAGAACACCAAAACTCGTGTAACTTGTTAGAATCAAACCCTATAAATATGTTGTGTATTGTTTAATGCCCTTGATTCATGTTTAGTTGATGGGTAAAAATGAGCAATAACTACCGTCAACAAGTTCCCCCAAGCTTACCCTTTGCTAGTCCCTTAGCAAAGCCAAACTTAGCATATATCAAAAGTTATAACTATTCCTCACAAGTATTCAGTTTTAAACCAAGAAGTACTTAAGGATTAGAGTTGACCAAGCTAACCTTCAGACTTACCTATATTACCTTTACCATGGAGCTTGTAGCTTTCTCTTGAGTCTTGGGTAATTGAAGGATAAAATGTCTAAGTTAAACACTATGTCTCAAGCTCTGTTGTTCAACTCTTATCCTGGAGCTTTTACAAGTTTTTAAAATAAAACTCAGAGTTTCCTTTGTATGACTTTCTCAAGTCTCTCAATATGTGATATTTGTGGATCCTCACCAAGGCAATAGTGATGCATGCCTTCTCTTTTTCTCTCACCCTATAACTAATGGCTTATGTGGAGCACATGGGTAAGGAGTCAGCTCATACATACTTGCAGTGAATGTATTGTAAAGTCAAACAATGGATCTAAAGGAACAAGTCATACAATTAAATCAAAATGTGCATGTGTGTGGATGTGAGGTGGTACTTGGATATATATATGGTGGCTAATCCTAATTCTACTCGTTTGCTCCTTGAGACATCTCTCTCTCTTTTTCAAACATTAGGAAATTGTGTTGCAGGACAACATGGGCTATCTTTCTTTTCTTTTTCTTCTTTTTTTCAGGTGGGCATCAGAGTACCCATTGTTTTGATAAATTTGGACACTTGTCCATTTTTACCTCTCAAGCGGGCATTTTTGTACCCATTGTTTTCTCTCATCTCACTCTTTTGCATAGCCACATGTCTCTTCTCTGCAACAATGCTGTCACAGAACCGACCAATTTATACGAGCACAAGTACAACGATCGCATTTTTAATCGCAATCCAGTCGCACTTGAGCCAATATAAACCCGGTAGTCCGGAAATCTTGAAGGATTTCAAACATTTCATACCCCAAGGATCATTCATTCAGCAATACCCGATCACATGACACATAAGTTCGCAACCGAATTTAAACATCAGAGTACAGCATAGTCTTTTACACAAATAGAGTAGTAGCGGAAGTCAACATAGTTTTACACCACAGAGTTCAAATACGAGTACCATCAAATGATCCTGTCACAGCATTCTTACAACAACTAAAGATAGATAATGACCCTGCCCTCGGGCCTAGTCTTCTTCGCCCGCAGGGGTGAAGCAATTCCTGCAATACGCGTAGTAGACTACACCATCTGCAACAATGGGAATAAAACCCTGAGTACTCAATTGTACTCAGCTAGACTTACCCGACAGGGAGTAAATAAAAAGACTCTCAAGGATATGCAAGGCTTATTTGGTGGAGCTCAGAGGGTAGCATCATTTTTGCATCAAAAGCATTACTACAGTAGAACCTTAACTTATTCATTTTAATTGTGATAAGCTTCGATTTCAGTTAAGCTAATTACTAAGATTAGCCACTATACTAAACATTCACTGAATATTGTAGCAATCAATAAAACCATATGATTTCCGATATCCACAGATATCAACCTCATCTCACCATAATCATTATGTTCAAGTTATTAGCCTCTACCTCACCAGAAGATCAGTTCAGTTTCTCACTAACCAGGAGAGATGGCGATTCGAATCGATTGTACCAGCTGGCAAATATGCCAATCACAAACCCTGTCAGCCGAGCCACTGGCTTCTTGGGCCACCGTTAAATCTTTCTGAGTCACAATATGTCGCGGGCTTGGCGGGGACCATATTCTCAGAGACCAACCCACTTCCAGGATGCATCAGGTCCCTGACCTGCCCTTGGTAAGATGGTGTCTCCACACATACTTCCTACCTCCAGAATATGTCTGCCTAGTCGCACCAATTCCCGGCTCAGAAAGAAATACTCGGCTTCGCGGTCAGAACGACTTATCTGGCCAGCTATGTGACGACGTCTTTCAATCTCAACTGATGTCTGGTGGCCTCAGTCCTAGTCGGCCGCAAGCAGCACCGAAGACGGCATGACCTCAACCATGTCATGCGGCTCCCCGCTACCTAGCCTTGATTCTCTCATTAGACACTGTGGCATGGTGGCACATATAGTCCATCATGTGGAATCCAACCCCATCATCATTAGTAACCACCTATGCTCGCGAAGGACAGGAAATCCCTCGACTTCTACCGGTCTAAGCATGGCTAAGCATAGGATCGAAGCCATCCCCTTGTCTAGTAATAACCTCAGGATCAAGTATAAGTGGACAAGGAATAAATGCAGCAACGGTATCATATCAACTCCTATACTTAAGTGCACAATCATACGATTTAATAAAGACCAGCGCATTTGTAAAAAGAGTAGGTGGAGACTTAGGGATGCTCCGGGGCTTGCCTTTCACAAAGTTAGTAGGTTGATGATCGGGGCACTCTGGAAGTTCAGCTTCTTCTTCCTGACCATCGGGAACCTCTGGCACTTCAATCTCCGGCGGAACTCCCTCCTCCGGTGGATCGAACTGCAACAACGTCACGCCTCCCGGCGATCCTGTATGCATGATATGCATATATGAGAATTGAGAATGCACATGAAATGCAAGATAGAGATGCACGAATTAACCCAGGATATGCAATCAGTTTAACACTCCACACTCCTTTACTGAGCACGTGCATATTTCTTCCCTAGACAACCAACTCATACTCACCCTTCTTAAGCAAAGCATAGAACAATTTCTCGTCCCGGGTGAGAGGTCTACAACCTGCACTTGATAATTAACATGCATCAACTAACCTACCACAACCAACTTATATTTAACAAGCGCGAGCAACATCATATGAACAAAATATTAACCTTGCTGCCCTTAGCTCAAAGTAGGATCAGCTCTACTGTTTAACACAGGTAGTAATGCTGGGCATCACAGAAATGCATAAAAACATTCCCCACCCAAAAGATATTTGCTTAAAAACAATTAAATAAGCCCTAGCCTATAACTGGATCTACTGTTTACTGTAACCATAAAAATCCATAGAAATTACAGTAGCTATTACACATCTAGATTAGCCTACTGACAAAATTTCAAGTCATTTGGACAAGTATAACAGTCTACACAAAAATAACAAGCAACCAGCCTTTTAAACAATGGAAAATACTTAACACAGTGAAATGTATCAAACAACAGATTTCCAAATTTTCTTAGCTTCTTTCCAACATAACATAGCCCAGGAAAAATATTCATGTCCATAACCTTAATACATTAAGCATGGTGATTTTTGCAAGATTAAGGCATAAAAGACACATTATACTAGACATCATATAAATAACAGTGAAACACCAGCAAACATATTTTTCATAGATTCTACTTCCCTAAACAAGATGAATGCAAGTGGAATCACATTTTTAGCACATTCCTACAATTACTTATGCATTTATCAAGTTTGCAAGCAATTAACAATTTAATTATAACTGCACATAAAAAGTATTCAAAAAGTACATTTTATATTTTTCCTTGATAGAGCTCAGAAATACAAACACAACAAAATTTGGTTCACCCCAAATGGACATTCCTAGCTCCAGATATGAATTTTGGAAGGTTTTACACCTTTTCTGGAAATTCATTTTATAAAACACAAAACCTAAACCCGATAGAACTGCTATGTGCACCCGGCTCAGTGAACCAGAGGCGCACCCGAACGGCTGACTCGCGGGCCCCGGGGTCGACCCGACCCCACGCGTCAGAGAACGGAACAGAGCCGCCGGCGCTGACCGGCGAGGTCTCCGGCGACGCCGAGGCTACCTACCGACTCGTGGCAACGAGACGAATCCGATGGACCAACTGCCGAGGGTCGTACTCCACCGGAGCGAGCTCGACGGCGGCAATGGCGGACGACGGTGGTCCGGCGAACTTGCGCCGGCCGATTCCGGCCGTTGCTCGCGCGGCTCGGCCTCGTTCCGTGTTCCTGGAACCCTAGCGGACCTGTGCGCGCGATTAATCGAACTATTGCGCACGGGAGCTCACTGACCGCGCTCGCATGGCGGCACGGTGGCGAGCGGGTTCACGGCGAACTCGGGTTCCGGCGAAACTACGGCGAGATAGACCTATCCGACGGTGTAGACTGGATCTACGGCTAACGGAGACTCCTAGACGAGCAAAAGAGAGGGAAGCCGACCCCGGCATCGCCCTCGTCGCAGCGACCTGAGAGCTCGGCGGCGCTCCGGCAATGGCGGACGGCGAGAAGCTCGCTGGAGCCGTACCTTAGGTCGGCTGAGGTCGGCAACGGGTCAGAAACGAAGAGCAGAGCAAGCCGAAGCTACGCCGAGGGTGGAGCGGTCGGAGACGGCTCGGTGGCGGCGGATTTCACCGCGGCGGCGGCGCGGCGGAAATGGCAACGGCGGAGGGGAAAGAGGAGAGCAGCGAGCGAGCAGAGGGCGAGAGAGCGGGGAGAGTGAGGGCGAGTGTGCGGGAGACAGAAAGGAGTGTTGCCCTTTGTAAGCCGACCGCGCGGCAGCAACGACGGCGTACGGCGCCACCTGGCGGCCGAGGCCTGACGCGGTCGCGCGGCGACGACCGAGGGTCGAGCTGAATCGGCTCCGATTCAGTCCCCGCGGACCCGACTGAAACTCGATTTTGATCGATCTATAACTCACGATCCAGGGCGTTTCAGCGAAAACTTCACTAATATGGATTGAAGAGCTATATGAGTAGATCATTTCATATTAAGGCACTTTACTCTAGTTCGGCCTGGATTGAGAGATACAAGTCGATGAACAGGGGTACACCGAAACTGAAAACCGGTTTAGACTTAGGAAAATTTGAAAACTTCCAAAACAGCTCCAAATCTGCACAAATTCAACTTTTTGACCTTCTTCCACTCATTTTCATGAGTTGACCCAAAAATAAAGTTTGTTGCTTATAAAATTCTACACAACTTTGATTAAGGGTACACTGACATGCAGAATCTCTAAAATGCCCTTCTTGTTTGGTCAAACAGAATAGCTTTTAAAGGGCTCTCTAGTCAACTATGAGCTAGAGGGGTATTTTGGGGATTTCACCAACATGAACATTGTTCCAAATGTTACCCCAAACATTTCTAAAGCATTTAGAACAGTAAACAAGCATCACATTTGCATGTCAACACATTTATCATGTTACGGGCATATAAACAAACATATAGCAATAAAAGGGAATCAAATAAAATGCCATGATAATGATGCTTGAAATGACATGATCTATGCTTGATGACATGCAAATGCAAGTGTGAAAATAGTAACTAACACTAGGGTGTTACAAATACTTTCCTTTTTCTTTTTCTTTTGAGAGATAGCAACAAGAACTTTGGAGCATTGATCAGGGGTAACTAATGGGATATTTTTAATATTCACTCCTAGTGTAGGAATAGAACATTTTTAGGTGGATCTAGATGGAATATGTGGAATGTGGATGCACCCACTCGGATATGAGTAGTGCATTATGGGTGGAGTGCATCTGTTCTTGATTGTAAAAGCATGACAAGTTCCTAAGGTATCAAGAAAGCTTGACTAAACTCAAAACAAAGCAAGTAGCATATAATATGTATGCTTTTCTAATCTAGCATGTATGGCTGTGGTAGGATTATAAAGCTCTTGCATACAGGAACTCATCATGTGGTTTTATGGATTTTAAAAATTAATCTCCAGAACTCAAGTATCACTAGGAACAAGATAAATAGCAGCTCAAACTTTGCATATCATATCCCTCAATTACTTAGACTCAGATCAAGCATTTGCTACCCACAAGTTTCAGGTTCAAAGTAAATCTTCAAGTTAAAATGGTTGCGTCTAAAACTTGGGATGACTCAAGGTTGAAAACTAAGTTGGTATGAGGAATCATGGTGAGGTGCTACTTATCAAATTCCTGAGCATGGTTTCCATCTAGTCTGAGCAAAATTATTGTAAGCACTCTCTTTTTATTTTATTCAAACACACTAACTAACCTAAACACTATTTATTTGGTTTTCATATTTTATTTCACTAGCTAACTCACACGAAAAGCATTATGACACAATAATAAAGATGAGAAACTTATACTTAGCTGGATTTAAGTGGAGGGTGCCCTCCCCAAGCTGGATATTGATGAGGTCTTTGATGTTGCAAGTTGAGTGATCCTTATGGGAGCAGGTGTACCAGCAGCGTAAGGGCGTCGGGTTGACTAGCTCTTTGATCTTGTATTATCCTGTAAAACTCAATTGCCAACAAGAATACCAAATTTCATGGAGAGGGGTTAGGTTAATACCACTCCATGGTAAGTGATTGGTTTTATATTTCCAGCAGAAGTTTCCTAATTGGGTGGACCTTCATGTGCCCACATATTTTTGTGTTTTTTCTAAAAAGTGTGGACCTTCATGTGCCCACATATTTTTGGAATTTTTAGATTTTCTTATGGTACTTTGGTGAACCTTCATGTGTTCACATATTTTTGGTATTTTATGACTTTATAAAACAGACACGATAATCGCGTAGGTATAGTTACCTGATAACTAGGGGATGCTCCTTCCTTAAGGTAGATGTTTGCAATACTTGGTGTTGACGACCTTTAGAGTGGGCTTACCAGCAGCAGTCTGGTGGGCGCCACTGATGGACTCACTCCTCAGACATAGTGTTATCCTGCATAATTATACTCCAACAAGAAAACCAAAACTCAAGGCTCGAATGTGTTAAGGGGTTAGCGGTCAGCTAATAAGTAATTGATTATTCTCGGAGTTGATTTTAATTGACAGATTCTAGCAGGATTATCTTTTTAGGGTTTTCTAACTTTCTTATGCAACAATCAAATATGTATGCATGCTATATATTTTTGTGCCACCACGGAGAATATTTATTCTCATGGGCCTAGGATTTGCATAATGCAAGAAAGTAAATACAGATGCTATTATCATTTTTTATATATTATATTTTTTATGCCACCATAGCGAATATTCTATAAGTTTATTCACATGAGGCTTTAATGTTTCATGATCCATTAAATAAGGCAATAAATATTTTTCTCTCTTTTTTTTTATATGCATAAAGATGAATATGCTAAGGTAAAATTACTAATGTAAATTATGAATACGAATTAATTAGATAACTACCATGTTACCTTATGGCAAGGGTGCGGAATTTAAAGTATACAGACAGGACTTTTTTTCCACTCTTGTGTATCTCTCTGTCTTAGAGATGAAGGTCTTGATGGTTGCACCTCTGGTGATGGTGATGTCACTTTTTTCTTTGCTTGGCCAGCAAATTGAAGTAGACCATTAATAGTGGAAGTTGGTAGCATCTTGCTCAGCATGCATGTTCACAGAACTTTCACTTGTAGAATTTTGGGAATTAACAAATTTGCTTAAAGTATTGTTCTGTTTGCAAAACCAAGGTAGAGATCAAGTGCATGGGCTCTGCTGGTGGAAAAACACCAACAGAACCAAATCTATTTCTTTATTTATTCTTCTCTAGCCTTAGGCACATTGAACAAGACAAAGTTGATGTTACATAATTTGTTTTACTCATGACATGAGTGGTAAGATCAGACGATTAAGCATTAATGTTGCATTTAAGTTCATAAGGCAGAAAAGATTTAAATTGCTTAACCAATGGGATGGTTGTCTATCTCTGCATAATATATAAATTTTCACATGAGTATGACTATCATCTTTCAAAGATAGAATGCAATGTTTTAGCACATTTGGTTAAGATTGAGATCAAAAGAATGATGCCATGAACAATCTTAAATGACAAAGCATGTTGAGTTAATTAGGTTAATCAATTAAAGATGTAACTCTAACATATTTGTGTCTTTATTTATCTGCATTCCAAGATCAAGAGAAAAATAGTGACCACTTACCTTAAGATATTACCTTCATTATTAGAGCGTGATTGCACTAATTAATGAAGGGTAGATGACTGGTGGTCCTTTCCTTCTCTTGCACCTTGAGTTGTTTGTTGGCGTTTCAGCCCATTCCTAGTAATGATACTAGAAACGTAAGTTGACATTTCCAACCACCATTACTTCAGAAAGGTAACCCTTGGCTCTTAATGGCGCCGGCCTAGGTAAAGCAGTCTGGTAATAGCAGTTAGAAGTGCCGGATTGGCCTTCCTAACCGTCATTACTTACGATATGCAAAACTGTGGCACGGCGCCTTGGGTTGCAACAAGAATTACAATCTTTAGGTAATGGTACTTAGGTATGCCAATCATGATAGCTCAGTATAGATAAATCCGTAAGCGCACGGAACTATCATTGTAGCATTTCAACCCATGGGGTGTCGTATTTATAGTTTCCCGTAGGAGGGTAGGACGAATGCATCTAGCTTTGGCATAAACATGATCACTTATTGAATGCATAGGTAGACATAGCATTGGCAGGGGTAAATCATAGTTCAAAGATAGTGGACACACATCTGAGCCGACCTCAAGGATAAAAGAGAAATAAAGAATAAAAGAATATATATAATTGAGCAGGCATTGGTCATATATAACTATGTAAAGAACTGTTAGTAAACATCTAACTAGCATGTCTAGTATCAGGACTAAGTCTGGGATGACAGGGAGATCCCCATAGCTGGTCTGCCAGCCGATAGAGACTTTACGAACTCCTACCCAATATCCGAACGTGGGGGAGTGCTAGGGATGGACAGGGCTGTCACCACCTGCCCACCTACCCCTCTGCCAGTGGGATACCAGCATATTCGCCGATCTCCGCATACCCGAGCACCATGCTCGCGTACTTGGAGACAACTCCTAACCCCCTAGGACCCCACCCCTTCGGAGTGACAGGCTAGGCTAAGAGCAACCATGACAGCACGACGAACCGTCACCTCATCCCTAGTTCTTCCTCTATTCATACTAAGTCGATGAACGATGAAGAACAACGATGAACATGTCAAGAACATAAGACATAAACTATATGCTAGTTCATATATCATGATCATAACACGACCAAGACTATAATCTAGTTCATATGCATAATCATATAAGTAAGATAAGAACTTGATCTTGGAAGAGAACTGCATTGTATTCATACCGAGGTGTTCCTTCTTCTCCCAAAGATACAAATTCTCCTTGCTAGCTCTTGCCTTGCTCTAATACTAAGACTAATCTAAAGAATACAAGCGAGAGGTGAGGTTAATGGCTCTAAATGATGGTGTGTGTTGGAGGGGAGCTCTCACTCTCTTTTATAGTCCAAATAGGGCGGTTTGGGCGTTCTAAGTATGGAAGGAGGTGAAACCGCCATTGCCAAACCGCCATGAGCACCGCCTGAGGAGGATGGGCCCGGGAGGCCCCACCAGGGGGGCGGCCGCCCCCGGGAGCAGTCGGTCCCTGGGGAGCGCCATCTGGCCATCGCCTTCGGGTGGTCGGTTGCTCCCTGGGCCTGGGCCTCCCCTACGGTTACGGATGGATCCAGTTTAGAGTTTGAGGTAGGCTTTCTTATTTTTTTGGATAGCGCCTTCTCTGAATACGTTTCCTAGATGTGCGCTTTCTTTATGGTTTTTGTGCATTTCCACATGTCACACCTATAAGTCAAGTACACACCAAAACTTGTGGAAATGTGAGTTTAAAGCCCTACCTACTATTTATTTTAGTAACATATTGGCGGTAAGAAATAGGCTTTAAGGACCGCCAACATTGTTCATGAGCATCTTGTCTCCTTTGTTGCTTATCCTCTTTGCCATCTTTTGCTTCTTTGATCTTATGACACCTTGTCACTTCATTCATTATTATGCCTGCAACAAATTAGTAGACAACACATACCCGAAGGGATGTACAACTTTGGAACATAGGTTGTTTGTCCAGAATTTTATCATGTTCCATCTACGCTACTAAGAAGATAGGGTTGATATTATGTTAGCATAGATCATGTTCTATACCGGCATGACTTGAGTCCAAGTAACTTGCAGCAGAAGATAAAGTGAATGAATCATTAATACTCACAGTTCTTCCATCCATAATGAATGAGCTATGTCTTCCTCTGCAAAGTTATTGAAGTTCAGCATGTGCCCTGTCTCATCTCTGATTTGAATTTATCTCGTGACTTACCCAAATTAAATTGGAAGTTTTCTGAAAGGGTTAGTCCAACAAAATATCCAATGTTTACTACAGCATACGAGCGGCTCAAAAATCAACCTAGACACCACGTCCAATTTGACTTAGGAAGGCATTTTAACCTAAGCATCCTGCTTAATTCAAAAAGCCTTTGAAAGTAAAATCATCACACCTCTTGGTTCGGAAATCAAACTAAACACCTTGTCTAATTATGATTCTAGAAAACAGTTTAAACTAAGCACCATGCCTAATTTTAAAAGGTGTATGAAATTTCTCCAAACCTTAAGTATACTATAGCGAACAAAGGTAATATGAAAGTTTATAGAGAGTTATGCAAACAGAGATGAAAGAGCATGATCATTGATTAACAATTTGAACATGGATTGACAAGGTAGAGACAACCAATATTAGCAACATAAGATTTTCTAAATAAGCCCATTCCCCCAAGCTTGAATTTTGCAAGGTAAAGTTAAGTTTAGATGGATTAATGTTGCATGATGATTGCTTGGACATACCTAATGACGTCATCCTTCTACTTCAAGCATGGAATGGTTAGTGACAAAAAATACCCGAGGGAATATTTTTATAATTATAATTCTATGCTCAATTCTCAAGGCTATTACATCAAAAGGTACAAGATCACATTATTTTTTCAAGAGTGGTTACTTTAGCAAACAAAGTCGTTCTTGGAAGACCTTCTAATTATTACACTTTTAGTTAATAAACTTAGATTAAAAACCTTTGAAAGTAAGATCAAACACTCCTAAACATGGCACCATAATTCATTTAAGAGATGTATGAAATTATTCCAGCCATCAACTATAGTAAGTAAAGGTAGCATGAAAGCATTACAGGGATTTATTCAAACAGAGATAAAATAATATGATCATAGTGAGGTATATATATATATGTTTTTTCTTTTTAATATGCAAGTGGTATTGATGTATGCAAGAACTAAACATGCTATGGATTTGATATGAGGGAATATAAACTAAATGTTGTGAATGCATGGATTAAAATAAATATGCAATGAGATGCAAGAATTAAAAGATAACTACTCAAAAGTTTAAAGTCCATGAGCAAGACTTTCTCACCTTCTTGATCATACTTACCATGACTTGTGTGTAGCACAGCCTCTATATTCATCATTTGAGATGTGATTTGAATTGTTGTGACGACGACCTCCTTCTCCTATCTACACAAGGTCAGAAAGAAATATATATGTGTACAAACCTGTGAGATGGCAGAGCTTCATTATTGATGAATCTTGAATGTTTAGGCACCCTGGGATCTTCAATGTATCTTTTTGTCTTGTGGAAACTAGCCGGAAGGTCAAAACGGCTTCTGTTGTCCTGTCTTATTCCACAACTCAACAGAACAGGGGTAATCATACTAAATCTAGTATTACACTAAATTAGCAGACATCAAGAACACTATAAAACTCTTATGGCAATTGCTTCCCCGGCAACGGCATCAAAAATGCTTGTTGGTATTTATTAAATGCAAATAGAATATGAAAGATTCCGCAAGCGCACAGAATACCATTGTAGCATTTTACCGGGAGTATTCCAGATATCGTTATTTATATTTTACCACAAGGAAACAATGGTTAAAGAATTTGATAGTTGACCATCATGTGTCTACTAACTTAGTACACCAACTAGACTATAGTAGGGGTAACGATAAATAATAGGAGTTATGCTTAAATGATATAGACACATAGGAGAATTCTATGATAAAAGAGTAGATAGCTAAAGTAAGAGAAAAACGGGAGAGTTCAAGGTTCCTAAATACTTCTCTATTAGTGGGGTTCTACAATAACTGATTCATGGTAGATAAAACAATCACACAATAACACTTCGGGACATCAGAACACTAGCCACGGAACGGGATGAAAATGGGACTAGGAAGTTCTGACTACGGTCCTACAATCATCAACCTACACGAGGTGGAATACGTCGGTGTCGACGAGATATCGTCGGCGGTCTACCGAGGGGTATGCGCAAGGTAGTAGATTGATCGGTGAAGGTGCGCCTGAGATGAGCAAGAGCTGCGCAGTAAGCGCGAAACAAACGATTTAGACAGGTTCAGGCCGCCGCGAGGCGTAACACCCTACGTCCTATGTGTCGCTATATTGTATTGCTAGTAGATGAGTTATGGGTTTTGTTGGGTTATGGGATCTATCCCTGCCCCTCCATATATAGTCTGAAGGGACAAGATTACAAGTAAACTATCCAAGTTGGTACAATAACCGTGCGGTTCAGTGCCTTGCGCCGCTTGTCTTTGTCTTCTGGGCCAGGCCAGCTTTGATGGTGTGGCCCATGTCTTGTCTTGTGGTACCGGGGGTTTATATCCCCACAGCTAGTCCCCGAGCGCCTTGCATTCGTCGGGACGTGCAGATCTTCGGAGTTGCTTGACTAGACAGATGTAAGGAGCTCAAAATCTTTTTTTGAAAAATCTTCTCTTTGGTTAAGTGTATCTACTTTTGGTTCCTCGAAAACAATACCTTCGCCGTCAGGTGAAGTGTATCCACTTAGTCCCCGAGCCTTATAGTAGGTGCCGCAGACACGTAGTGTCAGGGTCATAGTCTTTGTTTTTTGTAAGCATGTGAAGCATTGACGAAGCCCCCAAGCACCTCCTGTGCTCGGAAACACTGACGAAGCGACGAAGTCCCCGAGCAGCTTTGGTGCTCGGAAACGCATGACGAGGATGACGAAGCCCCCGAGCGACTTTGGTGCTCAGAAACGCTTGGTGAAGACGACAAAGTCCCCGAGCAACTTTGGTGTTCGGAAACACTTGACGAAGATGACGAAGTCCTCGAGCAACTTTGATGCTCAGGAACGCTTGGTGAAGACGACGAAGTCCCCGAACAGCTTTGGTGCTCGTGAACGCTTGGCGAAGACGAGGAAGTCCCCGAGCAGCTTTGGTGCTCGGGAACGCTTGCCGAAGATGACAAAGTCCCCAAGCAGCTTTGGTGCTCGTGAACGCTTGGCGAAGACGACGAAGTCCCCAGCATGGTCGGAGACAGGTTCCAGCGGGAGGTCGGCGAGTAGCGACGACGTGTCCCCACCATGGTCGGAGATGCTGTCCGAGCAGCATAGGGACGGAGAGGAGCGGCGACGAGTGCCGAGCGTGGTCGGAGACGATGTCTAAGTAGCGCGAGGACAGCGA
Organism: Eremochloa ophiuroides; assembly: GCA_038502445.1. Lineage (NCBI taxonomy): Eukaryota > Viridiplantae > Streptophyta > Magnoliopsida > Poales > Poaceae > Eremochloa > Eremochloa ophiuroides. The sequence continues at coordinate 36,351,789 of JAHLJS010000004.1, forward strand.
GGAGTGGCAACAAGTCCGGCGATGAGTCCCTAGCGTAGTCGGAAACGGTGTCCGAACAGCGCGAGGACGACGAGAAGTGATGTTGAGTCCCCAGCGTGGTCGGAGGCGGTGTCCGAGTAGCGCGAGGACGGCGAGAAGTGACGACGAGTCCCCAGCGTGGTCGGAGGCGGTGTCCGAGTAGCGCGAGGAGGGCAAGGAGCGACGAGAGCTCGGCGGCGAGTCCGGCGACGAGTCCCCAAGGTAGTCGGAAACGGTGTCCGAGCAGCGCGAGGACGGCGAGGAGCGACAAGAGCTTGGCGGCGAGTTCCTACAAAAAAATATGTACAGTGGGTTATACATGACGTAGGTTTTGGAGCGTATTCCAATATTGTACAATGCATAATAAGATTGTCCATTTCTTGCTCTTGTCAGGTCACGTAATTTCCTCTGGTAGTTGGCCTGTTACGTTTAAGCACCTGACTCGGTGTCTGGTTCAGAGGTGTCCTTAACATGACCATTTGTATGACGGCTTACAAGGCAAAGACATGTTTTACGGATTAAGGCGTGATGCTACTAAGTTACGTTACGGAACCCTTAAGAGAAGAAAACGGAGACATACTTAGTATCTCGTCGGCGGAGAAAATCTTCTGAGTGCCCGAGCGTTGTCGGGGCTTATGGAGAAATTGTTGGCGAGTGCCCGAGCTTTGTCGGGGCCTTTGGAGAGGTCGGCGGTGAAGAACCATGGAGATAATTTCCGGAGATATATGGAGGTCGAAGAATATGTAGAAGAATATTAAAAATATGACTTAGCTTGTTCGACGTCGGGCGGAGTGGTCGGCGTGTCGAGAAGTCATATAACGTGGCTCGCGTGATGGTCCGAACGGTTGCAAGCTTGCTGTTATCAAGATTGCCGTGGCATTGACGACGAGAAGTACGATTGAATCTCTGCTAATAAATATCATGTAGATTCGTGGAGAAATCCGAAGACGATATATAATAAAATATTTTAATTAAGATAATAAAGATGACTTAACTTTTGATTTGGAGTAATTGGTGAATCGCTAGCAACTTGGACGAACAGCTTGCTGCGAGGTCTTTGTAGAGGCGAAGTCCATCGGACCAGCATATGGAGCCGTAGTGGAGGCGTGTAGTTGATCTCAAGTCAGAGGTCGGTCCTGAGTTGGAGTCGGATGCATGGACGCGCTCAATCATGTACACGCGTACGTGCGTGTTTAGCTTTCTTGTTGCCTTGTCTGACGCCGTGACGGTTCCTTGCTTGCCTTGAGTGGATGTCGTCAACGAAGAAAAAATCTCCGCCTGGTACCACCGTTAGGACGTGCAGATTGGAACTCTGCCTCATCTATCGTGAGATCTGGACGTTGAGTTTGGAGCATCGATGCCTGCAGACCGGCTTGCCTTGCAACTTCGCCACGAGCCTTTGAGATTAAATCTGGTGTACGTCGGTCTTTGCACAGGAGCAGCACTGCGTAGTACCAGGACCTTGGATTTTTGCTGGCTTGCTTTTGCTCTCGAGCGGAAAATCAGGAAGCCGCCGGCTGATTCAATCTTGTAGTGAAGTGATGAGAAAATTCCATTTGGTCCGCCGCCGTCGGATGTGGTTGACGACGACGAAGAAAATTTCCATTTTACTCGTCATGGGATTAGGAAGCACACTTCCTACCTGGCGCGCCAACTGTCAACGAGATATCATCGGCGGTCTACCGAGGGGTATGCCCAAGGTAGATTGATCGGTGAAGGTGCGCCTGAGACGAGCAAGAGCTGCGCAGTAAGCGCGAAATAAACGATTTAGACAGGTTCAGGCCGCCGCGAGGCATAACACCCTACGTCCTGTGTATTGCTGTATTGTATTACTAGTAGATGAGTTATGGGTTTTGTTGGGTTGTGGGATCTATCCCTGCCCCTCCTTATATAGTCTGAAGGGACAAAGTTACAAGTAAATTATCCAAGTTGGTACAATAACCGTGCGATGCAGTGCCTTGCGCCGCACGTCTCTGGGCCGGGCCAACTTTGATGGTGCGGCCTATATCTTGTCTTATGGTACCAGGGGTTTATATCCCCACAGTCGGCCATCAGGGTGACCTCCTGGGGCTACCACAACTATTCGTAAGGTTGAGTGCAATCTCAGGTAACCTCTAGTCTAGACACCATACCTACACTATTAATTACTACTCTAATCCCATATGAAAACTAGAGCACTCGATGCGAATGGAGATTCTATGCCAAAGTATAACAACTATACTAACCAATCAAATTCAAGGCATAAAGTGAATAACGAAGATAAATATATTAAAGCATAAGTCTTACAAAGATGAGATACAAAGATATATCAGACCCATGAAGACTTCTCCAGAACCGAATCACAGCGCTACTCTCCCTAACTGTCAACTAGAACTAATCTACTACATTAGAAAGTCTAGCCCTAATTCTCTAGGCTTGAGAGGTTATCCATTCGAGGGACGCCTCTACAACTCCATAATGGTGCACTTGACTCGGGGGGTCCTGGGTTCCTTATATGGGGGCACCTGGCCTCCCCTCCACCTTGGGCAAGCGATATCGTACTAAGCCTTTCCACCATGTCCACATGGGCTTTAATGGGTCAAATTCTGATTTAGGCCCAATTAATCCCGTATCCTTTAATTAATCCAGCAGCTCAGGTTGTAGAATATTCCAGCGTTTATAAAATCCATATCTCTTTATTCTAGACTCCAAAAATATCAAAACATAGGTCCTGTTTCGATCGTCTCGACGAGCTCTATGCAATGGTGAACTCCAATACCTCATTTGAGATACTTTTAATTGGTGAAAAATTGAATATCCCTTTATACCCTGCAAAACAAGTGAGAACACCAAAACTCGTGAAACTTGTTAGAATCAAACCCCATAAATATGTTGTGTATTGTTTTATGCCCTTGATTCATGTTTAGTTGATGGGTAAAAATAAGCAATAACTACCATCAACAGTATCTCTCCGTCTTAGAGATGGAGGTCTTGATGGTTGCATCTCTGGTGATGGTGATATCACTTTTGTTCTTTACTTGGCCAGCAGGTTGAAGTAGAGCATTAATAGTGGAAGTTGGCAGCATCTTGGTCAGCGTGCATGTTCACAGAACTTTCACTTGTAGAATTTTGGGGATTAACAAGTTTTGCTCAAAGTGTTGTCCTGTTTGCAAAAGCAAGGTAGAGATCAAGTGCATGGGCTCTGTTGGTGGAAAAACACCTACAGAACGAAATCTATTTCTTTATTTATTCTTCTCTAGCCTTAGGCACATTGAATAAGATGAAATTAGTATTGCATAATTTGTTGACTTATGACATAAGTGGTAAGATCAGAAGATTAAGCATTTATGTTGCATTTAGGTTCATATGGCAGAAAAGATTTAAATTGCTTAACCAATGGAAGGGTTGTCTATCTTTACATAATATATAAATTTTCACATGAGTATGACTATCATCTTCCAAAGATAGAATATAATGTTTTAGCACATTTGGTTAAGACTGAGATCAAAAGAATGATGCCATGAACAATCTTAAAGGCAAAGCATGTTGAGTTAATTAGTTTAATTAATTAAAACTGTAACTCTAACATGTTTATGTTTTTGTTTATCTGCATTCCAAGATCAAGAGAAAAATAGTGACCACTTACCTTAAGATATTACCTTCATTACTAGAGCGTGATGGCACTAAGTAATGAAGGATCGATGATTGGTGGTCCTTTCCTTCTCTTACATCTTGAGTTATTCATGAGCATCTTCTCTCCTTTGTTGCTTATCCTCTTTGCCATCTTTTGCTTCTTTGATCTTATGACACCTTGTCACTCCATTCATTATTATGCCTGCAACAGATTAGTGGACAACACATATCCAAAGGAATCTACAATTTTTTTGGAATAGAGGTTGTTTGTCCATTATTTTATTTTGTTCTATCTATGCTTAATAAGAAGATAGTGTTGATATTATTTTAGCACAGATTATGTTCTAGACAGGCATGGCTTGAGGTAAAGTAACTTGCCGTAGAAGATGAAGTGAATGAATCATTAATACTCACAGTTCTTCCATTCATGATGAATGAGCTGTGTCTTCCTCTGCAAAGTTATTGAAATTCAGCCTGTGCCCTATCTTATCTCTGATTCGAATTCACCTCATGACTTACCCATATTAATTTTAAATGTTTTCTGCAGGGGCTAGTCTAACAAAATATCCAATGTCTACTACAACAATTTCTAGTTCAATAATCAAACTAAACTCCATGTTTAATTTTAGTTAAGGAAGGTTAGTTAACCTAATCACCACGCTTAATTTAAATGCCAATGGAAGTATTTGCAGTACTTTCAAACCAAATCTTACTATACCAGACAAAGGTGAAATAAAAGCACTTATAGAGATTTATTCTTTTAGAGACGAAAAGGCGAAAAATTGAACATGGACTAAAAAGTAGATACAAGCAATATTAGCAACATAGGATTTTCTAAATAAGAACATTCCTCAAAGCTTGAATTTTGCAAGGCAAAGTTAAGCTTGGATGGATATAATTGAATATTGCATGATGATTGGTTGGACATACCTTGCGTTGTCACTCTTCTACTTCAAACCAGAAATGGTTAGTGAAAAAATATCCAAGAGAATATTTTCATAATTATAGTTCTATGCTCAATTCACAAGGATATTGCAGCAAAAGGTACAAGATTACGTTATTTTTCAAGAGTGGTTATTTTAGGACACAAAGTCGTTCTTGGGAAACCTACTAATTATTGTACTTTTTAAGTTCATGAGGTGGTTTCCTCTAGAACACCAGCCATTGGGCACCTATATCAAGATTACCACGAGATCTACAATATTTATGATAAACATATGCATCTACAACTACCCTTTCAAAAAATTTATGAACAGGTAGAATGAGGGGGTTGAAGATCTCGTGTGTGATAATGTTACAGAGACCAATTAATCCAGGAGATTTCTGATATGAGCATGGAACTGATGAGGTGATAACGAAATAATTACCATGCTCATGATGTGATCTCCCTTTTCAAACTCCAAGGGTGTTTCTTCATGGATGTCTATAGGCAACAAGTTTGTCTCTATTATTTCATGTCTACGATATTCATTGGATATTTTATTTTCTAAGATTTCTCATGGATTGGTGTCTCTAAGTTTGGTCTCGTCTAAGGCTTTCTCTAAACTTGGATGAGTTATGTTTATTACAGAAATTGATTTAAGCTCACCATTTGAATCTAGACCAAGTTTAGATGCTAGTACTAAGGCTTCGTCCTCTTCCATCCATTTTTTGACAATAGCGTATGTGTTTCTAGTATGCTCTATGCATTCCTACCATTGTCGTAGCTCTTCTTAGTGTTGGCGGTCCTTATGGGTACAAGTGGAAGTACACAACACCAATTGGAAAGCGTAAAGGAGAAATGTGAATTCAGAGAATGCGCAACCAAGAATAACAAAGAAGCTCACCTTTATTACAAATCTGGGCCCATTCGTAACCATACGAGGGGTCTAGGCCCGGAAGAGAACCAACCATGCGAAGGCGGTGGCCAAAAGGGCCCACCAGGGGACTGACCGGTCCCGGGGGCGGCCGCCCACTGGTGGGGCCTCTCGGGCCCAGTTTTCTTCTGGCGGTTGTAGGGCGGTTCCCCAAGGACGGTCCCACCTACGATCAACACAGATGAAAAGTGGAAACCGCCCTTTGGAGGTCAGTTTGGATCTTTCCATGTGGGGATGAACCTTTTGCATAGAACCCCCTCCTCTCAAGCTATAAAAGGGGGCCTCCTCTCTACAGCTATGGAATAAAAGGGATAAATTGATTCACCAACACAAGAGGTCACAATGTAGAGAGGAAGAGCAAGCTCCATTCCATTAGCTTATAGCTAATTTTGTATAGGGAGTGAGAGAGGGACAAGAGCTGGAGAAAGAGCGGAGTCGAAGCAGTTCTGCCTCCGGGTGGATGAAGTGCCAGGCTTGTCGGCTCTTGATCCAACTTGTACCTCTACGATCGTCTTGCTACTTGAAGTAAGAAGTTCGTGTTCAACTTTGGTTTGATTCATTAAGCATGTTACTTCCATAAAGCTACTTGTTTGTGGGATCGTCGTTCGTCCTTTGGACGGATGCTCTAGTAAGAGGACTCCTGATAGAGACGGATGTTCCTGTATGCCGCTAGAATAGTAGTCGCCGTCGTAGACGTGGTGTCTAAGTCGTGGTCTACCTTCGTATGTTGCGCGTGCCCACGGGCAGAGGGGTAGGTGGCAGGTGGTGACAGCCCTGTCCACTCGTATCTAAATTCCCTCACGTTCGGCCGCGGAGTAGCGCTGATACTGGTATCGGCTGGCGGACCAGCTGCGTCAGTGGGCCTGAAGCAGACAAGTAGTGAGGAAGTTACCATTGCTTATATGCGTTTGACCTTTAAAGAACCTCTCTACCCAAGTTATCCCTTCTGTCTCTTCGGAGTAAACTAGTTTAAGAGACTAAGTACAAAGACCGTTCCTCTGGGAAATTACGATACCCTGAATACTTCCGGTGAAGGCTACAACGGTACTTCCGTGCGCTTGCGGACTTTTCTGCTAACACTAAGAAGCGCTAACAAGCTTTCTGGTGCCGTTGCCGGGGAATGGTTGTTGTATTTATCTCCGAACCTAGTTCACTCGTGTGTCCTTGTGTCTTATAAAAAAATACTTCTTCTATGTTCATGACCCTCCTTCATGAAGCCTATCTTTCAAAAATAAAAAGGGCATTATTTTTTTTAAAATTGCACGTTCAAATTTTTGCACATGGACAAAAAGATTTCTATTCACTCTCGTATCATCTTCTCTTATTTTCAAAAAGCATTTAAAAAAATAAATAGTTTTTATTATTTTTGTTCTCTCTTTCTACAGTAATGCACTTTCAAAATTCAAAATCAAAATATTTCTCCTAAGGACGAGTTCTTGTAGCCACCATCGAAGCCAACCATAGCTTCTGGCTTCAATCTTCGCCCTAGCTTTGGCGGTCAAGCTTATGACCATAAAGAAAGCACTACCGGGAGATACCCTGGATTTTTAAAATATATATATATATATTAAAATTATTTATAAGTTGTTGTCCTCTTAAATATAAATAAATTTTTGCTAAAATGTTTTTAATAAATGCTAGTTTGCTTTCAAAGTTTTACATACAGCATGTTTTGGTTAGAAGTATGATTGATCATCATATCTTCATAAGCATTTTAATTTAAGCATGGAGCTTAGGTTAAAATTGCCTACCCTGATTAAATGACATGTCTAATCATTGTTCCAAAACTGCTAGGTGTAGGCTTTAAATAAATTTTTTTTGAGTTATTTTATTTATCAATGAAAATATTCTATAAAATGGTTAAAAAAATAAAGAGATATTTTGAAAATCTAAAATTTAAAAACTTATCTTTAAAATAAGTTCTTTTTTTGTTCTTACAGAATAAAAATGAATCTTCATTAAAAGAAATTTGTTAATAACATCCTCCCTTGCATAATAAAGTTTCGATAATTTTTTGAAAAAACCAACTAGCTCAATTTGCGTCTTGCATATCTTTTCCAATTCGGTGATCACAAGGGAAAGGTAAGAGCCCTTGCGATCTACCAAATCATTACCATGCAGGAAAACCAGAAATGCTGGGTACAACCCTGATCCTTTGGCTTTGAGTTAGCTTGGGGGAGGACCGTAACAAGGTAACATGTATCTCTATCCCTCTCATATCCTTTTGTTACCTTGCAAAAAAAAAAGAAATGAAATAATGAAATAATAAAAAAATTCCTTTTTTAATAAATGTAAGCACATGTTGTCAAGTTAGTATGCTCCTTCGGATATTCTTGTCACTAACCATTTCAGGTTAACAAAGAAAGGACATACGAAGCTTGAGAACATGAGAGCAACATCAACAACACACATTGATGATCTTTGGTGATGGAACAAACTCAAAAGGAGACCCTGACCTTGCACACTTGACTTTCAACAAAGTCCAAGTGTGGGGAGGACGGTGCGAGTCTCACCTCAAGATCACCTTGGTTCAAAAGAAAAGAGATGCTGGCTCTACCTTGCTTAAAAAAATGGGAAGTGAAAAGAAAAAAAACAAGAGAAGAGATTGTTAAAAAAGGGAATAGTAAAAAAATATATATATATAATATTGAAGGAGAGAGAAGGAGCAGGCTGGCCCCACATGTTAGAAGAGGAACACTTATGGGTTGCCTGACTCTGCCCATCATTATTTTGCATAAGCAAGAAGGGCTCACCTAAAGCCTTTGCTACTATCATCAGGGCCATGGCCCACACAAACTAAGCCATGAGAATGGCCTGGCCTGGTGATTCACTTGAGAAAAGTCATCATGCGAACCGCAGTAACAACTCTGATGTTTCATCCATCCATGCTGCCGGTAACTACACTCAGGTATGCAAAGGTAATGATCCCCAACTCTTTTGCTCATACTTGTCTCCATAGCTTGATCATTCACGCTTCTTTATGGCATCATAAGCAATGGAGATAATCTGATATGGAGACAAGCTAAGGTTTTTTTTTTTACATTGCATCTTAAGTTTGGCCTTATTTGAGTTATGCGAGTTGGATGAACAAATAAAAATTTATATAATAAAAAATAGTTAATAAGTAAAAAAATCACAATAAGCTTTAGGCTCTCTAGGGTTCAACCTAGTAGAGCCCTTGCTTGTTCACTGTTAAAATTAAAAATAGGTAAAAATTTTTTTGGGGGAGATCTCTTAAGTACAACGAACACGCCCTTCAAGATCTCCCCTGGATGTTGCACAAACATCAAGCAGGCCATCATATAGAGGGACAAGCCACATGACTTCCATGAACTCCTTTTTCTACACCGATGGTTTGTGCAACACCTCTCTCACTCCTTTGACCAACCATGACTCCATGCATATCTTGGATCACACTTTGTTTAAAGATTCTAAAAAAACACACAACAAAGGGGAGTCATGGTCACAATATTCCTTTTAGTTAGAAGCTTGCATGAAGTGTTCCTCCTACATTTGTCGTGTATGCGAGTCACTAATATGCAGGAGTTACCAAAAAATGACTTGCTACACGACGACATGCTACTAAAAGTGATGGACTCCAACCCACGCCTTGGTAGTCACCTGAGATGGAAACTGAGCCACCCCAGCGACAACTCTGATGCTTCATCCATACATGCTATTGGTACACACATTCAGGTATGTCAAGGTAATGTTGACCAACTCATTCACTCATATTTGTCTCCATGAAAATATAATATCATGCTCTTCATCTGTTCATGCCATATGCTCTGAGTTTGGGTGTATTCACATGAGTACACTTATGGTACATCCATAGGCTTTTTAATTTAAGCATGGTGCTTAGGTTTAACTAGCCTTCTTTAATCAAAATTGTGACATAGTGTTGCATTTTGATTAATGAACTTTGAGTTTTTATCATGAATAATGGAAGATTCATGTTGGAGATGAAGCAAGGCATGTCTTTCTTTGCTCTCTTATCCTAGCCTTGTTTGAGTTTGAATAGATTGGCTGAGCAAACTTCTGACTAGGTTCCTTTGTTCAAAAATCTGTCTCCGTTGAATGATTCTTGGTTATCTTGTCATATTTCTTTTCTCTATGCTAGTAAGTTTTGGTTTGGAAGTGTTGGTCCTACGTCTTTTTAACTAAGCACGGTGTTTAGTTTGAAGCTTGGATGTGAGATCATGCCTCTATAGGATTTTTAATCTAAGCATGGTGCTTAGATTCTTAAGCCTACCTTGATAAATTAGACGTGGTGTCTAGTTTGATCTTGGAACCAAAGCTGGTAGTATAGATTTTGGTTAATCTTATGGACTAACCCCTTGCAGAAATTTATCAACTCCATGAGGGTAAGTCTTTGAGATGACAGCAGAGACAAGAATTTCTTAGGTGAACCTTGAAAATAAAAAAATATAATGATAAATAAAATCTTGAAAAAGAGTAATTTATCTTTCAACCCCAAGTTTGTTTGTCTTGTTATCTCAATACCACCATAAAAACAAGCTTGGGGGAGCTTCCTAGCACGCTCAAGAGAGGCCATGAACTGCACATCAAGCTGAGGCAGCACCAATTAGCAGCACCCCCAGCTGAACCACATTGGTAAGTCAAAAGCAAGCTTGGGGGAGGGCTCCCACAAAGGTAACTTGTATCTCATATTTCTTTTAAAATTCTCCAACTTAAAAAAATGGTGAGATATGTTCTCCTCTCTCATATGTGTTAAGATGTGTTAGTTTCTACCCTTGTTGAAATGATGAACAGTTGCTTTGTCTTATGTTTCATCTGTACCCATTTTATAATCGAGCTTTCTCTAAGGTTTGGGTTTATCAGCTAAAAATGTCTCATCCTAAAAACTTGGGCTAATGGGTTGCACATGCTTAATCTTGTCTAAGTTATTGCCTGATATGATATGGTGACATGGGCTGCGCTATGACTTTGTTCTGAGAGAAACTTGACATTCGGAGTTTTATTTTCAAAAACTTTAAAAAACAAAAGTTCCTCAATGATTATGAAATACCTACCAAGGCCATATGACATGTTTCAATTATGCAAACCTTTTAGTCATATGCTGCTTGTGGAACATTGAGTTAGGTCAAATTGTTGTGACCTAAGTGAGATTATGGTCATGCACCCATGATTGAGATTCACATGCGCACACCAAATAAAGCCAACTCTCACCCTGAGAGTTGCGCATAACATGCACCCATCCATCCACCAAATAATATGCCAACACTTACCCTGAGAGTTGCGCACTTTTCAACCAAATAAAAATGCCGACTCTTACCCTGAGAAGCCACGCATTCATTTTTCACCATATAATACTCCTCGCATTCCATCATGACATCTCTCCAGCCAAAGTTCTTTAAATACTAACAAGAGATATGGGTTATGCTTAAAAAAAACATGCCAAGGGGCATGCAATAAACAAACAGAAAAAAAGTTCCCGTTCAAAAAAAAGAAGAAGAAGAAAAATAATAATAATATGGATATATGATCTTATAGCCCATATCCCTCAAAAAAGTTTCATTCCATCCAATAAGGGAGAAATTCATGATGCATGGAGTGCCAAAATATTTAGAAATTAGGATTCCACCATCTTCATACTCCACACACTTGCACATCTCAATCAAAGTATATGACTTGTATCTCCTTGTGGTTCGGTTTTTGACTTAGCAATATATGCGATGCAAGTATGCCCACCTTTATACCTGCCCAAAACTCCACTCATAAGCCTTAGTGGTAGGATATGAAAGGCAACACTACAATGCCTTTGGTGAGGTATTCATAGACATTGAGTGATCGAGAGAATCATTTGAGGAACTTACATTTCTTTGCAAAAATTTTCAAAAACCTCCGGAAAGATGGTTCATCTTGGGATGAATGATAAGCAATGTCTATGAATCTGTTCGGTCTTGCAATCACCCAAGACTTGAGATGGCTAAAAGGCCCCATTTGTTTTAAGATAATAGCAGGGTGGATAGCATGCTGATTTATTCAAATTACGGTGGAAAACTTTGTTATAAACTTGGTACATTTGAAATATGATCGACATTGTAGCAACTCCTGATCAACAACCATACTTAGCTATTTGCTCGGGACGAGCAAAGGTTAAGCTTGGGGGTCTTGTTGGTGGTCCTTATAGATTATTTTTAACCGCCAACTTATACCTAAAGGGAGAGAAACTATCATACTTTAACACATAGACATATGCTATTAACAGAATTCCACTTGTACCCCTAGTGTTTATGTTTTTGCAGGATTTAAGGTGAAACAAGTGGAAGTGCACAACACCAATTGGAAAGCGTAAAGGAGAAATGCGAATTCAGAGAATGTGCAACCAAGAATAACAAAGAAACCCACCTTTATTACAAATGTGGGCCCATTCGTAACCATAGGAGGGGTCTAGGCCTAGAGGAGAACCAACCCCGCGAAGGCAGTGGCCAAACGGGCCCACCAGGGGACCGACCGGTCCAGGGGGCGGCCGCCCCCCCTTGGTGGGGCCTCTCGGGCCCAGTTTTCTTCTGACGGTTGTAGGACGGTTCCCCAAGGACGGTCCCACCTACGATCAACACAGATGGAAAGTGAAAACCGCCCTTTGGAGGTCGGTTTGGGTCTTTCCATGTGGGGATGAACCTTTTGCATAGAACCCCTCCTCTCAAGCTATAAAAGGAGGCCTCCTCTCTACACCTATGGAATAAAAGGGATCAATTGATTCACCAACACAAGAGGTCACAATGTAGTGAGGAAGAGCAAGCTCCATTCCATTAGCTTATAGCTAATTTAGTATAGGGAGCGAGAGAGGGACAAGAGCTGGAGAAAGAGCGGAGTCGAAGCAGTTCTGCCTCTGAGTGGACGAAGTGCCGGGCTTGTCGGCTCTCGATCCAACTTGTACCTCTACGATCGTCTTGCTACTTGAAGTAAGAAGTTCATGTTCAACTTTGGTTTGATTCATTAAGCATGTTACTTCCATAAAGCTACTTGTTTGTGGGATCGTCGTTCGTCCTTTGGACGGATGCTCTAGTAAGAGGACTCCTGATAGAGACGGATGTTCCTGTATGCCGCTGAAGTAGTAGTCGCCGTCGTAGACGTTGTGTCTAAGTCGGGGTCTACCTTCGTATGTTGCACGTGCCCATGGGCAGAGGGGTAGGTGGCAGGTGGTGACAGCCCTGTCCACTCGTATCTGAATGCCCCCACGTTGGGCCGCGGAGTAGCGCTGATACTGGTATCGGCTGGCAGACCAGCTGTGTCAGGTTGCCTGAAGCAGACAAGTAGTGGGGAAGTTACCATCGCTTATATGCGTTTGACCTTAGAAGCACCTCTCTACCCAAGCTATCCCTTCCGTCTCTTCTGAGTAAACTAGTTTAAGAGACTAAGTACAAAGACCGTTCTTTTGGGAAATTACGATACCCTGAATACTTCCAAGTGAAGGCTACAACGGTACTTCCGTGTGCTTGCGGACTTTTCTGCTGACGCTAAGAAGCGCTAACACTTGGTCATTCAAAAAATCTTCATGACTCCTATTCTTGGGATGTCTTAATGGGATCCTAGGGTCATTATGAGACTTAGGAGAGAGAGCAAAAGAAGAATCATTAGGGTCAAGGATGGGTTTAGATGAGGCATTTAGTGTGAGTATAGAAGGGGAGAAGATAGGATTGATTCCGAGGTGGCTTGGCTCTCCTTCTATGGCATCACTAGACATGTCATCCTTGTATTCTTTCCAATGTCTTTCAGGGGGAAAGGAAATTGATGATATTTTTTCTAAGATGCTCTTCTGAGAAGATCTGCTGTACATTGATTTACGAGCATCTTAGCTAATTGGAAGTCTAAATCATCAAAGTGGGGTTTCAATAGTTTAGGATTGATAGCTAAATCTTGAGATTGGAGTGGTTGTGTTTTAGCTACCAAAACTTCGTCTGCTTGTTCGGGGTATGATTCCTTCTCTTCCTCGGGGAGCTCGGAATTAGCTTGAGCAACCTTGTCGATCATGGCTCTTGCTTTACTTATAGGCAAATAAGGAAAGGCTCCTCCAGAGGATAAATCAAGGGATTTCCTAGAGTTCTTGGCAAGACCCAAATAAAAATGTTGAATAAGCACAGGGTCTGGAAAACCAAGGTTAGGGACAGATGTAACAAGTTTATTAAAACGATCCCATGATGTACTAAGAGATTCTTGTTCTAGTTGCCTAAAAGTTAGAACCTCTTTTCGAAGGTTAACTACTCTATGGATGGGAAAGAAATATAAACAAAATTCAGAGCATAAAGTTTCCCAATCCCCTTGCATACTTCCTACGGCTCGATTATACCAAGGCTTAGCTCTTCTGGTCAAAGAGAACGGAAAAAGCTTCCATCTTAAGGTCTTATCAGACATGCCAGCAATGTGCAAACATGCACAGGTCTGCTCGGATTCTCGTAGGTGTAAGTATGGGTTTTCGTTTCCTTCTCCCGAGAAGGGTTTATCCCGAATCATATTAATTAGACATGAGCGCAGCTCATAGCCAGGTGTTATGATAGACTCTACAGATTTTGGTGGTTCAAACCTTTTGCGCATGCCATAAAGACAGATAGGCATGGAATTTAAAGTATCCATGAACATAAAATGATGAAAAGTTAGGGATAAAATAGAAAAGATAAAAGTATAATATAAGATTAAGCTAAACTAAGTCAAAATCAGCAAACCGTTCCCCGGCAACGGCGCCAAAAATGCTTGTTGGTATAAATTAACTGCACTCTATTAAATATTATTATTATAAGATTATCCGAAAGCGCACAGATAATATACCGCTGTCACATTTTACCTGGAAATTTTAAATATCGTATCCACAGGGAACAGTAGGTGATAATGACCAAGCCGATGAACTTAACCCTACAATTAGGCTTATATAATATTAAGAAAGAGGAAATAGCTATTGACTATCTAGTTCCAACAACCAGTAAGCTTTGTATAATACCGTTCTAACTGGGCGGTAACTTAGATAAGAGCAGAAATCAGAGTTCTTTCCTACCTAGCACCTATACACCTACCAATCCTATCAACGGGAAGTGGACTACAGAGGAACCAACGTAGCTGTCACCTACGCGGACTACCACTATCCAGCTAATCAGGGGGCATTCACAAGTAAACCTAGCTTAGGCACCACGCCTACACTACGAAATCCTACTTCAATCTATAGGGTCCTAAAGATCAAAGCACTCAATATGAGTTGCAAACTTAAGAACAAATAAGAACAACTGCTTACTTGAATTAGAATGTTGAATACAAAAGTATCTCAGAACGTAGCTCCGGGCGAGAAAGTTGAATCCAGAAGAATACAGCCATGAAGAAGCACCGACAGGCCGGAACTCCTCCAGAATCTCTACTCTCCTACTCTATCTCTCTAATCTCTAAACAAGACCAGATCTAGATGAACTAGTCTCTCCTAACTGCTACAACTAGATGAACTAGAACTAGAACTAGATCAACTAGAGGGACCCTAACCCCAATTTATGTAGAGAATATGAAGCACCAAGGTGTAGAATGCCTCTAGGAGAGGCCTTGGGGCGTCATTATATAGGCCGAGGTGGAGTAGGGGGCAAGGAACCGCCACGTCATCGATCCGTGTCTCATGTTATGTGCACCGTCGGATCAAACTGACTTTAGATCGATGTAGGGATGCTTTACTTGGTTGCCAAGGAAGCGTGGAAGGAAGATTCTAGATGGCGGGGCCCAGACTCCAGTAGGGGGGCACCGGCTGGCCCCACCTGGTCAGGTCTGGGGCCCCGGTTGCTTCGGGTGTCTTCTAGATGCTTCCCACGTTCTGATAACGATATTGCCTTCGCGGATAAGTTTCGTGATATTTAAGCACTTTAATCCCTCTTTTATGCTTTTCTGGAATAACCCCTGGAAAATACAGAACATGCAAAACTCGTGGAAATTGTCAGTTAAAACCCTAGACTAGTGTGTATTCGGGTATCCTTTTGTGTCTAAAGTTCTAATAAAAGTTGACGTTATCTGCCGTCAACAGCTATGCCCTAGATGGTGAAGCTCTAATGATTCTAGGGTTTCTAGCTCTCTAAACTGGATGAACTGATATCTGATTGATCTGACTAATTGATATCTTAACCCTAGGGGTCTGGGGGTCCTTATATAGGCCGGTGGGATGAACCGTAGCCCTTGGATCAAACCGACTTCGACGGACGGTGGAGATTGCGTGAGATTTCGGGATGTGGGACCACGTCGAAACACAGGTGAAAAGAACTCTCTAACAGGTCGGCCGACCCTCTCTCATTGCCAATTGGGCCTTGCTTCGTCAGGCGTGTATCTGGTATTCTCTAGAATATTCTTAAACTCCTTTCGCGGCGGAATTTGTTATTTTAATCTGACATGTGGGTCTCCCTTGATCCTTTTCTGAATAACCCCCTACAAAATACTGATTCACCAAAACTATGGAATTCTATCAGTTAAAGCCCTATTCTATAGTGGTGTTTGCCTTTATACCCTTATTTCATATTTAGTTGACGGGTAAAATCATACAATAATTACCGTCAACAAGCTCCCCAAGCTTAACCTTTGCTAGTCTGTTAGCAAAGCCAAACTTTAGCATGTATCATAAGCTATAGCTACCCTTCACAAGTATTTAGTTTTAAACCAAGAAGTACTCAAGGATTAGAGTAGACCAAGCTAACCCTTAGACTTACCTTTATTACCTTCAACCATAGAGCTTGTAGCTTTCTCTTGGGTCTTGAGCAATTGAAGGATAGAATGTCTAAGTTAAGCACTATGTCTCAAGCTCTGTCGTTCAACTCTTATCCTGGAGCTTTTTGCAAATTTTCAAAAATAAAACTCAGAGTTTCTTGTGTATGACTCCCTCAAGTCTCTCAATATGTGGTATTTGTGGATCCTTACCAAGGCAATAGTGATGCATGCCTTCTCCTCTCTCTCACCCTAAAACTAATGGCTTATGTGGAGCTCATAGGTAAGGAGACAGCTCATACATACTTGCAATGAATATGTTGTAAAGTCAAACAATGGATCCAAAGGAAACAACTCATACAGTTGAATCAAGATGTGCAAGTGTGTGGATGTGAGGTTGTAGATGGATATATGTGGTGGCTAATCCTAATTCTACTCTTTTGCTCCTTGGAGACATTTTTCTCTTCTTTTTCAATACTAGGGAATTCTTCTGCAGGACAACATGGGCTATCTTTCTCCTTTTTTTTCAAGCGGGCATCAGAGTACCCATTGTTTTGATAAATTCGGACATTGTCCATTTTTACCTCTCAGGCGGGCATCTTTGTACCCATTGTTTTCTCTCATCTCACTCTTTTGCATAGCCACATGCCTCTTCTCTGCAACAGTACTTTTTCTTTTTCTTTTGAGAGATAGCAACAAGAACTTTGGAGCATTGATCTGGGGTAACCAATGGGGTATATATTTTTGGGTGTTTCCTCCTAGTGTAGGAGTAAACTTTTCGGTGGAATAGATGGAATGTGTGGAATGTGGATGCGTCTACTCAGGAAGTGAGTAGTGCATTTTGGGTGGAGTGCACATGATCTTGATTGTAAAAGCAAGACAAGTTCCTAAGGTATCAACAAAGCTTGACTAAACTCAAAACAAAGCAAGAAGCATATAATATGATGTGTGTTTTCCTATTCTAGTATGTATGGCTGTGGTAGGAATGTAAAGCTCTTGTCATACAGGAACTCATCATGTGGGTTTAAGGATTTTCAAAATAAATCTCCAAAATTCAAGTATCAGTAGGAACAAGATAAATAGCAACTCATACTTTGCATATCATATCCCTCAATTACTTAGACTTAGATCAAGCATTTCCTACCCACAAGTTTTAGGTTCAAAGTAAATCTTCAAGTTAAAATGGTTGTGTCTAAAACTTGGGATGATTCAAGGTTGAAAACTAAGTGTTATGAGGAATCATGGTGGGGTGCTACTTATCAAATTCCTGAGTATGGTTTTCATCTAGTTGAGCAAAATTATTGTAAGCACTCTCTTTTTATTTTATTCAAACACACTAGCTAACCTAAACACTATTTATTTGATTTTTAAATTTTTATCTCACTAGCTAACTCACGCGAAAAGCAATATGGTACAATAATAAGGTTGGAAACTTATACTTAGCTGGATTCAAGTGGAGGGTGCCCTTCCCCAAGTTGGATGTTTGATAGGGTCCTTGATGTTGCAAGTTGAGTGATCCTTTTGGGAGCAGGTGTACCGGCAGCGTAGAGATGTCGGGTTGACTAGCTCTTTGATTTTGTATTGTCCTGTAAAACTTAATTATCAACAAGAATACCGAATCTCATAGAGAGGGGTTAGGTCAATACCACTCCATGGTAAGTGATTGATTTTATAATTCCAGCAGAAGTTTCCAAGTTAGGTGGACCTTCATGTGTCCACATATTTTTGGTATTTTTCATAAAGTGTGGGTCTTCATGGGCCCACATATTTTTGGTATTTTTAATTTTATAAATGCAAAAAGTAAATACGATGCAGATGTCTATTCTAGATGCAAAATTTTTTTTGTGCCTCCATAATGGATAGTCTTTATGAGCTATGCCACAAGACTAGTCACATGGGGCTTTTAGATTTTATTATGCAAAGCAATAAATATTTTTATTTTCTTTTTAATGCAGGGAAGTAAATATGCAACTACTTAAGATATTAATGCAATGCTGAAAGCAAATAAGCATAAATACTAGTTTTACCTTTTGGCGAAGGCTCGTTTGTTTATAGTCCTCCGAATAGGACTCCTTGTCTGTTCATTCCTTAGGTGCATCATTGGGTTGAGATGACCCTGGTTACACTTCTGATGGTGAGCTGGAAGGTGACTCATTCTTCCTTCATTCCTTTCTGGTTGGTGAAGTTGATGTTGATGGTGGAGTTGAAGCTCGGAGCTCATCTTTCACAGTGTCTTCATTTTTCTTCTCTTTATTCTTTTCGAGTTCTTCCTTATAATCCTCCCAACTATCCTTGAGTGGTTGGCTCTTCAAGTGTGGAGAGGAACGGCGTCTCCTCCTTGACCTGTTCTTTTTCGGCTGCTCATAAGTTGTATAACTGTTGAAGTAGCAGCGGACCTTTTCCTTGTGGAACTGGAAGTGGACCTCCCCTAATCTCATATAGATAATTGCTCTTGTAGTGTTGAGGAACGGTCTTCCAAGTACGAGCGGTGGATCGTACTCTTCTTCTCTCATGTCCAGGTCCAAGAAGTCAGTGGAGACATAGTGATCATGAATCTTTACCATAACGTCCTTAGCAATCCCCTCTGGAAATCTGAATGACTGATCCGCCATCTGCAGCTGCGTGTAGGTAGAGTACAAGGGTGTCTGTCACACCCGTATTTTAAGGTTAAAATAGGATGCATAAAAGACTCATATGTGCCGCAGGAATAGTCGCACATATAAGCTGACAAATTACAAATGTATCATCACAGTGTTTACATAACGAAATATTATTTATTACATAGTCTCAACAAAAACCAATAACAACTACGATGACTCGCTTGCGGAAGCTCCATCACAGGGACAAGGTCGACTGGGAGACACCAAGCCTAATACTCATTTCGATAGTTTTCACTCCAATTTTTATCTGTGGTGGGGAATTGCAAGGGTGCGCACATTTCGTACTCCGCAAGTATAACATGGGTTCATGAGGCACAACAGGCTTGACACTGTTTGACTGCGTTTAGCTTTTTAATAATCATATTTATTTTACAGCAATTGAGTAGCATCAATGTAATTCCAACTCCCAATATTAATCCAATGATCAATTGTAATAAGGTTAATAAATAGCAAAGATATTAACAGCAATAATAATCATAGCATGGTGAACAATATATACATCTAACGGAACATGTGCCTAAGGTTGCTCATGACCACGAGCACGGCTGTTATAACAGATTATTAAACTCTGCACAGGGGTGTACACTTTCACTGTGAGTCATGATTTTCTGATGCATGGGTTGATCGGACCCAAACACCAGCTAACCATATAAAGCCATTTAAAGGTTTGTCTAACAAGTTAGGGCCGCAAGGTTTTAGCAGCAGCAAGATGTAGGAAACCCCCTTCTCAATATGGCACACTCCTTCTAGGCTATACTCATAAGATTAGAAGCTGTCTTACACCCAGGTGGCACCCCTCTAGTGCCCTTTCGGGTAACCGTTAACAAGCTAGAAAAGGTCCTCTAAACAACTAGAGCCAGAGCCATATAGCCCTCACAGTTGTATGGAAAATCCCGGTTCATCAGGTTCAAAAATCCTACAGAGAGAAACTAGAGCCACATAACCCTGAGCTCTAGCCCCCTTTGAACAGTAATAAAATCATATTCAATTGTTTCATTGCATAATCCATTAATCGTATCACAAGATCATTGGTATCAATAAAGCACTAGCAAAGAGCTACCCAATGCATATCCCAAAAGGTGAACAAGGAATCGAGATAGCAAGTCTATGTTATAATCTCTAAGGTTGTCAAGGTGCACACATGCATGTATGAATTATGATTATTGTGAATAGGACAACAAGGATGGTCCATGTTATACTTGCCTTAAACTTGAGATCCTTTCTCTAATCCAAATCTTCAATTGATAGCTCAAAGAATCACCACGTAACACTCACCGACGGGACATGATCATAAAGCACCACACAAACATTCGAGCAAACATACACAAAGTAAACAATGGAATATTAATTAGAACAGTACACCAATAGTAGAAAAATAGTTTGAAAAGATTATAAAACTATTCTACTCGTTCTCACGAATACATTGATACAAAGATCACAAAAACGGATTTAAAACGTAGAAGTTATGATTTTCCGAAGATTTACTATAGAAAAACAATTAATATAATATTAACTCAAAATTTTAAAGTGATAAATTTTACTGTATAGTAGTAAAAACATGTAGAGTTCAAAAATACGAATCTAACCATCTTGAACGGATCAAATTAGAGTTAAAACGGAGAAACGACGGAGAAAAATACAAACTGGTAGCAAACTTGTAAATACGTCATCTTCTACCTCCTCGGGTCATCTTCTTCCTCTATCCATATACAGAACGTGAACTCCATGAATGGGGGGTTGATGTTTCTTGCACGTGGCGAGAGGGAAAAAGGCTCGGGCTGAGTAAGGGAGGGCGCTGCTCGGCCAGCTTGGCCCTCGGCCAGGGTGAAGGGCAGGGCGTTGGCCCCCCTGCTTGGGCAAGGTATGTTGTTCTGCTGCTTGCTGGATGCCTGCGGTTCGTTGCTTGCTGTTTGCCTTGCACGCAGGGGAGGAAGGGGAGGACTCAGCCGGCAGGGGCAGGACAGCGGCGCCCGGCACGCGCAGGCCTAGCTCGCAGGAAGCAACAGCTCCGGACAGCATAAAGACATGGCTGGAAAATGATGAACACAGGGTGCTCCAATGGTGCTGCTCATCGGAAAGTTTGACCGGAAAATGAAAAACGGACTGGAAACGGTCAAACGGAGATGAATTCAAGAAACCGAATATATCACGACGTAGACAACAAAGAGGGCTACCTCGTGGCGGTGATGGTTTTTGCTCGAGACGGTCGAGATGGCCGAAAAAGCTCGCCGGAGAGTTCGCCGGAAAACTAACTTTTTCAAACTTCGGCTTTAGATCTAAGAGGCTACGAGCGGCGGCTGTGAAAACGGGTCGTACTTTCGGAATCAGCGCGTCGAGAGCTTCACAACCATATATATAGTTGTAGGGTTTGAGGTCGGCACAAAATAAGATATTTTATTATTTTTGGAATTATTAAATATTCCGAATTAACTAATTCTAGAAAAATCCAGAATTGATATTTGGGCCCTGAAAAATATTCCGAAGGCATTGAAAATTATGGAAAAATTTTTAGAGACAATTTGGAACATGATGAACCCAGATAAAGAATTTGGAGCTCATGAAAAGATATTTTGGAGCATCTAAAAATTAGATTTTGCTCGTAGAAAAATAGGGAAAAGATCTAGAAAAGCCAGAAAAATTTCCAGAAAGTTTTTTGAGAGAAATTGATGAATGATGAGCACCAAAGGATGATTTAGAGCTATAGAAAAGGTTCTGAAAAACTCCAATTGAATGATCTGAGTTGGAAAATGAGGAATTTAATTATAAAAGGGGACAGAGACACATTGTAGAGAAGATCGTTGTACTAAATGCATTTTGAAAATTTACTCACTCACAACATAAAATAATTAACAAAAGAATTTGAATAATTTTTAGTTTTGGCAAAGACCAATCAACCAAAATAAATAATATGCAAGTGCATGAGTGCACATCCATGTTGCTAAAACCTAGTTGAATTTTAACTTAATGAAAATTTTTAATTTTCCTAGATTTTCATGAGCTCAAAATACCAACTTAAATCATTTTACCTATATTTTAAAAGTAGCAAAATTTGGGGTGTTACAATTCTACCCCCTTAAGATGAATCTCGTCCCGAGATTCGAGAGAAGAAGATTGAACAGGTAAGAATGCTCTGGCCTTGGCTCTTCTTTACTTTCTCTTGTAGCTCCCTTTTGTAACCTTCCAATGCACTTTGCATGTTACCATCACCTTGTTCTTAATACATTACTCAAGCTACCACAACTTTGATAGATACTCCAAACAAACTCTTCAGTAATTCTAGTAGCAAAGCCACTTCTCTTTCCCAAGGTAGGTTTCATTTAACTACATTCATATGCTGGTGTTGATACTCAATTAAGTAGCAACTTCTAAACACATCTCTTTAGTCCTTGGTGTCGACCAAAACTCTTTTAGCATAACTCTTCTTTGCTAAAGGCATCAGAACGACGGTTGCTTCTACAGGTGATACTTATCTAAGATCTCTTGGTCGCCTTCTTCAATGTACTTATAATAGAATCTTAGTATCCTGTTGGAACTCCGAGTTAGTCTGGTTCAATACTGCCTTTATTATCTCGAATTCTCTATAGCTCTGCCATAGTAGATAATTTAATCAATAATGTACTTTCTTTATCCAAACTCTACTTATCTTCCGAGTAACATTATTGATGCTTCTAGTTTCCCATAGAGATAGCTGTAGATATCCAATATCTCCTTTTTTTATCAAGAATGCCTTCTTGTCTTGAGTATGATGAAGGTTGAATTCCCAACTGATGATATCTCAAAGCGGACACCAATCTTGATGAAACCATGCCCTCCACATGAATGAACTTGACAAGCCTAAGTAAAGATACCTACTCTTGATTGTGATTTCTTAACCGTAGGGACAATTAAAACTTCCATGTGATGCACTAGAACTAAGAAACTTCATCTTGTTACTCCGTTAGCTTGGCTACCCCCTTAAGAAAAGATTAGCTAGGGGCACCAAAGAGTAGATTAAATCTTATTCTGAGTGGGTTAATTAACTACCATCATATACTTCTAACCTCCCAACAATACTCATGAACATAGGTATATAATAGGTAATCTGAATTTCTTCGCGAGTAGAAAAACAGCAGCACCGTAAATCAGTTATAACTCCAGCTCTGTTATTCCAAATAAGTCGCACAATATACCGTTGGAAAGCTGATGAAATTCTCTACAACTTTCTTATAGAACAGTTTTTCATATTCTGCGGTTAAGATAGTCGAAAACAGTATAGAACAGAAACTGCTCCTGATTCCAGACAGCACAGTTGCATCGTCTTGTGATTTTTATAACTGGCAAACTAAAATAGATATTGGGGCAATTCTTGCGCTCAAAAAACTATCTTGGAGTCTACTTTGGTCCAGAATTGTTCCATGATTTTTGATCTTTCAAACACAGAGTTACAAGCTGATGAAGACATGTTGCTCCGAGAAGACAGAATAGAGAAACAGGAGAGAAAGAACCCCAACTATTTATTTTGTTATTCCTTATACCTTAGCTTTATAAACTAAATGAAATTATGAACAATTCCATAAGATCATTGCACTCATTACAAAGATCCAAATCAAGCAATATCACAATAACAATTCAACAAGGCACAACAATCAATGATACTCAACTTGCAACACTATCGTTCTATCTCTATCAAGAGTTCAACTATAATGCTTAACCTCATGCTATGCAAAAATAAGATAACAGATAGTTTTAAAAGCATGTAAAACCAAGGATATTTATAGCAACAAGGCGCAGACGAGTAAAGGAGTATAATATAGTAAAAATTATCAAGGGAAATGGAACAAGGATTCCATAGCATGCTATAAAGCTAAAGATGACCAATTCCTAACTAGACTTGCGTCCTATAGTCAACACATGCTTTGATACCAATCTGTTACACCCGTATTTTAAGGATAAAATAGGATGCATAAAAGACTCATATGTGCCCCAGGAATAGTTGCACATATAAACTGACAAATTACAAATGTATCATCACAGTGTTTACATAACGAAATATTATTTATTACATAGTCTCAACAAAAACAAATAACAACTACGATGACTCGCTTGCGGAAGCTCCATCACAGGGACAAGGTCGACTGGGAGACACCAAGCCTAATACTTATTTCGATAGTCTTCACTCCAATCTTCATCTGTGGTGAGGAATTGCAAGGGTGAGCACATTTCGTACTCCGCAAGTATAACACGGGTTCATGAGGCACAAAAAGCTTGACACTGTTTGACTGCTTTAGCTTTTTAATAATCATGTTCATTTTACAGCAATTGAGTAGCATCAAGGTAATTCCAACTCCCAATATTAATCCAATGATCAATTGTAATAAGGTTAATAAATAACAAAGATATTAATAGCAATAATAATCATAGTATGGTGAACAATATATACATCTAGCGGAACGTGTGCACAATGCTGCTCATGACCGTGAGCACGGCTGTTATAACAGATTATTAAACTCTGCGCAGAGGCGTACACTTTCACTATGAGTCATGATTTTCTGATGCATGGGTTGATCTGACCCAAACATCAACTAACCATATAAATCCATTTAAAGGTTCGTCTAACAAGTTAGGGCCACAAGGTTTCAGCAGCAGCAAGATGTAGGAACCCCCTTCTCAATATGGCACACTCCTTCTCAGCTATACTCATAAGATTAGGGGCTGTTTTACACCCAGGTGGCACCCCTCTAGCGCCCTTTCGGGTAACCGCTAGCAAGATAGAAAAGTCCTCTAAACAACTAGAGCCAGAGCCATGTAGCTATAACACAGGGACACGTTGACTGAGAGACACCAAGCCTAATACTCATTGCAATAGTCTTCACTCCAATCTTCATCTGTGGTGATGAATTGCAAGGGTGAGCACATTTCGTACTCAGCAAGTACAACACGGGTTCATGAGGCACAAAAGGATAGACACTGTTTGACTGCATTTAGCTTTTAATATACATGTTCATTTTAGCAATTGAGTAGCATCAAGATCCCAAACCCATAATTAATCCAATGATCAATTGTAATAAGGTTAATAAACAGCAAAGATATTGACAACAATAATCAACGTAATATAATTCATAGTAACCATCTAGCAGAACGTGTGACCAAGGCCGCTCGTGACCGTGAGCACGGCTATCATGATAGATTATTAAACTCTGCGCAGAGGTGTACACTTTACCTGTGAGTCATGATTTTCTAATGCTTGGGTTGATCGGACCCATACACCAGCTAACCATATAAAGCCATTTAAAGGTTCGTCTAACAAGTTAGGGCCACAAGGGTGAGTGGCAGCGAGATGTAGGAACCCCCTTTTCAATATGGCACATTCCTTCTCGGCTATACACATAAGACTAGAAGCTGTACTACACCCAAGGTGGCAAACCCCCAACTGCGCCCTTTCGGGTAACCTCTAACAAGCTAGAAAAGTTCTTTTAAATGACTAAAGCCAGAGCCATATAGCCCTCACAGCTGTACGGAAAATCCCGGTTCATCAGATTCAGAAATCCTATGGAGAGAAACTAGAGCCAAACTGTCGAAGGAATACCGGCGATAGTCTACCGAGGGGTATGCCCGCGGTAGTAGATGAGATGGTGAGGGTGCGCCTAGGACGAACGAGGGAGCACAATTCATGCTGAACAGAGATTTAGACAGGTTCAGGCCGCCACGAGGCGTAATACCCTACGTCCTGTGTGTTGCTATGTTGTATTGCTAATAGATTAGATGAATCGAGTAGAACCCCCTGCCCGCCTTATATAGTCCGGGGGGCAGGGTTACAAGTTGATCTTGCCATACATAACAGATTACAATTCTAGCCGATCTAGGAAACCAATCGGCTAGATCTTAGGAAAGCTATTTTCTTGCCCACTAAGGACTCGGCGGATATACGCGATCTTCTGGAGATCGTATGGGCGACGCGTCCTTGGTAGTTCAGGCCTGTTTGATAGACTTGGGCCAAGTATGACTATGCGGGTATACGGGCTTATACCCCCACAGCTAGTCCCCGAGCGCCTTGCATTCATCGAGAGGTGCAGACCTTCAGCGTTGCTTGACCAGACGGATGTAAGGGGCTCAGAAAAAATTGAAAAAAGTTTCCCTTTAGCGAAGTGTATCCACTTTTACCAGGACAGAGCCAATACCTTCACCGGCAGGTGAAGTGTATCCACTTAGTCCCCGAGCCTGATAGTAGGTGACGCAGTCACGTGGTGTCAGGGTCAAAATCTTTATCCTTGTTGATCTTGTGAAGTGTCGACGAAGTTCCCGAGCAGCTTTAGTGCTCGAAAACACTTGATGAAGATGACGAAGTCCCCGAGCAACTTTGCTGCTCGGAAACGCTTGACAAGGCGGCAAAATTTCTGAGCAACCTTGCTGCTCGGAAACACTTGACGAAGGTGACGAATTCCCTGAGCAGCCTTGCTGCTCGGAAACACTTAACGAAGGTGACAAAATCCCCGAGCAGCTTTGCTGCTCGAAAACACTTGACGAAAGCGACGGAGTCCCCGAGCAGCCTTGCTGCTCGGAAACACTTGACAAAGGCGACGAAGTCCCCGAGCAGCTTTGCTGCTCGGAAACACTTGACGAAAGCGACGGAGTCCCCGAGCAGCGTTGCTGCTCGGAAACACTTGACGAAGGCGACGAAGTCCCCGAGCAGCTTTGCTGCTTGGAAACACTTGGACGAAGACGACGGAGTCCCTGAGTAGTGCTTATTGCTCGGAGACGCTTGAAGAAGACGACGGAGTCCCCGAGCAGTGCTTATTGCTCGAAAACACTTGAAGAAGACGACGGAGTCCCCGAGCAGTGCTTATTGCTCGGAGACGCTTGACGAAGGCGACGAAATCCCCGAACAGCTTTGCTGCTCGGAAACACTTGACGAAAGCGAGCGGTGCTTTTCTCTGCAACAAACGATTTGTAAACCGAAAATACCATGTGCCGTTTGACAGAGGAATAAATAGAAAAAGCGAACATTTGGTTTATCTTCTTGCGCATTCAAATCCCAAAACACACATCCGTCTCCGCCTATTCCTCCACCGCCGTCTAGGGTTCCATTTTTTTCTGCCGCCACCATAGAAAAACCATTGAATCCACCTCTCCCTCGCCCAGATCTGCCATGCCAGGCACCAGGAAGAGCACCCGCGAATCAAAAAAGTCAAAAGAGGCACAACCGGGGGAATTCCGCATGTCGAACGAATGGCAGCCGTCAGTATTGGGAAGATCGCAGCTCGATGCGCTCGTGTCCTGGGGATTCCTTCCTGACCAGGCGACCGGAGGCTGGAGAATATCACAAGGTGAACCATATCCAATGCCTGATTCTGGAGAAATAGTAGTCTTTTCTGATTATTTTACCCGCGGATTTGGTTTGCCATGCCATCCGTTTCTTCGCAAGTTACTTGATTATTACCAAATTTTCCTGTGCCACTTGAATCCCAATTCTATCCTCTCGACGAATGCAAGGCGCTCGGGGACTAGCTGTGGGGGTATAAGCCCGTATACCCGCATAGTCAGACTTGGCCCAAATATGACTATGCGGGTATACGGGCTTATACCCCCACACAAACCATCCAACCCAAGGCTCTAACCCCCTTTTGAACAGTAATAAAAATCATATTAAATGTTCATTGCATAATCCATTAATGATATCACAAGATCATTGGCATTAATAAAGCACTAGCAAAAGCTACCCAATGCACATCCCAATAGGTAAACAAGGAATCAAGATAGCAAATCTAGATTATGATCTCTAAGGTTGTCAAGGTGGACACATGCATATGTAGTATGAATTTATCGTGAATAGGACACAAGGATGGTCCATGTTATACTTGCCTTGATCAAAGAATTCCTGCTGGTCCTGCTCGTAGAAGTACTCTTGATCGTCCACGAATTGCTCACCTTCTACTCACACGATCATCATATCACCACACAAACAACGGGCAATCATACACGAAGCAAATAAGGGAAATTAATTAGAACAGTACACCAATAGAATAAAAACAGTTTAAAAATGTTATAAAAATATTCTAATCGTTCCAACGATCACATCGATATAAAGATCACTGAAAACGGATTTAAAACGTAAAAGATATGATTTTTCGAAGATTTGTTATAGAAAAATAATTAATATAATAATAGCTCGAAATTTAAAAAGTGACAAACTTACTGTACAGTGGCATAAACATGTAGAGTTCGAAAATATGAATCTAACGTAATTTGAATCATTTTAAACGGATTTAAAATAAAGGAATTATGGGCAAAATATACCTTAATGGCAAAACTGCAATAAATGAAAACGTATTTCTAATCCAACAGCGCGAAAATACGCTTTCCAGATTGGGAAAGCACAACTCCAGCAAGGCGCTTTGGATGGCAGACACAAATAGTTGAAAGCTTAGGGGCTCTTTAACAAAAGTGGCAGGGGCGACGGTGTTGACCGGTATTGACCCGCATCTCAACCGTTCTGGGCCGTTGATCGCGTGTTCGATGGCTGGGAATAAAACAGAGGGGGCGCTGGTGGCCGGCCGCCAGAACAGGGGCACAGGCGGCGGCGCCATGGCCAGCTCTTCGCTGGAAATCGCGTTCTCACGTTTCAGTGCGCAAAATAGTGCGGGAAAAGGTGCGGGTGATCTATAACTCGATCGCAAATCCATCTAAGGCATCTGGAAGGGCAGAGCACGCGCGTCTAGGAAGCAGCGCGAGCCATGGCGGCCTCGAGTCGCGGGTGAGGTCGCTGGCACAGCAGGGGGGTGGAAACACCAAAATGGCGTGGCTATGAGTTTTCTCACCTTGCAAATAATCTCTGGGAAGGTTCAATTCCAGCGGAGCAACGTCGGGGATGCGGGGTCGGCGTTGGGGGCGGAATTCCTCGTCGGCGGCTTCCTTAAGCTAATGATGGCGAAAATCAGCGGTAGAAGAGGGAAATTGGAGGGTCAGACGGCTTCCCGCAGGCACGATGATGCTTACCGTGCCCTGAATTTGGTCGAAAGAGGAGCGGAGAAGGCCGGCGGCGATTGCGGCTTCGTTTGCCCGCGACAGAGCTTTGAGTGCAGCGCAATGAAGCTAGGGCTTGTCCAGGGCGGCGCAGGAGATAACAGATGGAAAAGAATAGGGTTTTGTGGACTCTAGACCTTTTATACGCCCAGGCTGGAATGCAGTAGATGGATTTGGAGGCAACACAGGAAGACTGGTTTCTGTTCCATCTCGACAGGGGCTTCGTTGGTCCTCTGTTCGGGCTCGGTTACGATGGGGATGAGGGTGACGAGGGGGCCCGGCTTGGCAGACAAAGGCAAGGAGGGGGCGTGCTCGCGTTGGCCTGCTGGCTCGGCATGGAGCGCGGCCTCATGGCTACGA
Organism: Eremochloa ophiuroides; assembly: GCA_038502445.1. Taxonomy (NCBI): domain Eukaryota; kingdom Viridiplantae; phylum Streptophyta; class Magnoliopsida; order Poales; family Poaceae; genus Eremochloa; species Eremochloa ophiuroides. The sequence continues at coordinate 36,380,974 of JAHLJS010000004.1, forward strand.
ACAGAGAAGAAGGAAGCAACTCTTGACACAGTAGAAGGAAAATGAGTTTTCCTTTATAACTTTCAGAAATAGGTTTCAAGAATATATTTGTGAAAATCCAACAAAGCAAAATGTATATCAAGCAAACAGAAATAGTGCTCAGCAGCATGGATGCATCAATACATGTTGATAAATTAATTTAGACCAAAGCGAAATTATTATATGCCCAGTAATCCACTAGCTACAGGAAAAAGAAAAAATGTATTTAAAACATTTAAAGTTGCCAGGTTTTAAATAGATTTAAAATTAGGGTGTTACAGATTCTACCCCCCCTTAAAAATAATCTCGTCCTCGAGATTGAGCGGTGCTTACTCAAATAACTGCGGGTAGGATTTCCTGAGATCATCTTCCCTTTCCCATGTTGCCTCTGCCTCTGAATAACGGTTCCACTGAACTTTACACATTTTAATACCTCTACTCCTGGTAATTCTCTCTGCTGTCTCCAAAATCTTAATCGGATACTCCTCATACGTGAGATTATCTTTAATCTTTAATTCTTCCAAAGGTATTTGCTCTTCCGGCATACGTAAACACTTCTTCAGTTGAGAGACATGAAACACATTATGCACAGCGGCTAGATTTTCAGGCAGCTCTAATTCATAAGCAACTTCACCACGTCTGGCTATAATTTTAAACGGCCCAACATACCTTGGTGCTAACTTTCCTTTCATAGCAAATTTCCACACCTTTCATTGGTGACACCTTCAAGTAGACATAATCTCCTACTTCAAATGCTAAATCTCTTCTCCGATTATCAGCATAGCTCTTCTGACGGGATTGTGCTATTCTCAAGTTCTCCCGGATTATCTGCACTCGTTCATCTGCATCTCTCAGAACATCTGATCCAAACACCTGAGTTTCACCAGTTTGATTCCAAAACAGAGGGGTTCTACACTTACGTCCATACAAAGCTTCAAACGGAGCCATCTTAAGACTTTGCTGATAACTGTTGTTATAGGAGAATTCTGCATAAGGCAAACTTTTATCCCAACTACCAGACTGCAATGCACAAGCTCTCAACATATCTTCCAATATCTGACTAACTCTTTCAGTCTGCCCATCTGTCTATTGATGATATGCTGTACTAAAATTCAATTGGGTCCCCAATGACTCATGTATTGCTTTCCAAAAGTGAGACGCAAATTGTGTACCTCTGTCAGAAACAACCTTTTTAGGTACTCCATGCAGGCAAACTATCCTCTCTATATACAAAGTGGCTAACTTTGGTCCTCGATAATCAGTCTTGACTGGTATAAAGTGAGCAACTTTAGTTAACCTGTCTACTATCACCCATATAGAATCATAACCATTTTGCGTGCGAGGTAATCCCACTGTGAAATCCATACCAACTTCTTCCCACTTCCATTCAGGAATCTTCATTGGTTGCAACAATCCTGCAGGTCTCTGGTGTTCAGCTTTCACCCTTTGACAAACATCACACACTGCCACATATTCAGCCACATCTCGCTTTAAACCAACCCACCAATACTTCTCTTTAAGATCAAGATACATCTTAGTACTACCAGGATGTATAGAATAAGCTGACTCATGTGCTTCTCGCAGAATTTTCTGTCTTATTGCTGGATCCTCAGGTACACACAACCTCTTGCCATGCCACAGGGTTCCATTATCATCCATTCTAAAACCAGGTGACTTACCAACCACTATATTTTCTGCTATCTCTTTCAATTTCTCATCTTTCAACTGTCCTTCGCGAATCTCTGGCTCAAGTGTAGGTTCCATCACCAGTTCAGCTACATTGAGGACAACTCCCAAGTTTAGATGTTCAAATTCAGCACATAACTCACTCGACATAGGCAATAACTGCATCTCATTAGCATAACTCTTCCTACTAAGAGCATCTGCAACAACATTAGCCTTTCCTAGGTGATAATGCACATCCAAATCATAATCTTTAATCAACTCTAACCATCTGCGCTGCCTCAAATTCAAGTCAGACTAGGTGAAGATATAACTCAAACTCTTATGATCGGTGTATACATCACTCTTATGTCCAACTAGATAATGTCTCCAGATCTTCAAAGCATGAACCACAGCTGCTAACTCTAAATCATGAGTAGGATAGTTTAGTTCATGTTTCCTCAACTGCCTAGATGCATAAGCAACAACTCTACCTTCTTGCATAAGGACACATCTCAAACCTTGACGAGATGCATCACAATAAATAGAGAACTTCTTGCTCAGATCTGGTAATACCAACACAGGTGCAGTAGTCAATCTCTTTTTTAACTCTTCAAAACTAGATTGACACGCATGAGACCATACAAACTTGGCATTCTTCTCTAATAAAGCTGTCATAGGTTTAGCAAGTTTAGAGAACCCTTCAATAAATCTTCTGTAGTAACCAGCCAATCCCAAGAAACTACGAATCTGACTCACATCAGTAGGTGGTTGCCGATTCAACACATCCTTCACCTTGCCTGGATCTACAGATATCCCACCATTGGACACAATATGACCAAGAAAAGCAACTTCCTTTAACCAGAATTCACATTTACTCCGTTTAGCATATAGCTTATGCTCTCTAAGTTTTTGCAATACTAGCCTCAAATGTTCAGCATGTTCATCTTCAGTTTTGGAGAATACCAATATATCATCAATAAACACTACCACAAACTTATCCAGATACTCCATAAACACCTTATTCATCATATACATAAAGTAGGCTGGTGCATTGGTCAAACCAAAAGACATGACAGTATACTCATACAAGCCATACCTAGTAGTAAAGGCTGTCTTCGAAATATCAGAAGCACGAATCTTTAGTTGATGATACCCAGAACGCAAATCAATCTTAGAGAACACACAAGCACCTCTCAACTGGTCAAACAGATCATCAATCCTAGGCAATGGATATTTATTCTTGATGGTTACCTCATTAAGTGACCAATAATCAACACACATCCTCTGACCACCATCTTTCTTGTCAACAAAAATAACAGGTGCACCCCATGGTGATGAACTAGGTCTAATGAAACCCTTTTCTAGCAATTCCTTTATTTGTTTCTTAAGTTCTTCTAATTCATTAGATCCCATTCTATATGGTCGTTTAGCTACAGGCGTAGTTCCAGGTAATAACTCAATAAGGAATTCAATGTCTCGGTCAGGTGGCATACCTGGCAACTCATCTGGAAAGACATCCGAAAATTCATCCACAACACGATCCTGTTGGTTCCCATCTTCGCTCACTTGATTCACAGCAGCTGTCGGTGGTTTTTGCACAATCACATCAACACTGAGTTTATCTCCATTGGGCGCAGTCAATTCGACTATCTTCTGTGCGCATTTAATCTCTACTTTGTGTTTCTTCATCCAATCCAATCCCAGGATAACATCAATACCGGCAGTTCTCAAAACTGTAAGCTTTTCTTTGAACTCTACCCCCTTAGAATAATACTAACTGATGGAAGGTAAAATCCAGCTTGCAAAACTCTACCCGGTGAATTTACTATAAGTGGGTTTGTCATTGGTGTTATGGGGATGGCATGTATCTTAACAAAATTGTGCGAGATGAAAGAATGCGAAACACCAGAATCAAAAAGAACAGTAGCGGGGATGGAGTTGACGTTGAACGTACCCATCATCACTTCTGGCGCTTCCTGAGCCGTGTCGGTGGACACATGATTCACCTTTCCAGTGTGGGATGGCCTCTGGCTATTGCTCTGACTCTGGGGGGTCTGCTGGTTCCTCTTCTTGGGACAAAAGTTGGCATAATGCCCTGGCTCCCCACAATGGTAGCATACTCTGGGAGTACTGGGTTCACTGATCTTCATGGGGGTGGTGTTTGGATTTCCCTGACGTGGAGTCTGCTGACCACTCTGCTGCTGGTACTGTGGGCGCTGCTGAAATTGAGAGCGCTGCTGGGACTGATTGCCTTGCTGATTGTTGTTGCGGTTCCACTGACTAATAGGCCCCTGATATTTCTGATGAAAGCCATGCTGAGAGTTGAGACACTGACGTGTTTTGCTTCCTGAGGACTGTCCCCTCAGCTTTCTCTTCCTATCCATCTCCCTTTGTCAAGTACAATAGCACGGTTTACTAGAGCTTGAAAGTTAGGATATGTGTTGCCTTTCAGCTGTAGCCTGAGATCATAGTAGATGCCCTTCAGAAACATCCGCTGCTTGTCAGCATCTTCTCTAACTTTATTTGGGGCATAGCGAGCCAGATGTGAGAACTGATCATGATATTCACTGACAGTCATCTGTCCCATCCTGAGATTCCTGAACTCTTCTTGCTTGAGTTCAATCACACCTTCAGGAATGTGTCGAGCCCTGAAGTCCCTAACAAACTCTACCCAGGTGACGGGAGGAGCATTGTTAGGACGTGCAGCTTGATAAGATTCCCACCAAGTCTGAGCTGCTCCCTGAAGCTGACCAGAAGCGTATAATACTTTGTGCTGGTCATCACACTAAGCGATGTTGAGCTGCTTCTCCACAGCCTAAAGCCAATCATCAGCCTCCAATGGGTCAGCGGCATGAGAAAACACAGGAGGGTGACCCTGCATGAACTCCCTTCTCTTATTCACGGGCGGTGGAGCAGGTGCATTCCCTCCAGCAGGTTGATTCTGGATGAATTGCATCATCATTTGCATCAACTGTGCCTGCATTTCCATCAGCTGTTCCGCCGTCATTGGTGGCGGTGGTGGGGGTTGGTTAGCTCCAGCAGGCCTTCCTCTAGGCATCTGCATTGCAAGTTAAGTAAAAAATTCTTTAGAATCATTCATTAACTCAAAAATAGCAACATATAAGTGCATCTGAAATTTTCTGGCGAGATACATCTGTAATAGTTTAGTAAAACGGAAATATCTGGAGTTCCCGAAATCCAATTTATGTGTACCATACATGGTTGGAAAGCTAATAAAATTTCCTACAACTTTTATTCAGACCACTTTCCCAGATTCTGACGTTAAATATACCAAAATAGAGCAAAACTGAAACTGTTCCAAGATTTCCAGACTGCACAGAACCTCGTCTTAGAACAGGTATATCTCTCAGCTCAAAATTGATAAAAAGTTAAAACTTATGGGTTTGGAAAGATATAGAAGTCTAGTTATTCCCAAAAAATGTCTATGATTTTTGCATTACTATATTTGGAGATATAACAGAAATATCACCTGCTGCTCCAGAAAACAGCAAGGGCAGAAACAGGTTGCAACTGAATCCACACTATAATTATGACTATAACTCAATATTATTATATAAGAAACTTGTAGACATGCCCACAAAGTTCCAGCAATCATCACAAAGATCCAAATCACACATTATCACAATAACAATTCATCCAAGCACACAAGTTCACAACTTCGAAACTACACGTGCTTCTCCTCAATTGGTAGACATCCTAAAGGGTATATATGATGATAGGCCATCGATATTTTGAGCAAGATGAGTATAGAAAATTTTGTAAAGCAACTAAAATAATAGATCAAGGAGATAAGCAGAAGTAGCTCAAAGAAAGATATCAAGGGGAGAGACAATAGTATGACAAGGATGAGAATTAGTCACACGAATGAGCAAGGAGATAGAAAAATAGTTTTCTAGCAAAATAAGGTTTGTAAATTGACCAGTGCTAACAAGGCTTGCGTCCTACAGTCAACAAAGCTTTGATACCGATCTGTCACACCCATATTTTAAGAATAAAATAGGATGCATAAATAACTCATATGTGCCCCAGGAATAGTCACACATATAAGCTGACAAATTATAAACAGTATCATCACAGTGCGCACAATACGAATAGACATTTATTACATAGTCTTGAACATATATAGATCAAATAGATAAATAATAACTAAGTCGAAATGCTGGTGGAAGCTCCAACACAGGGACACGTTGACTGGGAGACACCAAGCCTAATACTCATTGCGATAGTCTTCACTCCAATCTTCATCTGTGGTGATGAATTGCAAGGGTGAGCACATTTCGTACTCAGTAGGTACAACACGGGTTCATAAGGCACAAAAGGATAGACACTATTTGACTGTATTTAGCTTTTAATATACATGTTCATTTTAGCAATTGAGTAGCATCAAGATCCCAAACCCATAATTAATCCAATGATCAATTGTAATAAGGTTAATAAACAGCAAAGATATTGACAACAATAATCAATGTAATATAATTCATAGTAACCATCTAGCAGAGCGTGTGACCAAGGCCGCTCGTGACCGTGAGCACTGCTATCATGATAGATTATTAAACTCTGCACAGAGGTGTACACTTTACCTGTGAGTCATGATTTTCTAATGCTTGGGTTGATCGGACCCAAACACACCAGCTAACCATATAAAGCCATTTAAAGGTTCGTTTAACAAGTTAGGGCCACAAGGGTGAGTGGCAGCGAGATGTAGGAACCCCCATTTTCAATATGGCACATTCCTTCTCGGCTATACACATAAGACTAAAAGCTGTACTACACCCAAGGTGGCAAACCCCCAACTGTGCCCTTTCGGGTTACCTCTAACAAGCTAGAAAAGGTCTTTTAAATGACTAAAGCCAGAGCCATATAGCCCTCACAGCTGTACGGAAAATCCCGGTTCATCAGATTCAGAAATCCTATGGAGAGAAACTAGAGCCAAACCATCCAACCCAAGGCTCTAGCCCCCTTTTGAACAGTAATAAAAATCATATTTAATGTTCATGGCACAATCCATTAATCATATCACAAGATCATTGGCATTAATAAAGCACTAGCAAAAGCTACCCAATGCACATCCCAATAGGTAAACAAGGAATCAAGATAGCAAATCTAGATTATGATCTCTAAGGTTGTCAAGGTGGACACATGCATATGTAGTATGAATTTATCGTGAATAGGACACAAGGATGGTCCATGTTATACTTGCCTTGATCAAATAATTCCTGCTGGTCCTGCTCGTAGAAGTACTCTTGATCGTCCACGAATTGCTCACCTTCTACTCACACGATCATCATATCACCAACAAACAATGGGCAATCATACAAGAAGCAAACAAGGGAAATTAATTAGAACAGTACACCAACAGAATAAAAACAGTTTAAAAATGTTATAAAAAATTTTCTAATCGTTCCAACGATCACATCGATATAAAGATCACTGAAAACGGATTTAAAACGTAAAATATATGATTTTCCGAAGATTTGTTATAGAAAAATAATTAATATAATAATAGCTCAAAATTTAAAAAGTGCCAAACTTACTGTACAGTGGCATAAACATGTAGAGTTCGAAAATATGAATCTAGCGCAATTTGAATCATTTTAAACGGATTTAAAATAAAGGAATTATGGGCAAAATATACCTTAATGGCAAAACTGCAATAAATGAAAACGTATTTCTAATCCAACAGCGCGAAAATACGCTTTCCCGATTGGGAAAGCACAACTCCAGCAAGGCGCTTTGGATGGCGGACACAAATAGCTGAAAGCTTAGGGGCTCTTTAACAAAAGTGGCAGGGGCGACGGTGTTGACCGGTATTGACCCGCATCTCAACCGTTCTGGGCCGTTGATCGCGTGTTCGATGGCTGGGAATAAAACAGAGGGGGCGCTGGTGGCCGGCCGCCGGAACAGGGGCATAGGCGGCGGCGCCATGGCCGGCTCTTCGTCGGAAATCGCGTTCTCGCGTTTCAGTGCGCAAAATAGTGCGGGAAAAGGTGCGGGTGATCTATAACTCGATCGCAAATCCATCTAAGGCATCTGGAAGGGCAGAGGACGCGCGTCCAGGGAGCAGTGCGAGCCATGGCGGCCTCAAGTCGCGGGTGAGGTCGCTGGCATAGCAGGGGGACGGAAACACCAAAATGGCGTGGCTATGAGTTTTCTCACCTTGCAAATAATCTCTGGGAAGGTTCAATTCCAGCGGAGCAACGTCGGGGATGCGGGGTCGGCGTTGGGGGCGGAATTCCTCCTCGGCGGCTTCCTTAAGTTAATGATGGCGAAAATCAGCGGTAGGAGAGGGAAATTGGAGGGTCAGACGGCTTCCCGCAGGCACGATGATGCTTACCGTGCCCTAAATTTGGTCGAAAGAGGAGCGGAGAAGGCCGGCGGCGATTGCGGCTTCGTTTGCCCGCGGCAGAGCTTTGAGTGCAGCGCAATGAAGCTAGGGCTTGTCCAGGGCGGCGCAGGAGATAACAGATGGAAAAGAATAGGGTTTTGTGGACTCTAGACCTTTTATACGCCCAGGCTGGAACGCAGTAGATGGATTTGGAGGCGACGCAGGAAGACTGGTTTCTGTTCCATCTCGACAGGGGCTTCGTTGGTCCTCTGTTCGGGCTCGGTTACGATGGGGATGAGGGTGACGAGGGGGCCCGGCTTGGCAGACAAAGGCAAGGAGGGGGCGTGCTCGCGTTGGCCTGCTGGCTCGGCATGGAGCTCGGCCTCACGGCTACGAACAGAGAAGAAGGAAGCAACTCTCGGCACCGTAGAAGGAAAATGAGTTTTCCTTTATAACTTTCAGAAATAGGTTTCAAGAATATATTTGTGAAAATCCAACAAGGCAAAATGTATATCAAGCAAACAGAAATAGTGCTCAGCAGCATGGATGCATCAATGCATGTTGATAAATTAATTTAAACCAAAGCGAAATTATTATATGCCCTGTAATCCACTAGCTACAGGAAAAAGAAAAAATGTATTTAAAAACATTTATAGTTGCCAGGTTTTAAATAGATTTAAAATTAGGGTGCTACAGATTTCTTAACCGTAGGGACAATTAAAACTTCCATGTGATGCACTAGAACTAAGAAACTTCATCTTGTTACTCCGTTAGCTTGGCTACCCCCTTAAGAAAAGATTAGCTAGGGGCACCAAAGAGTAGATTAAATCTTCTTCTGAGTGGGTTAATTAACTACCATCATATACTTCTAACCTCCCAACAATACTCATGAGCATAGATATATAATAGGTAATCTGAATTTCTTCGCGAGTAGAAAAACAGCAGCACCGTAAATCAGTTGTAACTCCAGCTCTGTGATTCCCAATAAGTCGCACAATATACCGTTGGAAAGCTGATGAAATTCTCTACAACTTTCTTATAGAACAGTTTTTCATATTCTGCGGTTAAGATAGTCGAAAACAGTATAGAACAGAAACTGCTCCTGATTCCAGATAGCACAGTTGCATCGTTTTGTGATTTTTATAACTGGCAAACTAAAATAGATATTGGGGCAATTCTTGCGCTCAAAAAACTATCTTGGAGTCTACTTTTGTCCAGAATTGTTCCATGATTTTTGATCTTTCAAACACAGAGTTACAAGCTGATGAAGACATGTTGCTCCGAGAAGACAGAATAGAGAAACAGGAGAGAAAGAACCCCAACTATTTATTTCATTATTCCTTATACCTTAGCTTTATAAACTAAATGAAATTATGAACAATTCCATAAGATCATTGCACTCATTACAAAGATCCAAATCAAGCAATATTACAATAACAATTCAACAAGGCACAACAATCAATGATACTCAACTTGCAACACTATCGTTCTATCTCTATCAAGAGTTCAACTATAATGCTTAACCTCATGCTATGCAAAAATAAGATAACAGATAGTTTTAAAAGCATGTAAAACCAAGGATATTTATAGCAACAAGGCGCAGACGAGTAAAGGAGTATAATATAGCAGAAATTATCAAGGGAAATGGAACAAGGATTCCATAGCATGCTATAAAGCTAAAGATGACCAATTCCTAACTAGGCTTGCGTCCTATAGTCAACACATGCTCTGATACCAATCTGTTGCACCCGTATTTTAAGGATAAAATAGGATGCATAAAAGACTTATATGTGCCCCAGGAATAGTTGCACATATAAGCTGACAAATTACAAATGTATCATCACAGTGTTTACATAACGAAATATTATTTATTACATAGTCTCAACAAAAACAAATAACAACTACGATGACTCGCTTGCGGAAGCTCCATCATAGGGATAAGGTCGACTGGGAGACACCAAGCCTAATACTTATTTCGATAGTCTTCACTTCAATCTTCATCTGTGGTGAGGAATTGCAAGGGTGAGCACATTTCGTACTCCGCAAGTATAACACGGGTTCATGAGGCATAGAAAGCTTGACACTGTTTGACTGCTTTAGCTTTTTAATAATCATGTTCATTTTACAGCAATTGAGTAGCATCAAGGTAATTCCAACTCCCAATATTAATCCAATGATCAATTGTAATAAGGTTAATAAATAACAAAGATATTAACAGCAATAATAATCATAGTATGGTGAACAATATATACATCTAGCGGAACGTGTGCACAATGCTGCTCATGACTGTGAGCACGGCTGTTATAACAGATTATTAAACTCTGCGCAGAGGCATACATTTTCACTATGAGTCATGATTTTCTGATGCATGGGTTGATCTGACCCAAACATCAACTAACCATATAAATCCATTTAAAGGTTCGTCTAACAAGTTAGGGCCGCAAGATTTCAGCAGCAGCAAGATGTAGGAACCCCCTTCTCAATATGGCACACTCCTTCTCAGCTATACTCATAAGATTAGGGGCTGTTTTACACCCAAGTGGCACCCCTCTAGCGCCCTTTCGGGTAACCGCTAGCAAGATAGAAAAAGTCCTCTAAACAACTAGAGCCAGATCCATGTAGCCCTCACAGTTGTACGGTAAATCCAGGGTCATCAGGTTCAAAAATCCCATGGAGAGAAACTAGAACCACATAACCCCGAACTCTAGCCCCCTTTGAACAGTAATAAAATCATATTCAATTGTTTCATTGCATAATCCATTAATTATATCACAAGATCATTGGTATCAATAAGCACTAACAAAGAGGTACCCAATGTATATCCCAATAGGTGAACAAGGAATCAAGATAGCAAGTCTATGTTATAATCTCTAAGATTGTCAAGGTGGACACATGCATGTATGAATTGTGATTATTGTGAATAAGACAATAAGGATAATCAATGTTATACTTGCCATAAACTTGAGATCTTTTCTCTAATCCAAATCTTCAATTGATAGCTCCGAGAATCACCACGTAGCACTCACCGACGGGACACGATCACAAAGCACCACACAAACATTCGAGCAAACATACACGAAGCAAATAAGGGAATATTAATTAGAACAGTACACCAATAGTAGAAAAATAGTTTGAAAAGATTATAAAACTATTCTACTCGTTCTCACGAATACATTGATACAAAGATCACGAAAAACAGATTTAAAACGTAGAAGTTATGATTTTCCGAGGATTTACTATAGAAAAATAATTAATATAATATTAACTCGAAATTTAAAATTGATAAATTTTACTGTATAGTAGTAAAAATATGTAGAGTTCAAAACTACGAATCTAATGCATCTTGAACGGATCAAATTGGAGTTAAAACGGAGAAACGGCAGAGAAAAATATGAACCGGTGGCAAACTTGTAAATACGTCGTCTTCTACCTCGGGTCATCTTCTTCCTCTATCCATATACAGAACGTGAACTCAATGAATGGGGGATTGATGTTGCTTGCACGTGGCAAGAGGGAAAAAGGCTCGGGCCGAGTAAGGGAGGGCGCTGCTCGGCCAGCTTGGCCCTCGGCCAGGGTGAAGGGCAGGGCGTTGGCCCCCTGCTTGGGCACGGTGTGCTCTTCTGCTGCTTGCTTGATGCCTGCGGTTCGTTGCTTGCTGTTTGCCTTGCACGCAGGGGAGGAAGGGGAGGACTCGGCCGGCAGGGGCAGGACAGCGGCGCCCGGCACGCGCAGGCCTAGCTCGCAGGAAGCAACAGCTCCGGACAGCATGAAGACATGGCTGGAAAATGATGAACACAGGGTGCTCCAATGGTGCTGCTCGCTGGAAAGTGGACCGAAAAACAAAAAACGGACGGGAAACGGTGAAACGGAACCGAATATACCACGACGTAGACAACAAAGAGGGCTACCTCGTGGCGGTGATGGTTTTTGCCCGACATGGTCGAGATGGCTGGAAAAGCTTACCGGAGAGTTCGCCGGAAACGTAACTTTTTCGAACTTCGTCTTTAGATCTAGGAGGCTACGAGCGGCGGCTATGAAAACGGGTCATACTTTCGGAATCAGCGCGTCGAGAGCTTTGCGACCATATATATAGTTGTAGGGTTTGAGGTCCGCACAAAATAAGATATTTTATTATTTTCGAAAGTATTAAATATTCCGTATTAAATAATTTCAGAAAAATCCATAATTGATAATTGGGCCCTGAAAAATATTCCGAAGGCACCGAAAATTTTGGGAAAATTTTTAGAGACAATTTGGAACATGATGAACCCAAATAAAGAATTTGGAGCTCATGAAAAGATATTTTCGAGCATCTAAAAATTTAGATTTTGCTCGCAGAAAAATTAGATTTTGCTCGCAGATATTTTGGAGCATCTAAAAATTAAATCTAGAAAAGCCAAAAAAAATTCCTAGAAAGTTTTTTTGAGAGAAACTGATGAATGATGAGCACTAAAGGATGATTTAGAGCTATAGAAAAGGTTCTGAAAAACTCTAATTGAAGGATCTGAGTTGGAAAATAAGGAATTTAATTATAAAAGGAGACAGAGACACATTATAGAGAAGATCGTTGTACTGAACGCATTTTAAAAATTTATTCACTCACAATATAAAATAATTTATAAAAGAATTTGAATAATTTTTAGTTTTGGCAAAGACCATTCAACCAAAATAAATCATATGCACGAGCATGAGTGCACATCCATGTTGCTGAAACCTAGTTAAATTTTAACTTAATGAAGATTTTTAATTTCCCTAAATTTTCATGAGCTCAAAAATACCAACTTAAATCATTTTACCTATATTTCAATAGTAGCAAAATTTAGGGTGTTACAGTGTCTTACCAAATAGAAAGTCGTAAGTTACTTTGGCCATTATGTTGACACTTGAGCCTATGTCGTAGAAGGTCTTATAGAAGATCTTCTAGTTAATTGTGCAGTCGATCGTGGATCGTCTAACTTTGGCATGTGTGGTGAAACCAGAAGGTGATCGTACTCAGCTCGAACTGAGTTGATTATCCACACTGCTTCAATGTGAGTCTGCCTAACCTTGTTCTTCCGTCTGCTAGTCTTCTTGTGCGCAGGCTTGTCTTTATAGATATATGGTTTTTATGGATAAGCTGGATTTTCTAGTGTCTTGCTCTTGAAGCTGAATCTTTCTTTGCTTTCCCTGATAATGAAACAGATCTTGGTGTTGTCGGCGTAGATGATAGCCTTGCCGGTGCTAAGGAATGGTTGTCCCAAAATGATTGGTGACTTCTCATCTTCTCGTGTCTCAACTACCACAAAATCAGCAGGTACATACGAGTGTCCAACTCGTACACAGACATCTTACAGGATCCCCTTCGGATAGCAGAGTGACTGGTCTGCTAGATGCAAGCACATGTTGGTGTATAGGAGTGTATCTCCATGGATCTTCTCGTAGATCACCTTGGGCATAATGTTGACGTTTGCGCCAAAGTCGCAGATTGCTTCCTCGAAGGCGTGTTGACCAATGGCTATTGGTATGACGGTCTTCCTGGGCCTCCTTTCTTCTCTTGTAGAGAGTCATCGTTCCATCCCTTAGACCGATGATCTGCATAGTACCATCTTGCATTGAAGATATCCACCAGATTTGCAGTTTCTAGTTCTTCTGGTTGGCCTAAGATCTTTCCTTGATTGGCCGGATGGATAGAGGATGCCAACTGAGTTATTTGGGATTCTAGCATTTTGTTGAAGCTGAGCTGGTTCTTGATAGCAGAGGCAAAACCATCCATCCTGTTGTTGATGGTTTCTAACAATTTGTCATTGGAGACTAGCTTCTTGGAAATCTGATCTAGCAGTTTGTTCTGGCCAGAGACTAGATCTCTCAACGGTGTGTTGAAGTTATTACCTTGGTAATTACCTGAGTAATTGCCTTGGTAGTTGGGCCTTTGTTGCTAATTCTAACCTTGGTTCTGATTCCAGTTCTGATTCTGGGGACGGTAGTTGTTGTTGTTGACGTAGTTCACATCCTCCTAAATATTTTGACAGCTGTGACCTGAGTGGGCAGTGCCTCTACACTCTTCACATGTCATGTAGGCATCATGGATGTGGTTTACCTCTCTCTTGACATTGACTCAGTCATCATGCTTCTTCATCAGCAAGTCCATCTTGGCAGAAATCATGTCAGTCTCCTTGAGCTGGTGCATTCCTCCTCTCTTGCGGGTCGGGGCTCGTTCTTCATTCCAACTTTAGTTGGATGCCATTTTCTCCATAAGGGTGGTAGCTTGCTCAATGGTGAGTGACAGAAAAGCTCCTCCAGCAACAGCATCCATTGTCTCACGGGTGCTGGTAGTCAACCCATGGTAAAAGGTCTGCATAAGTAAACAATTATCCATCCCATGGTGAGGACATTCTGAGATGTAGTCCTGAAAGCGTTCCCATGCTTCCAGGACAGATTCATCGTGCTGTTGCTGAAAGCTGGTAATCTTCCCTCTGAGAGCATTCGTCTTGCCCACAGGAAAGAACTTTGCTAGGAAGGTAGTGGAGCAGATATCCCATGTAGTGTTCTTATCTTTGTTTGCGTGGAACCATTGTTTTGCTCGTCCCAACAATGAGAATGAAAACAGGCGGAGCAGGATTGTATCTCTGGTTACTCCCTTGATGGTGAAAGTGCTGCATATCTCCAAAAAGTTAGAGATGGGCACTTGCATCTTCATGCGCCTTTCCACAAAACTGACTAGCTTGCACCATATTGATGAGCACAGGCTTGAGCTCGAATCCATTGTCTCGAACATCAGTGGGTGGTCCCGTACAGATGTTAGCGGTGGTTAGAGCAGTGTAACAGAACCGCCTAAATCATATGGCCCACAGGCACCTATCATTGGCACTAATGACCTCTGACAGCCGGACCTGTGTCCCAAATGATCTAGAAGGCCCTGCCGGGTTACATCAGCACACGTTTCTCCGACAGGATCCCATTGCGAAGCAATTACAGAATTACAACATTTCATAATAAAATACATCAGAGTAAAAGTGCGGAAGATTAAATAGTACTTAGATTACAATCCGGTTGTCCAAATAAAATTCAAGTGCAGTTATTACAGACCATAGTTAAAATAGTAGCAGTAGCAGTAGGATAACAACATAACATAATTAGATAGATGGTAACATGAACCCTGCCCACAGGTTCAACTTCACTCTTCCTCGCTATCCTGGATGATGGTCACACAGCAAGCGGCAAGACAAACCTCTGGCTGCTGACTACCTGCAACGGGGTTAACAAACCCTGAGTACAGGGGTATTCCGCAAGACTTACCCGACTAAGAAAAAGGAATGAGACTCAGGAATGCAGGCTGAGGGAGTCAAGGTAAGGCTTTAGCAAGAGTCAAGGATTTTACGGAAAAAACATTACTAATCCTGTTTTTGATATTTTACTCATCATTATTAATAATCAATATCAATAATTCACAATTCTTTCACCTATAACTTTCAAATCCAATTACTTATGCATTCTCAAAAACATCTTGGTTCCGAACCACTTTTCGATGTAAGTCAGTGGATCAAGTCTCCATAACCGAGGAGCAATGATGATTCGAATCGATTAGTACCTAGCTGGGGATCCCTAACCACACTGCATATGTAGCACCTAAGCTTGCATATACCAACCCCGTCTACCATGGCTTTTCTATCCCTGAACCGGTCCTCCGCCACCCGAGAGCACAGTACTCCTCTCATCTCCAGGCACGCTGGCCACGAGGGTACACGTTACTCTCGCCATCTCTCCACTCCCAGTGTGTTGTTGTCGGTTCAAGCAATAGAGCTACCGGAGATAGGGCTTCCCGTTGTATGTGGCTAGTTGCAAAGTCTCGATCACAGCAGGCCGACAATGAACGGTCCCTAAAACTTTTCCGTTGGAAACCATGCATTGGGACTCTAACCCAAGTACACCGGTGACCACCCGGTTTTCACATCCCTTTTCCACTGGCGACTATAAGTTGGGACTCTAACCCAAACATATGGCCATCAAACGAAAACCCATCCCCGTTGATAACAATGGACTGGCCAAGTGCACCACCAACAACGAGGACAATACCATTCCCATTTAATGATTCATTCTTTGCATATCATCGTAGTTCAAATTAGCATTTTATGCAAATCTAATTCAATTAAGCAGGGCTAAGCATTTTTCAATACTTTAATTAAATCAGGTTCTCGGGGTATAATTAGTGGTTAAGGAAAAGTAATGCATCAATATGTCATCACTCAACTCCTATTAACCTAATACAGTAGATTAACTCAAGTGATAAAACATTTTAAATACAAGGAGGGGCAAATGCACCGGGGCTTGCCTTGGATCGCGTAGAGTGTCGGGTCTGGGTCAGTGCCACAAATATCAAAACCCTGGGTCTCCTCGGGATCCACCTCCGCAGCAGGAACCTCGACTTTGACTTCTTCATTGCCAGTCACTACACGTATGCAATGATGTATGCTTAATATGATGCGAATGTCATGATGTGCAAAGTACAATACAATCATTAAACCACCTTGAGTACAACTTTCCCTCATGATAAACTTACAAACTAATCTACCTCAAGTAAATAGGCATGTCCCACAATTCCTTTTTATTGACCATTTTAGCAGTCGTTAATGACTAGAGTTATGTTTCACCAAACATACCAGATACATCATAACAATGTGTTAGGCTAACCTTCCCTTGGTGTTCAGGGTGTTTGACCAAGATCTATCAACCAATCCCAAATCACACATTACCTAAATACTAGGGTTTCCACTAATTCTCATATCAAAATAATACAATATTATTTATTCCACAAAGCTAATTATTTCCAATTAAGCCCAAACTCTACCAACAGATAGGTTTCACCCTAAAATAGTGCCAATTAAAATTTCATGATTTTTGGACTAACAGAGAATTTATTAAAAATTCATCAAAGTTGTGATTTCCATTTAAAAGATGTATTTCTATCCCTTGCAGAAAATACCCAAACAATACATCTCATATTTTTATAATATTCTACACTTAACAGAGAGTACACCCAATTATTTTTATAATTTTTCTTGCAGTAGATTAATTCATACAAAAATGGTAAGAAACAACACTATTCATTGGAAAAATTGAAATGGAAAAGCATTTGAATAATCACCAGAAAAATCGAAAAGCTAAACCAGCCCGAGACGGCCCAGTAACGCACAGGCCGGCCCATCTGGCCGCGCCCTCCTGCTGCTCATCCTCTGAGCCGCTGGCAAACAGGCCTCGCCTGCCAGCACCCTCCCTCTCCCTCACACGCACTCAGACCGACGGGAGCACGGCGGCCCGACCGCGGCCACTCACCGCCGGCGACCCCTCCGGCAAGACCAAGGGACAGGAGCTCTCTCCACTCATCTCTGCACAACCCCAGTCAAGACCGTAGGACCAAACATAGCCCGGCTCGGACTCCACCGCGGCCATGGCGGACCAACGGCGACCGACGCGGCGGAGCGCGCGTTCCGGCGACTCGAGAACTCGAAAGGGCTAAACCGACCTACCCTGTCGACGGAATACCGGCGATAGTCTACCGAGGGATATGCCCGCGGTAGTAGATGAGACGGTGAGGGTGCGCCTGAGACGAACGAGGGAGCACAATTCGTGCCGAACAGAGATTTAGACAGGTTCAGGCCGCCACGAGGCATAATACCCTACGTCCTGTACGTTGCTGTGTTGTATTGCTAGTAGATTAGATGAATCAAGTAGACCCCCCTGCCCGCCTTATATAGTCCGGGGGGCAGGGTTACAAGTTGATCTTGCCATACATAACAGATTACAATTCTAGCCGATCTAGGATACCAATCGGCTAGATCTTAGGAAAGCTATTTTCTTGCCCGCCAAGGACTCGGCGGATATACGCGATCTCCTGGAGATCGTATGGGCGACGCGTCCTTGGTAGTTTAGGCCTGTTCGATAGACTTGGGCCAAGTATGACTATGCGGGTATACGGGCTTATACCCCCACAGCTAGTCCCCGAGCGCCTTGCATTCGTCGAGAGGTGCAGACCTTCAGCGTTGCTTGACCAGACGGATGTAAGGGGCTCAGAAAAAATTGAAAAAAGTTTCCCTTTAGCGAAGTGTATCCACTTTTACCAGGACAGAGCCAATACCTTCACCGGCAGGTGAAGTGTATCCACTTAGTCCCCGAGCCTGATAGTAGGTGACGCAGTCACGTGGTGTCAGGGTCAAAATCTTTACCCTTGTTGATCTTGTGAAGTGTCGACGAAGTCCCCGAGCAGCTTTAGTGCTCGAAAACACTTGATGAAGATGACGAAGTCCCCGAGCAATTTTGCTACTCGGAAACGCTTGACAAGGCGACGAAATTCCCGAGCAACCTTACTGCTCAGAAACACTTGACGAAGGCGACGAAATCCCCGAGCAGCCTTGCTGCTCGGAAACACTTGACGAAGGCGACGAAGTCCCCGAGCAGCTTTGCTGCTCGGAAACACTTGACGAAAGCGACGGAGTCCCCGAGCAGCCTTGCTGTTCGGAAACACTTGACGAAGGCGACGAAGTCCCCGAGCAGCTTTGCTGCTTGGAAACACTTGACGAAAACGACGGAGTCCCCGAGCAGTGCTTATTGCTCGGAGACGCTTGACGAAGACGACGGTGTCCCCGAGCAGTGCTTATTGCTCGGAGACTTCTTGAAGAAGACGACGGAGTCCCCGAGCAGTGCTTATTGCTCGGAAACGCTTGAAGAAGACGACGGAGTCCCCGAGTAGTGCTTATTGCTCGGAGACGCTTGAAGAAGGCGACGGAATCCCCGAGCAGTGCTTATTGCTCGGAGACGCTTGACGAAGGCGACAAAGTCCCCGAGCAGCTTTGCTGCTCGGAAACACTTGATGAAAGCGACGAAGTATCCGAGTGGTGCTTTTCTCTGCAACAAACGATTTGTAAACCGAAAATACCCCTGTGCCGTTTGACAGAGGAATAAATAGAAAAAGCGAACAGTTGGTTTATCTTCTTGCGCATTCAAATCCCAAAACACACATCCGTCTCCGCATATTCCTCCACCGCCGTCTAGGGTTCCATTTTTTCCGCTGCCACCACAGAAAAACCATTGAATCCACCTCTCCCCCGCCCAGATCTGCCATGGCAGGCACCAAGAAGAGCCCCCGTGAATCAAAAAAGTCGAAAGAGGCACAACCGGGGGAATTCCGCATGTCGAACGAATGGTAGCCGTCAGTATTGGGAAGATCGTAGCTCGATGCGCTCGTGGCCTGGGGATTCCTTCCTGACCAGGCGACCGGTGGCTGGAGAATATCACAAGGTGAACCATATCCAATGCCTGATTCTGGAGAAATAGTAGTCTTTTCTGATTATTTTACCCGCGGATTTGGTTTGCCATGCCATCCGTTTCTTCGCATGTTACTTGATTATTACCAAATTTCCCTGTGCCACTTGAATCCCAATTCTATCCTCTTGATTTCCATCTTTATCCACTTCTGTGAAGCATACCTTGGCATTCTCCCGCACTTCAATCTGTTCCGCCATCTCTTCGTTCTTGTGAAATCGAGCGGCACAGGTTCTCGAGTTGCTGGTGGAGTGTATCTGAAAATGCGTGACAGAATGTCCACACATTACCTCCAGATTCCTCTGAATACCAGTGTGCGTGACTGGAACAAGAGATGGTTCTATATCCCCAACCATGAACCAAGCGTCCGGTGCCCCGTGGATCAGATTCCAGAAAAACAGAATAGCTGGACGGAGAAACCGCATGTAGAGGAGCTAGGACAAGTAAACGAATTGCTAGAAATCATCAAGGGTTTAACCCTGAATGGAGTTGGGGTTGCTACCAATTTTGTATTTCGTCGCGTCCAACCTTGCAAGGATAGAGTTCATCCTGCCTTTGAATTTACCGGTCGGAAAGATCCGACCAGGTGCTCATCCGGAGATTTATCCGAAGCCCAAGTTAAAGAAGTCTTGGAAGAATATTTTGGAAAAGGCTCTCATATAGGCAACCATGGCCAAAGTGCGGCTTTTAATCTGAAGAATCCCCCGCCAGAGGTAAGTTTTGAACTGCCCCAGCACTTCCATCGCTCATACTGTACTTATACCATAACTTCTGTTTGATCTCTTGAAGATAAATGGACAGGACCGAAAGGTGTACTTCTCCGATGTACCAACCGCTGACTGGCCGGGCCGAGTTGACGCGATGCACAATTATCACCAGAGACGTGCCGAAGATGACTCTACTGAACTATCCAAAGAAGAAAGAGAGTCTATTGACGAAGAAGATGAGGAGACACTGGCCCAAAGAACTGCTCGGGAGAAACAGCCGGTGTCAGAAAAGGATGGATCTTCTAGTGGCGTCCGAGCTGCGAAAGCTCCGGTAAAGGTTTCCAAGGACCGTGCCCAAGCCACCGCCGACGCCCCTTGCACGAATCAGGATGAACCGAGCACAAAACGCCATAAGGGTGATGTTCCTGCCGCTGCCGCTGGAGCTTCCGGTCAAAGAAAGAAATTCGGCCGAAAGCGTCGTCGCTCAGAAATGTAAGTAGGATTTTCTCCATATTTCTCCCTTTATGATCCGAACAGTGTTGAGATTTTGTCTTAGAAATGTAGGGACCCTTCTAATGAAGACGCTGAGAATCCCGGCGCTGAAAAGATGACAACTTCAGAGGCTGGTGTAGCAGAGGGCTTCCGCTGGCTAGACTTCAGAACATGAATCACCCCAGAGGTCACCCGAGAGGCCCTCAACAGCTGATGCGCAAGGCTCACCATCTCCTCCCAAACAGCCACGCATGCCCACCCCGCCGCCTCCGGCTTCTCCTCCGGGGCCGAATGTCAAGGACCCGAGCCGTGAAGATGAAGCTCGGACGTCGCCGCCGAGGCACGGTAGCACTATTCCTCCTAGGAGTGCTGATCGTGGAACGGAGACCAGCTCGGAGGCGCGAACAGGGCCATGTCCTCGGCCCTCCACAAACGCTTCCCCAGAGGGTGCGGATATCGAAGAAATCGCCCGAACGGGGCCCGTGCCTTTGATTCGCACCTATCGGATGGTGGGGAGCACCTATGCTGTCGCCACGGAGGAAGATCTTGCTGACGCCGAGATAGATGGACTGAAGAATGACATCCACGATACTCGCGTGGATTTGAGAAAACTTCTCGTACGTCTGGGAAACCTTTCGTCACGTGTGCAGGTGACACCTATCATATTTTATCCAGACGATATAATGACTTGATAATCTGTTGCTCCTTTGGTCTTCCTGACAGTGTATGAAACCATGGAAGATCGCCAAAAAACCCTATACCGCCTTTGGGATGTAGCAGAGAAAAACAAGCAGCTGCAGACCGAGGTGACTCGCCTAAAGGGGGTGGTGGCAGGCATGCGCGAGGAGCGTGAAACCCTGGAGCTACACTGCTCAGACCTTATGAAATCCGAGAAGCGTCTATTGCGAGAGAACAAAGGTATGTTGGAATCTTGTGCTTCTTGACAGCTATTCGTCCCGCTTTGGCTCTCTGAACGCCAGTTTTGTGGCATGTAGGTCTTCAAGAGCTGCTGGATGGATCCACGAAGCGAAGTATGTGCAACGTCTCACTATTTGTAAAATGTCTTGGTTTGATGATCTGATTGTATTCTTTGTGACGTGCAGCCACTGAGCTGGAGGCTGAGGTGACGTTGATGCGAGAGGCCGCCCGAAAGAACCTGGAAACGATGACAGGTTGCCTGTTTGTGTTCGGCTTTCCCCTTCCTCTCCTTTTTTTTTGTAGCGCGACTGACTTGCTTTGTTTGTCAGAGATGGGACGTAGGCATCGTGCGCAGGTCGATGACCTTGCGGGTCGCGTTGAGGCGGCCAACGGAAGATTTGACGCCTTGGTTGGTGGTGTTAAGCCTGTGCTTGACATCATTGAGTATGCGCCCGCCGTACCGCCTGCTGAAGGTCCCGGTGTCCTCGACATCGTACAACGTGGACGGGAAGCTCTTCGATTCTTTAAAGACTTCTGCGTGGATGCTGCTGAAAATGTGGCCGCCCATGTGCTTGGAGTCGTCCGATCGCACTACCCGGGAGTGAAGAACGACCGAGTATAGACCGGGTATGCTCGGGGAACCACCGAAGAGCAGGAAGACCAGCTTGAAGAAGAGGCTAGGGAAGCCGCAAAAATGTTGACCGCTGATGCTCAACTTTTTCCCACCGAAGGGATTTAAATTGAGACGCCTGAACATGGTCGAGATCTTGTCTGGTCGAAGAATAATCCTACACGCCCTGCGTGTCGCCCGTGCTTTTGCCGGGGCTTTTGGAGACGCTACTAAACTGCCCAAGCGTCCTCGGGGCTTACGTGTTAGCGAAGACTTAACAGCCCAGGCGTCCCTGGGGCTTACGTGGTGGTGAAGCTGCCCGCGCTAGGTGGGGGTTACGCTTATCGTGGGCGAAGGCTACCCGATATATCGGGGCGGTCGATGAAGTGTCGTAGTTAGGCGGCCTATCATTTTTAGGGCTTACGCGGCGTCGAACCAGATGCTGCCCAGCGGGTGCGGGGGTTACACATTGGTGAAATCATGCTGCCCGAGAAGTGGCGGGGCTTACGCATAGGCGAAGACGTGCGGCCCGAGCAGTGGCGGGACTTACGCATAGGCGAAGACGCGCTACCCGAGCAGTGGCGGGACTTATGCGTAGGCGAAGACGTGCTGCCCGAGCAGTGGCGGGGCTTACGCATAGGCGAGGACACCGGCCCGAGCAGTGGCGGGACTTATGCGTAGGCGAAGACGTGCTGCCCGAGCAGTGGCGGGACTTATGACTAGGCGAAGACGTGCTGCCCGAGCAGTGGCGGGGCTTACGCATTGTTGAAGACGTTTAGCTGTACAAAATGTAATGGAGGCAAAAATATCGAGAATAACAATATATTTCCCTTATTTATAATAGAATGAAAATACACATATCTATTTTGATCCCTAGATCAGGGGTAGAAACGTCGCAGGTGCTCGATGTTCCAGGAATTGGGGATGTCGATGCCGTCTAGGTCGGAGAGCCTATATGCACCTGGTCGAGTAACTGCCTTGACCATGTATGGCCCTTCCCAGGGAGATGATAGTTTATGCATCCCCTCCTTGCTCTGCTTTCAGCGGAGAACAAGGTCACCGACTGCAAAAGCTCTGCCGTTGACATTGCGATTGTATTATCGCCTGATCCCTTCTAGATATTTAGCTGTTCGTACACAGGAGATTAGGCGCTCTTCCTCTAACTTGTCGACTTCGTCTGCTCTGGCCTCGTTGGAGTGGGCTTCTTCGTACACCTCAACCCTTGGAGATCGATAGATTACATCTGCAGGTAGTACTGCCTCCGAGCCATACACCATAAAATATGGCGAGACTCCTGTGTTCCGGCTGGGTTGAGTCCGAGGTCCCCAGATCACCGCCGGTAATTCGTCAATCCAGTTGCCTGGGCTTCTCTCCACGACTGCATGGAGACGCTTCTTGAGGGCGTCGAGCAGCATACCGTTTGCCCTCTCTACCTGGCCGTTGGCTCTAGGATGAGCCACGGACACATATTTGACGGATATGCATCTTTCTTCGCAGAAATCCCAAAAATCATTTCCAGTAAATGTTGATCCCAGGTCGGTGATGATGCTGTTTGGAAGCCCGAAGCGATAGGAGATGTCCTTGAAGAACTCTGCTGCTTTGGTTGCCGTAGCCTTGACTAACGGCTTGTACTCGATCCACTTGGAAAACTTATCGATAGCGACATAAATGGAGCAAAATCCCCCTCTTGCCGTTTTAAATGGACCAACCATGTCCAGTCCCCATGTAGCGAAAGGCCACGACGCAGGAATGGTCTGCAACTCTTGGGCCGGTACATGTGTCTGCTTGGCAAAGAATTGGCATGCCTCGCATTCTCTGACTATCTTCTCGGCGTCCTGGACTGCTGTTGGCCAATAGAAACCTGCTCGGAAAATCTTGCCAACCAGAGTACGTGAAGCCGCGTGATTGCCGCACATGCCACTATGAGCTTCATGAAGGATCCTGAGACCCTCTTCCCTTGGGACGCATTTTTGTAGGACTTCGCTCCTGGTATTCTTGCGCATGAGTTTGCTGTCGACCAGGACATAGCTTTTGGATCTTCGTACCAGGCGCTTGGCTTCTGTTCTATCTTCAGGGACCCTTGCTTCCAGTAGGTAATCAATGAACTGGGTTCTCTAGTCCTCTTCAGGGGTTGGGATATACGCCACTATCTGGTCGGTCGCGGAGCTGCTGGTATCGCCATCAGTCTGTATGGAGGGGTTGAACAGATCCTGGATAAAAACGCCTGCGGGGACGTCGGACCGGGATGATCCGAGCTTTGACAATTCGTCGGCCGCTTGATTTTCGCTTCGAATGATATGATGGAATTCTATTCCAAGGAATTTCCCTTCGATTTTTCTGATTGCGGCGACGTAGGAGTCCATTTTCTCATTGTTGCAGTCCCAGTCTTTGTTAACCTGGTTGATGACCAGGGCTGAGTCCCCGTAGACCATGATGCGACGGATGCCGAGCTCGGAGGCTATCTGGAGACCATGCAAGGCAGCCTCGTATTCGGCCGCGTTGTTGGACGCCATGAAGTGAATTTGCAAGACATAACGGAGGCGCTCACCGGAGGGCGATATAAGGAGTACTCCAGCTCCAGCGCCCCTGATGCTGAGGGACCCATCGAAGAACATTGTCCAATACTCTTCCTGTGCCAGATGCGAAGACTCTTGTATCTCTGTCCATTCAGCTATGAAATCGGCAAGTACCTGCGACTTGACTATTATTCGGCTGCGGAAATCAATGGAGTATGTTCCCAGCTCTAATGCCCATTTTAGGATCCGGTCGTTGGCGTCTTTGTTTCGGAGGATGCTACCCAGGGGGTATTCAGAGATTACTGCTATGGAATATCCTTAAAAATAGTGACGGAACTTTCTTGAGGTGACGATAACAGCGTATATCAATTTCTGCACCATTGGGTAACGGGTCTTGGACTCGTTGAGGACTTCACTGATGAAGTAAACTGGTCGCTGGACCGGATAGGCGTGACCTTCTTCTTCTCGTTCAACGACGATGGCAGTGCTGACGACGTTATTATTCGCGGCGATGTAGATCAGCAATGTTTCGTCCTTTTTTGGAGCTGCGAGAAGCGGAGGACTCGTCAAGAAGCGTTTGAGTTCTCTGAAGGCCGTATCTGCCTCTTCTGACCAGGTGAACTTCTCGCCAGCTTTTAGTAACTTGAAGAATGGGAGGCCTTTCTCGCCCAGTCTGGAGATGAAACGGCTAAGGGCCGCCATGCACCCGGTGAGCTTTTGCACATCTTTGACATTGGTCGGAGGCTTCATCCTCATAACCGCGTTAATTTTTTCCGGGTTGGGGAGGATGCCTTGCTTGCTGACGATGTTACCAAGCAAGTTGCCGGATCGGACGCCGAATATACACTTGCCAGGATTAAGCTTCCATTGGAATTTGTCCTGTTTTTCGAAAACTGCTTCGAGGTTGGAGATGAGGTCTTCAGCCGTCCGAGTCTTGATGACGACATCATCAACGTATGCTGCAGCGACGTCGGGGATAAGGTCGTCCGGACAAGCTTGAATCGCCCGTTGGTAGGTTGCTCCAGCATTCTTCAATCCGAAAGACATGGTCTTGTAGCAATAAGCCCCGAAAGGGGTGATGAAAGACGTCTTCTCTTGGTCTTCTTACTTCAAAGCGATCTGATGGTATCCGGAGTAGCAGTCGAGGAAGCTGAGTAACTCGCAACCTGCTGTTGAGTCGACGACTTCGTCGATTCGTGGAAGACCGAAGGGGTCTTTAGGGCAGTGTTTGTTGAGATCGGTGTAATCAACGCACATTCTCCATTCATTATTCTTTTTTCTTACAAGCACCGGATTGGCTACCCAATCAGGGTGATACACCTCTCTGATGAAGCCGGCGGCTAAGAGCCGAGCTATCTCTACCCTAATGGCCTCCTTCTTGTCTGGAGAGAATCACCGGAGTTTCTGCTTGGTTGGCTTGGCGGTCTTCGAGACATTCAAGAAGTGCTCGATCAACTTCCTGGGAACGCCGGGCATATCCGCTGGTTTCCATGCGAAAGTGCTTACGTGCTCCCCTAGGAAGCTGACGAGTGCGTCTTCCTATTTGGTATCGAGGTCGGCCCCGATGCGAGTAGTCTTGTTTGGCTCGCCGGGGACCAGGACAACCTCCTTCGTTTCATTGTTCTTGGTGGCTGATCTTGATGGGGTCTTCTCTGGGATGACTTGGTCTTCTGGAGCTACTTGCTTTGCGTCCGCAGCACAGATGTTCATGAGTATGGATTCTTCGATAGCTTCCGCCATGGCAATGGCCTCTCGCTCGCAAGCATATGCAACTTGGAGATCGGCGCGAATGGAAAGGACGCCGTTCTCCGCTGGCATCTTCATAACGAGGTAGGTGTAGTTGGGGATGGCCCCGAATTTTGCCAGAGCTGGTCGGCCGAGGATAGCATGATAAGCGGCGTCGAAGTCGGCCACCAAGAAGTCGATGTGCTCGATGCGGAAGCACTGTGGGTGCCCGAACTGAACCGGGGGGCTTATCTGCCCTCGAGGGTATGACGGCTGTCCCGGGACGATACCCCAGAAGGGAGCTGATGTGGGCCGCAAGTCTTCTTCTTTTAGCCCGAGTTCCTTGGCAGCTCCGGAGAACAGGATGTTGAGGCCGCTGCCGCCGTCGATGAGCACCTTCCGGAAACGCGTCGTGCGTATGACCGGATCGACGATCAATGGAAAGCGACCCAAGTACGGAATCTGGGTCCATTGGTCGGCCCTGCTGAAGGTGATGTCTTGGTGGGACCAAGAAGGAAGCCTTGGATCAGCGATCGCGCTGTCAGAATTGGCAATGGAGTTGACACGTCTATTGAAGAGTTTCTGCTCCCTCTTTGACTCGATGGCGGCGCGTCCACTGATGATGGTGGAAATGGTTCAGTGTGCGTCAGTGAAGCCTGGAGGCTTGTCGGTGTCGTCGCGCCGGTCCCTGTCAGACTCTACTCGAGCCTTCTTCTTCTCTTCTGCTTGGAACTTCCTGGAGAAACCCTCGCACTCCCTCATGGTGTGCTTGTGGTACTTGTGGATTGGGCACTGGGCGTCGAGGAGCTTGGAGTAGGCCTCCTCGTAATTGCGCTTTGGGGCTGGTCGGGTGTTGTAAACTTGGTAGTGGCGGCGCCTCTCTCCAGCCCTGGAGCTCTCAGGTTCGTCGTAGTGGCGGTGTTCTGGGCGTCGTCGATGGTCGCGGTCATTGCGGCGGTAGTCTCTCCGAGGAGCTCGATCATCCTGGTGCCGATCAGTTTGGTGGCCCTCTTCTTGGTTCCGCGACTGGTCGGGGAAGCGAAGGCGACTGTGAATGGAGTGATGAGCTGCGTCATTTCCATCGGCGTATTTGTTGGCGATGCGTAGCATCTCAGCAACGGTGGTCGGGCTGGTGCGGTATAATTTCTTCCGCAGTTGCTCATCAGGCCTCAGGCCGCGCATAAACGCGGAGATGGCTTCTGCATCTGTGATGTCGGGGATGTCGTTTCTGATTTCCGAGAAGTGCCGGATGTAGTCTCGCAGGGAGTCCCGAGAGCCTTGCCGAAGTCTTTCAAGATCATACTTCGTGCCCGGTTGCTTGCAGGTGGCGCGGTAGTTATTGACGAACTGCTCCTTCAACTGATCCCATGTGTCGATGGAGTTCGGGCTCAAACTATGAAGCCAGTTGTTGGCGGAGGCGCTGAGCATGACCGGGAGGTAGTTGGCCATCACATCCCTGTTTCTACCGGCGACTTGGACGGCGATCTCGTAGACGTTGAGCCATTTGTTGGGATCGGCTCTTCCGTCGTAAGTCTTGACGCCGACAACTTTGAAGTTAGGAGGCCAAACAACTGCTCGGAGTGCCTGCGTGAATGGCAGTTCCAGGGCGGTCTTGTCGTTGGGGAAGCTGTGCGTCTGATCATACTCTCTTCGTCGCTCGGCCTCTGCTGAGTGTCTGGCTTCCCTCCTGTTCTCGATGCGGCCGCGTAGGTCTTTGGTCTTCAGCTTTGCGCGGAGGTCGGATTGGTTCACCTCTTGGTCGCCGTCTCACCGATGAGGTCTCTGACCACCGCGAGACATCTCACCATCTTCGCCGACGAGCTCTGTAGCCGATGCCGTGCTATGAGATGGCGCTTGTCTTCCTTCATTGATCTGGACCTGAGTTGCTTGGAGAAGAGCGGTGAGCCGTCCGAGCTCTGGAGTCTGGGGTAGCCTCTTAGCCTCGGCGATCGCGACGACGACATTGGCGCTTGGAGTTGTGCAGACCTCGTACTGCCCGAGCATGCAAAATTCGGGTTCCAGATTCTTCACCGCAGTCCTCCTCGCTTCAGCTTGCTGCTCGCGGCGTCGTCTGCGATCGGCGTTCCTTGCCTTGCGGGCTGCTCGGGCTTCTTCGGACTCATTGGGCGGCGGGTCGCTGTCGTTGCTGATGGCAAGGACCGGTCCCCCAAAAAATTGCTTGATGGGGGGCAGATCGGCGGGAAGGCCACCCTCTTGGTCATCATTATCGGGGCGTACGTTATCGGGGGTGATGAAGGAGCTGGTGCTGACGTGTTGACGCAGCGTTTGAGCGAAGCTGGAAGCTGCGTTTTGTAGCCCGAGCGGCAAGTAGCCGTTCGGAGGACGATCCGCTCGAGGTCGCTCCTCGACGATGCGCTCGAGAGGTGTGACGGTGATGACCAGTGTTGTGTCGGGGGACAGCGAGGAGGGGCGGTGTGTCGTGGATGACACTGACACGGACTCCAGGATTTGGAGTCCCTCTGACAGCTTCTTGGTGACCCGATCTATAGACCCGATCAGGTCGTCTTTGTCAATATTTTTTCGAACGTAGCGTGGCAGCCTTTTCGTCGGAGGCAACACGCAGGGGATCTGAGCTGCGTCCAGAATCACCCCTTCGCCGTTCGCGCCGACGACCCAGGTGATGGATCCCACCGTGAAGATCTGGCCCGGCGTCGGGAGCTCGATGGAGCTTGAAAAAATCACCTTGTTCGCCATGGAATCAGGTGGCACACCCCCTACCTGGCGCGCCAACTGTCGACGGAATACCGGCGATAGTCTACCGAGGGGTATGCCCGCAGTAGGAGATGAGATGGTGAGGGTGCGCCTGAGACGAACGAGGGAGCACAATTCGTGCCGAACAGAGATTTAGATAGGTTCAGGCCGCCACGAGGCGTAATACCCTACGTCCTGTATGTTGCTGTGTTGTATTGCTAGTAGATTAGATGAATCAAGTAGACCCCCCTGCCCGCCTTATATAGTCCGGGGGCAGGGTTACAAGTTGATCTTGCCATACATAACAGATTACAATCCTAGCCGATCTAGGAAACCAATCGGCTAGATCTTAGGAAAGCTATTTTCTTGCCCGCCAAGGACTCGGCGGATATACGCGATCTCCTGGAGATCGTATGGGCGACACGTCCTTGGTAGTTCAGGCCTGTTTGATAGACTTGGGCCAAGTATGAATATGACAGGAGGGAACCAATGAGCTCACCAGAGCGTCATGCTTGCACAGGACGGAGGTGAGGAGGTCTCGAGGCTAATGGTTGACGGCGGCGGCGGACACGGCAGGTTGCACCGGCGATGAGGCCCTCGTTTCGATGAGCCTACGATGGTAGAGGTTAGACCATCAAGCCCAGAAGAACCAGGGAATCAAGAGGAACCCAGAACGTTGGACAGTGCGAGAAAAAGCTCACCGCAACACCCCAGAGACGACGCGCGGCGCACGGCGGCGAGAACTAGCCGCGCGGTCGACTCTGGCCATGAACTCCCGCACGAACAGACTCAGCCAAGGCTCAAAGATGTGATGAAGAGGTGGACGAGATGGAGTAGACGGCGGTTGAGCAGAGGCGGTGAAATTTGGCGGCGGACTGAAGCTCGCCGGTGACGAGAGAGAAGACGGGGAGGAAAAAGAGAAGAGCTCGTCGCCTTTAACGGCCCCGGGAGGAGAGGATAGGGTCGAGGCGTGTTCCGGCCCCCCCCCCCCCCCGCGACTCCCCACGCGGCGGTGTCCAGGCCCCGGCCGGCCGGATGGCAGCCGGCTCGCGGTGCGGCACGCGCGTACGGCGCCGGTGGCACTGTAGGGGGACCCCCCTCTACTACTGTAGCTAAATTTTCTAGGTCAAAAGCTATTTGAATTCAAATGATGCCCTACGGTTTGAATCAGTGAAAACGACCAATACAAAAGTTGTGGGAAATTTCATGTAGAGTATTTTTTTCTTTTTGAACCATATTTAAATTTGGCCAAAATTTGAAACTACAGAAAAGGGGGTGATTTGGTATTTGAACTTTATTTTGCAATTCAATGAAATTCTCCAAAATCTACTGTATAGGTTAAAAATCTGTAAAAATGAAAGTTTTTTCTAATTGTTGAGCTCTACAACTTTCATTAAGGGTGTTTTGTCAGTTTCTTGATAATTTTAAATTGATGTTTCAAATTTGAATTTCAAGTCACTATTTTGAGTTTAATTCAAATTTTCAGTGCATAACTTCAAAATCTCCAAAAATAAAAGTTGTTCCATTTTAAAAGATCTACAACTTTTATTAAGATACTTTCATACGATTCCTTATAAATTTTGAATTAGGTTTTGGGATCAAATTAGGGCTTAAATTGATTTTTATTTTTGATTTAGTTTTTAATTTCCAATCAAGGGTTCAATTGCACCATCATTCACAAACACATTCAAGTCACTCTAGAAACCCTAAGCACAATCACATGCAGGTAGTTAAATTAAATATGATGACATGACAGATTAATTATATGTAATACCAGAGGTATTACAGCCTTCCCCCCTAAAAGAAATCTCGTCCCGAGATTTGATATAAAACTAAGACTTAAAACAAAGTAATGGAAAAGAAAATGTGTCAATAAAATCTAATTCAACCTTAATCCTTGAACAAGTAAGAGAGTTTACACATTACACCACTAGGAACTTTACATCTACAGGGTAGCGAAAAATTCAGGGAAATTCTCGGAAAGGTAGTCCTCTGATTCCCAGGTAGCTTCATCTTCGAAATGCTGGCTCCATTGGATCTTGTACTACCTGGTTGTAGTTCTTCGAGTAACGCGATCCTTTCGATCCAAAACTCGAATCGGATACTCAGAACATGTTAGATCCAGTTCGAGTTCCACTCTTTCAACATCAACAACTTGATCGGGCACTCGAAGGCACTTCTTCAATTGCGACACATGGAACACATTGTGCACATTAGAGAGGTGCTCTGGTAATTGCAGTCTGTAAGCCATTTTTCCCACACGTTCCATAACCTGAAATGGTCCGATGTAACATGGGGCTAATTTGCCTTTAACTCTGAAGCGATTGACCTCTTTCATTGGTGACACCTTCAGGTAGACATAGTCTCCAACCTTAAATGCTAACGTCGACCTTTGATCGGCATAACTTTTCTGACGTGACTGTGCCACTTTCAAATTCTCGTGTATCAATCGGACCTTCTCTGCGGCTTCATTAACCAAATCAACTCCATAGAACCATCTTTCTCCTGGTTCAGACCAATTCAACGGAGTACGAACCTACGACCGTAGACTGCTTCAAACAGAGCCATCTTGATGCTTTCATGATAGCTATTGTTGTATGAGAACTCTGCCAAAGCTAAACACTCGTCCCATGTGTTAGTGTAATTGAGTGCATAAGCCCTCAACATGTCCTCAAGTACTTGGTTGACTCTTTCAGTCTGTCCGTCACTTTGCGGATGGTACATTGTGCTATGAAAAAGCTTCGTCCCTAATGACTTGTGAAATGCCTTCCAAAAATTGGAGACAAACTGGGTACCTCGATCGACAGATTTTCCATATATAGCTTTGCATAGGTTGCAGCAGTATATGCAGTCTTCACAGGCATGAAGTGAGCTTGCTTGGTGAGACGGTCCACAACTACCCAGATGGAATCAAAACCTCGGGGTGTCTTGGGCAAACCTACAATAAAATCCATACTAATGTCTTCCCAATTCCACGCAGGAACAGGCAATGGCTGCAGCTCTATCCCGGGCTTCATATGCACAGCTTTCACCTTTTGACACGTATCACACCTGGCAACATACCGAACAATTTCTATCTTCATCTTAGTCCACCAGAATTTCTGTCTCAAGTGCTGATACATCTTGTTGCTTCCTGGATGAATGGAGAATCTTGTTAAATGTGCTTCATCGAGGATCTTTTGACGCAACTCAGGTATCTTTGGAACTACCAGACGATCCTTGAACCACACGACACCTTCATCATCAATCCTAAAGCAATCTGCCTTCCCGGCTTGAACTTTCTCCGTGATGTTCTTGATTCCATTGTTTCCCTTTTGAGCAGCAATAATCTCATCTCGGATAGGTGTTTGTTAACGGTGGATAACATCAACTTTTATCAGAACTTTAGACATGAAAGGACACATGAATACACACTAGTCTAGGGTTTTAACTGACAATTTCCACAAGTTTTGCATGTTCTGTATTTTCCAGGGACTATTCCAGAAAAGCATAAAAGAAGGGTTAAAGAGCATAAAAGACACGAAACTTAACCGCCAAGGAAACATCATCACGAAGACCCTGGAAAGGTATGGAACCACCTCGACGAAGATGGCCCGGAAGCCCACACTTGGGCGCCGGCCGGCGCCAAGGTGGGGCCGGCCGGCCCCACCCCCTAGGGTTTCCTCCGCTGCCTTCAGGAGTCTTCCTCCACCGCCTATGAGAAGTCACCTCGGCCCTTGGTTAAGTCGGTTTGATCCTACGGCGCATGTTCATCCCACCGGGCTATAAATAAAGGGGCAGACCCCCTCCCTGAAGCATCAAGTCATTTGGAGATCAAGCCATCTA
The DNA here is from genome assembly GCA_038502445.1 of Eremochloa ophiuroides. NCBI lineage: Eukaryota > Viridiplantae > Streptophyta > Magnoliopsida > Poales > Poaceae > Eremochloa > Eremochloa ophiuroides. The sequence goes on from JAHLJS010000004.1 coordinate 36,413,803, forward strand.
GAGCCTCTCTAGTTCATTAGATCCTCTCTAGTTCATAGCTTTAGCCTAGTTAGATTAGAAGTAGAGGAGTTCTAGTTCTTCGGCGGGATCCGGAGCCCCTGGCGTCTGTCTGGAGCACGGAGTTCGGTATAGTTCTAGTTCTTTTCTCTTATTGCATTCAACATTATGATTTGGGAAACATTGTTCTTAATCTTATATATGTTCTTAATTGCAATAGTCATTGTTCACTTTGATTATATGTTTAGCATAGTTAGTTTGATCCTATTGAATTTATGTAATTGCTCGTACAGAGTTCGTCCAGAGATATCGTGGATGAATGATTGGCAGTATGTAGACGTGGTGTTTAGATATCTTGCTTATCTGCGAGTGCACCCTGACGTGCCGGGTCGTGCGGTAGATCACGTAGGTGACAGCTGCGTTGAGTCCTCTGTAGTCCACCCGCCGAACGTAGGACGAGCAGAGCACGGTCGCGAAGGAGGTGACCCATGTGTCTTAATATCCTCATTAGATGATGCTCCTTTACATGTAATCATGATGTAGGTAGAGCTAAACAATGATTACTAGATGTAATTGCACTAATCATAGTATTCATTGACGTAGTTATATAATTACTTTAGATATTAATTCCTTTATCTATCCATTGGCTAGCTATTGTTATGGCTAGATGAGCTCTGATATTTACCTATTTATGATGATGACTGATCATGTTTATCCTATATATCTTTATCATGTGACTTATCCCTGCTATGAGCAGGATTATAGTTATGGTTTATCTTTTACATTTGCAGTATAAGTTGTAGATATAATTTAAGTCCTACTAGATCTTCCTAGTGGTACAAATATAAATCGACAACCTGGTGATACTCTAGGTAAAATGCTACAATGGTATAATTATTTGTTCGCTTTCAGAATTGTTCTTAGTTTATATTTATTTATATTTTTGCCTAGTCACATGGAATAATATATAAAAACCTTTATTTATTCTTAGCATATATAATTAGGATTGACAACCCAGTTCATGCTAAAGAATGTTGGTAATAGATAAGTGGCTAGTTGCTAATTATCAGTTAATTAAAATACCATACACCTTCTAATCTCGTCCCTAGTGTTAAAAGTTATAAAGTTATATTGGGCGACGTTAGTAGATGTCAACAAGTATTTTTGGCGCCGTTGCCAGGGAAGGTAGCTAGGCATATTAAGAATATTGATAGACTTATACTTATTAATGTAATTGAGATAACCATTAACCCCTGCTCAAGCAGGATTACCCGTGTTTTGTCTACTTTAATATCTTATGTAGGGTAATGAACGACCGGTTTACGACCTTCCGGCAAGCTCCCACAAAAAGAAGAAACATAATAAATCCAAGATAGAAAAAAGAGGTCGACGTCACAAAATTCAATTCATATCTCAAGTGACGGGAATAAAGATGCTACATCACTCACAAATTCCATCATGTGAGACATGGTAAGTATGATCAAATAAAGGTGAGAAAGTCTTGCTCATTGACTTTAAAATTTGATGAGTAGTTATCTTTTGCATTCCACTGCATGTTTACTTTAAATCCATATATTCACCCTATTTATTCTAAATTCATTCTACTCATAACTTATTTAGTTCCATTCATATATCCATCTCACTTGCATTCTTATTAAAAGAAAGAAAAATATATGAGCACATGAAGGCTCATGATTAGTATTAAAAAAACTCACCATGATCATGCTTTTTCATCTCTACCTGAATAATTCCCTACTAGTGCTTTCATGTTACCTTTGTCTGCCATTGTAAGTTTTGGTTTGGAGGTGCTACATACGGCCATATGAGTATTTTTCAAAGGCTTTTAAATTAAGCGTGGTGCTTAGGTTGAAATGCCTTCCTTAACTAAAGCTAGACATGGAGTTTGGTTTGGTTATTGAATTAGAAATTGCTGTAGTAGACATTGGATATTTTGTCGGACTAACCCCTGCAGGAAAATTTTGAATCAAATCTGGGGAAGTCAAGAGATGAGTTCACACCGAAGATGAATCAAGGCAGTAATGATTTTGCACAAGAAGACCCAGCTCATTCTTTATAAGAGGAAGAACTGTGAGTATTAATGTTTATTCATTTATCTTTCGTTGCAAGTTATCTCTGTTTCGAACCATGCTAGAATATAGCAGCAACAATGTAAAACACAATAGACACAATCTATGCTAAACAATCTTAAAACTATATATCATCTTGTTAGCATAGAGGAAAATCACAAAATAGTATGGACAACAAAACTTGTATTTCAATTTCGTTATATTCCCTCGGGTATGTGTCCATCAACATTTTGCAGAAAAGAACATCCTTAATCTATTGGAGATGAAGTTTTACTTGAACATCAAAGAAGTTTCCCGCCCTGACTATCAAGACGGCTGGCATGTCACTTAAAGAAGAACAACTCATTGCCATGCCAATAGAAGACAAAGACAACCAGGGAGGAACTTGAGTTTGCACCTCCAGTAGACCCAAGCTCATCAACCGCAATTCAATTAAAATCAAGAAAAAGGTTGATGAATGAAGAGCATGTAATTATCTATACTTTCATCGGATGGTGAAAAGGCAAAGATGATAGAAGGAGGGCCTTGCTCAGCAGATCACAAGCTTTCACCAACAGATGAACCGGATAAGCATCCTCTTCCAAGTAAGTTTGTCACCCCTTACTTAGAAGGATGAAGACATAATGTACGTTTGTCCAAGCCTCATGCAATATTTAACTACAATCAACATCTTATATCATGTTGCTAATTTGTCTTGGTCACTCCTACCCTATGCCATGCTCAAACTTAACTTTCTAACAATTAAAACAAATTAAAAAAATGCTCTTTTGGTTCACCATAAACATTCTTGGTTCTATTTGAATAAATATCTTTAGTTTTGTAAACTTCCTTGTTCTATTATAAGTATGCTTCAGAATATTACTTGAACATAACTATGAGATCAAAACATACTTGTCTAAGAATTTGGTTGTATATGTAAACTCATCTCTCCCATATAAAAATGTTTAAATCCTATTAGGAGACTATTCGTAGAATCAAGTTGAGGTTGAAGGTACTTTTCAAATAATATCTTTACCTTAACCTTGTTAAAAAAATTGAATGAAGTAATGATGAATCATTTAAAACTAAAGCTATAAATTAACCTTGACAAACACTATCCATACTTTAAAATTAAATATTCCTTCGGGTATGTGTTATCTAGTAACCCCTTGCAGAGAAATATATATATATACACACACATATACATACATAATGAGAGAAGTAGGAGGTCTGAAGAGTGAGAACAAAGTAAAAGAAAAGATGCTAATGAACAACTCAAGACGCAATGAAGGAAAGGACCATTGAATTTCATCTACCCTTTATCATGCTCCAATGATGAAGGTAACATCTTAAGGTAAGTGGTTATTAATTTCCTCTTGATCTTTGTATGCAATAAATGAAAAATACAACCATGTTAGAGTCACTACTTAAATTGATAAACCTGATTAACTCAACATGATTTGTTCTCTAACTTTGTTCATAGCGCTATTCTCTTAATCTCAGTCTTAACCAAGTAAGCTAGAAACACTTTGTCTATTAAACAATCTTTCCAACAGTTAAGTAACTTCACTCTCTATCTCACAAGTTTAAATACCATATTTATACTTCTGTATTCTCACCCATGTTATAAATGAACAGTATGAATAACATCAATCTTATTGTGCCCAAGGTTAGAGAATGAATAAATTTCTGGTTCTGTTGGTGTTTTCCCACCAGCAAAGCCCATGCACTTGATATCTACCTTGTCTTTTTGGGCAGAACACACTTCAATCAAAGAGTAGGGGAGACAATCCCCAAATTTGATAAGTGGAAGTTCTCGACCAGTAATAATGATGCACCTAAGATTGGCTTCGAGATGCCGACAAAAGAAAGGAAGAAGGTGGCACCACCATTGGGAGCCACTAGTGGAGGCACCACCTCAAGAGCAAACCAAAGTACTTGACTAATGAATCACTGCAAGGAGGAGTCCAGTTCAGAAGACTCAGAACATCGAACCCTCGCCGTGAGGTAACATCGGTAGTTATCCATTTTTTGCTTTTCTGCATTGCATGAATTATTTTCTCTTAAGTAGGTTTACTCTTCTGCATTAGCTTTGCATAGAAAATGACAAGAGTGAATAGGCATGCATTAAGCTGTATTCATGCATCTTAAAAACTTGAAGCCCCATGTGAAACCCTTGCTGTACAAAACCTGTAGTAGTACTCATCATGGTGGCCTAAAAATAAATACAAACATAGCATGCATATTTATCTTTCTGCATATTAACACAAAATAAAAATCTTTACCGCTTTATTAGTGCATTGAAAAGAAAGACAAAAAAATTGTATAGCTTTTATTGCATAAAAAATATTAAAGCCCCATGTAAGTAGACTTATGGTAACCCCGTAGAAATATTTGTTGTGGTGGCCTCAAAATAAAAAATAAAATAGAATCCATATTTATTTTACTGCATCAAAAAATCAAAAATCTAAAAAGAAGAATCCTGCTAGAATCTGCCAACTATTATTAGCTCATTAGAATAATCAATTACTCATCTGATTGACCGCTAACCCCTTAAATTCGAGCCTCGAGTTTTGGTTTTCTTTCTGGAGCATAATTATGCAGGAACGGCATTATGACTAAGGAGAGAGTCCATCAGTGGAGCCCACTAGGACTACTGCTGGCAAGCTCACCCTGAAGATCATCAACACTAAGTATTGCAAACACCTAGCTTGGGGGAGGAGCATCCCCTAGTTATTAGGTAACTATACCTATGCGATTATCGAGTCTGTTTTATAAAGTCATAAAATACCAAAAATATGTGAACACTTAAAGGTTCACCATAGTACCATAAGAAAATCTAAAAAATACCAAAAATATGTGGGTACATAAAGGTCCACACTTTTTAGAAAACCCCAAAAATATGTGGGCGCATGAAGGTCCACCCAATTAGGAAACTTCTGCTGGAAATATAAAATCAATCACTTACCATGGAGTGATACTAAACCTAACCCCTCTCCATGAGATTTGGTATTTTTTTTGGCAATTGAGTTTCACAGGAAAATACAAGATCAAAGAGCTAGTCAATCTGACGCCCTTACGCTGCCAATACACCTGCTCCCAGAAGGATCACTCAATTTGCAACATCAAAGACCCTGTCAAACATCCAGCTTGGGACAGGGCACCCTCCATTTAAAATCCAGCTAAGTACTTATTATATCGTTTTTCGCGTGAGTTAGCTAGTAAGATAAAATTTAAAAACCAAATAAATATTTAGCTATATATTAGAGTATGTTTAGAGTCAGTCTAGGCTAGAGTTAATTAAAACTGATAAACATTAAAATTTTGTCTTGGAGATGATGAATAGTTGCTCTACCATAATACTTTTCAAATGCCTAGTTTTCAAACCATGAATTCTCCTGAGTTTTAGATATTGCTGTTTTGACTTAAGAATTTACTCTGAACCTAAAACTTGTGGAGGCATATGACTGAGCTAAGTCTAGGTGATCGATTGATATGATTCATGAAGGTTGAGCCGCTATTTATCTTATTCTTAGCATTACTAAATTCTGACGATTTATTTTGAAAATTTAAAATCTTACATGATGAGCTCTTGTATGACAAAGTTTGAAATCCTACCAAAGCCATATGTGATACATTTAGATATAGAAAAACCTTTGCACATTTATGCTACTTGCTTTGCATTGAGTTTAGTCAACCTTTGTTGTATACCTTATGAGAGTCTCGTCATGCTTTTAAAATCAAGATCACTTACACACTCCACCCACATATGCATTACTCCTACTCTGAGAGTAAGCGCAATCATCTTCCACTTTTATCCAAATCCACCTTAAAAATGTTTTTCTCCTACACTGGGAGTAAAAACCCAAAAATATATACCCCATAGGACAGCCCTTGTTTAATTGCTCTAAGTTCTTATCATTATCTCTCCAACTATTTATATTCAAAGGATGCATGTGGCTATGCAAAAATAGTTGAAAAAAAAGAAAAGGGAGTAAAAGATGGACAAGTGTCCTAGCAATTAAAACAATGGGTACTTAGATGCCTGCCTCCCTGTAAAAAAATATATATAATTAAAAAAAGAAGAATAAAGATAGCCCATGTTTTTCCGCGAAAAGTTCTAAGTTTTAAAGGAGGGAGTTATTTTCAAGGAGCAAAAGTAGAATTAGGATTAGCCACTAAATACCATATATACACCTATCCACCATATTCCATAGACATGCACATCTTGGTTTGATTCTATGCTTTGACTCTCTGTGGATCCATTGTTTGACTTTACAATATATGAATTGCAAGTATGCTCATCCTTGTTATTGCCACTCCTAAAGCTCCACTATAATTCTTAGTTGTAGGAAGGCATAACATCATTAATGCCTCAGTGAGATCCATAAATAGCACATATTAAGAGACTTGAGGGTGTCATACAATTAAGCTCTGAGTTTTATTTTGAAAATTTGCAAAACCTCGGAATAATAGTACTGTGAAGAATTTGAGACATGGTGCTTGACTTGATTGTTCTGTCTTTCGATTGCTCAAAACTAATGCAAAAGCTGTAAAGCTACATAGTTAAAGGTAAAATGGGCAAGTTCGAGAGTTAGAGCAGTTTTGCCTAATCCGGAGGAGAATCTATGTTTAAAGCATGTGTATTTGGAAAGTATGAAAGCATTGTTGCAACTCCTGATCCAATTACATTAGTAATTAGACTTAGTTTCTTTGCCAAGGGACTAGCAAATAGGTAAGCTTGGGGGTGTTGTTGACGGTGGATAACGTCAACTTTTATTAGAACTTTAGACCTGAAAGGACACATGAATACACACTAGTCTAGGGTTTTAACTGACAATTTCCACGAGTTTTGCATGTTCTGTATTTTCCAGGGACTATTCCAGAAAAGTATAAAAGAAGGGTTAAAGAGCATAAAAGACACGAAACTTAACCGCCAAGGAAACATCATCACGAAGACCCTGGAAGGGTGTAGAAGCACCTCGACGAAGATGGGCCCGGAAGCCCACACTTGGGCGCCGGCCGGCGCCAAGGTGGGGCCGGCCGGCCCCACCCCATAGGGTTTCCTCCGCCGTCTTCCGGAGTCTTCCTCCACCGCCTATGAGAAGTCATCTCGGCCCTTGGTTAAGTTAGTTTGATCCTACGGCGCATGTTCATCCTACCGGGCTATAAATAAAGGGGCAGACCCCGCTCCATGAAGCATTAAGTCATTTGGAGATCAAGCCATCCAGAGCCTCTCTAATTCATCAGAGCCTCTCTAGTTCATAGCTTTAGCCTAGTTAGATTAGAAGTAGAGGAGTTCTAGTTCTTCGGCGGGATCCGGAGCCCCTGGCGTCTGTCTGGAGCGCGGAGTTCGGTATAGTTCTAGTTCTTTTCTCTTATTGCATTTAATATTATGATTTAGGAAACATTGTTCTTAATCTTATATATGTTCTTAATTGAAATAGTCATTGTTCACTTTGATTATATGTTTAGCATAGTTAGTTTGATCCTATTGAATTTATGTAATTGCTCATATAGAGTTCGTCCAGAGATATCGTGGATGAATGATTGGCAGTATGTAGACGTGGTGTTTAGATATCTTGCTTATCTACGAGTGCACCCTGACGTGCCGGGTCGTGTGGTAGATCGCGTAAGTGACAGCTGCGTTGAGTCCTCTGTAGTCCACCCCCCGTACGTAGGACGAGCAGAGCGCGATCGCGAAGGAGGTGACTCTTGTGTCTTAATATCCTCATTAGATGATGCTCCTTTACATTTAATCATGATGTAGGTCGAGCTAAACAATGATTGCTAGATGTAGTTGCACTAATCATAGTATTCATTGACGTAGTTATAGAATTGCTTTAGATATTAATTCCTTTATCTATCCATTAGCTAGCTATTGTTATGACTAGATGAGCTCTGATATTTACCTATTTATGATGATGACTGATCATGTTTATCCTATATATCTTTATCATGTGACTTATCCCTGCTATGAGTAGGATTATAGTTATGGTTTATCTTTTACATTAGCAGTATAAATTGTAGATATAATTTAAGTCCTGCTAGACTTTCCCAGTGGTATAAATATAAATTGACAACCTGGTGATACTTTAGGTAAAATGCTACAATGGTATAATTATCTATCCGCTTGCAGAATTGTTCTTAGTTTATATTTATTTATATTTTTTCCTAGTCACATGAAATAATATATAAAAACCTTTATTTATTCTTAGCATATATAATTAGGATTGACAACCCAGTTCATGCTAAAAAATGTTGGTAATAGATAAGTGGCTAGTTGCTAATGATCAGTTAATTAAAATACCATACATCTTCTAATCTCGTCTCTAGTGTTAAAAGTTATGAAGTTATATTGGGCGACGTTAGTAGATATCAATAGTGTTTCAATGCTGATGTTGGCTAGACTGCACAAGGAAGGATCTCGGGGATTCACTATCAGAAAATTGCAGTGAACCTTGCGACTAAGTGCATCGGTGACTACATTTGCCTTACTATGGTGATAATGTACTTCAATATCATAATCCTGGATCAACTTGAGCCATCTTGTTTGTCTGATGTTCAACTCTTCTTGGGTAAAGATGTACTTCAAGCTCTTGTGGTCAGTGTAGACATTGCAAGTACTACCTAGCAGATAATGACGCCAGATCTTCAAGCCATGTACTACAGCTGCCAACTCCAAGTCATGGGTGGGGTAATTCTCTTCATGGTGTTTGAGCTGTCGCGAAGCATAAGCGATAACTCGACCCTCTTGCATCAGGACACAACCAAGACCAGTGCCAGATGAATCATAGTACACATCAACCGGCTTTTCAATATCAGGATGAGCTAATACGAGTGTTGTGGTCAACAATCTCTTCAAAATCTGAAAAGCATTCTCACACTTAGGTGACCAGACAAACTTGGCCTTATTCTTCAACAACTCAGTAATAAGCTTGGCTATTCTAGAAAAATCCAGAATAAAATGACGGTAGTATCCTGCCATCCCCATGAAACTACGAACTTGATGTACCGTGGTTGGTGGCTTCCAATTCAAGATTTCCTCCACCTTACTCGGATCAACTGATACACCTTCCGCGGACAGAATATGCCCGAGAAACGGAACTGGGTCCAACCAAAACTCACACTTGCTGAACTTGGCATAAAGCTGATGTTCCCTCAAGCAGGTCAGGACAACACGGAGATGGTTGGCATGTTCTTCAGGGGTTTTGGAGTAAATAAGGATGTCGTCAATGAACACGACCACAAATTTATCGAGCTCCGGCATGAAGATGGAGTTCATTAGGTACATGAAATAGGCAGGTGTATTGGTTAGGCTGAAGGACATGACTAGGTACTTATATAGGCCGTATCTGGTGGTGAAGGCTGTTTTTGGAATGTCTTCGGGGTGGATCTTTATTTGGTAGTAGCCAGACCTAAGGTCAATTTTTTAAAACACTTTGGCTCCAGCTAGTTGGTCGAAGAGTAGGTCAATACGAGGTAAAGGATATTTATTTTTTATGGTGATCTCATTGAGTGGACGGTAGTCAACACAGAGTCGGAGGGACTTGTCTTTCTTTTTCACAAAGATGGCATGGCAACCCCATGGTGATGAACTAGGCCTAATAAAACCCTTATCCAGTAAATCTTGCAACTGAATCTTAAGCTCTGCCAGTTCTTTGGGAGGCATCCTATAGGCTCTACGGGATATAGGTGCTATTCCAGGCTTCAACTCAATAGCAAACTCCACATCACGATCAGGTGGCAAACCAGGAAAATCATCGGGGAACACGTCCGGAAATTCACAAACTACTGGGATATCCTGCACTTCTTTGACTGCGGTTGCACATATTCTACCAACTGCTATTTGAGGGATTGGAAGTTGAATGAGGAGTTGGGTTGAACTATTAGGCAAGTTTACCCTGATGGTTCTATTCAGCACGTCAATGAGGGCCTTGTGCTGATACATCCAATTCATGCCTAATATCACATCTATGTCCTGGTCCTTGAGTACTATCATGGTGGTAGGGAATATATGCCCACCCAGTTCTATAGGTACTCGTTGCACTACCTCCTTAGTATTTATACGCCCCCCGGCGAATGTATTAGGAAATTTTCCTTTATTTCCCCAATCGGTATCTCATGCTTGACGACAAATGTGCAATTGATGAATGAATGAGATTGTTGACGTCGCTAACACCCTGTTTTACCATCAACATTTCACCCATAATCAAGGTAAAACCACATGAAATGCAAAGAACCCACCTTAAAACTTACCTAGTTCCACATGTCCTTGAGAAATGTTGTGTATGCAGGAAAAATGGTAAAATCAAGCAAAACCAAAGCATGGAAAGACACCTCAGCATCTCAGCTACCACGTGGGAGTCAGAGGGGGCGCCCGCCCTGCCAACAGGGCGCCCGCCCTGTCCAAAGTGCCAAATGGCACTGGCCACCTCACTGATCCATGTGCCAACCTCCCAAATGGTCTGTGGCACGTTGAAACATCATCAACGGCTCAGATACAAGGCATGGGGATCCGGTGGCCCTATCAACAGGGCGCCCGCCCTATCAAAGTTGAGTGCCACGTCCACGATCCGAGGGAAGGTGTCCAGGAGTCATCTACACCATCAATTGAAGTCGGTTTTCATCCAACGGTGATCAAGTGAAGTGCCATGGATTGAAGGGTCCACTTGTCATCCTCCCAGGGGTTGCAAACCGCCTTTCCAAGGCACAAACCGACCATGCAACCGCCATAGGGGAGCAAGGACGGCTGTTGGATGCAAGGCGGTGCATCCAACCGGGCGCCCGCCCCCCTCCTTCGCGCCACCGCCTTCCAGCACGCCTACAAGTACCCCTGGTGCACTCCTACACTATAAATAAGGGTAGAATCCTCACTTGTAAGTCGAAACACAGCTAGGGGACACCTAGAAGCACCACTGGAGAAATACATAGAAACACTAGAGAGTAGAGTGTTGGAGAGAAGTCGGGAGAACAAAGAAGTCTGTGGTGGAGCCGGGCTTGTCCGCGACCTCCTCTACGGTGTTCTTCACTCTTATCGGTAATAAAGATCCCCTTCTTCATTTACTATTGTTTTACTTTAAGTAGCTCAATACTTGCTCATTGCTTGGTTAGAGTGCTCTAATTCCTTGGCCAGAGTTAGAGTAGTAAGTTTTATAGATTAAGTAAGGTGCTTAGGCTATAGCTTACCCTTGAGTGCCGCTAGGCCCACGGATAGTAGTGGTAGGTGCTAGGTGGTGACAGCCCTATGATCCTCTGTATTCCACCACGTTCGGCCTAGTATCCGGTATAAGCGTAGGACTTCGGGACGTACGGTGCCTAATCAGTCGAACCCCAGCGAGTTTAGGACATTGCGGTCCCAAGTATAGAAGTCTCTTTGGTATAACAATCATTTGATCTTTTACTCAGATAGAGTTCTCCCCCAAAACTCCAGAGCTACCTAGTGTGTGTTTCCACCTTAGTTATACTTCATTGATTTATCTTTACCAAGGTTATTACCCCATTTATCCATATCTAGATCCTTGACTATCATATCCTTGGAATCACAAACCCCGCCTTCCTTTGGGAAAATATAAATTTGACACCTGGTACTCCCAGGTAAAGTGCTACACGATAGTTCTGTGTGCTTGCAGAATCCCATCACCTATCCTTTAGAGCTACCCATAGCATTTTTGGCGCCGTTGCTAGAAACACCTTTATTCCTAGTAGCTACGTTAGAAGTGTCAACAATCACATACTTTGAGCATAGGGATTGACAACCCCCGTGATTGCATTGAGAAGTATTGTTACCATTGCTAGAGGATAGATTTGGCTACCTTCTTTTGATAGTGTTAGTAACTGTCAATAGAGATGCACCAGAATCGAAAAGCATAATAGTAGGGTGACTTGCGACAGGGAACCTACCCATCATGACGGGTTCACCCTCGGGGATCTGAACAACCTGGGTGTAGTAGACGTGGCCCGCTTTCTTGACCACCTTTCCTTTTTTAGCATGTTGCTGATGACCTTGCTGCTGATTCTGCTGCTGCTGATGACCATGACCCTTCTGAGCATTTTGGATGTACTGCTTGGGAAACGGGCAGTCACGGGCCCAGTGGCCCATCTTGCCACAGTTGTAGCATGGGTGATTGTAGTTGACTTGTGGGGTGGTGACACGAACGCCAGGGGCATTCGGCTGAGTGGTGTTTTGCTGGTTGAAGGTGTGGGAGGTAGCAGCAGTACGAACAACAACCTGCTGCTGGGGGTAGGGTGGATGAGAGTGGTGAGTGGGATGGTAAATGAGTTTCTGACGCTTTTGGCCGCCAGAAGACCCGGCTTTCTTTTCTTCTTTTCCTCTTGATGTTTAGGTCACTCTCTTCAAAATCAATGGCGATGTTGACCGCCTCGTGATAGGAGCAGTGGAGATTGTTGGATAGGCTTCGCTGAATCTTGTAGTTCAGACCCCTAATAAAACAATCCTTCCTTTTCTGGTTGGTGTTGGTGTGCTCAGGGGCGTATTGCGCCAGGTGATTGAACTACCCAACATACTGCATGACGGTAGAATCTCTTTGCTGCAGGGCCAGAAATTGGTCCAGCTTCATCTTCATCACACCCGCAGGGATGTAATGAGCACGGAAGGCTTCACGGAATTCTGCCCAGGTCATTTGGTCCATCGGGCTGAGCTGCCAGAAGATTTGCATACCAGGCACTAGCAGGAGCTCGCAGTTGCTGTGCTACGAACAGGGGCTTCTATATCTCAGTGTAGTGAATCAGACTAAATTTTTGTTCCATGGTGCGGAGCCAATCATCAGTTTCCAGTGGCTCATCGGCCTTGGTGAACACAGGTGAACGGGTACCCACCCGTAAAGTCCACGTATGTTGTCTCATCCTCATCGTGGCGGCCACAACGCCCACTGCGGTGGCCCCTGTTTTGCGCCATTGCATTGGCGGCATTAGCCAAGGCTACAATAGCATCGGCTAAAGTTGGTGGAATAGGCGGTGCGTTGGGAGCAGTTCCATCCTCAGAGGTACTAGCACCGGTTGAACGGGTATGAACAGGCATCTGTTTAATTGCAAACCGAATTTAGAACTAACATTACTTGACGAAGCATAGAAGCGGTTCAAACTTAAACATTACAACACTTGAACGATGCTTAAAAGACACAACTAGGACTTAAACAAAGTTCCCAAACCCAAGCTAAGGTTCTTGGCACCAACATTACAACACAAATGATAACGATAGGCTGACACTCCTTGTCCTAAGACTAGTCTAGTCGTCGTCGATGACGATCACGTCCTCCTCGTCATCATCCTCCACATCACATCCTCCATGGGATCAACTGCCTCCTCAAAGTCATTCTTAGGTGCCTCCTCCTCAGATGACTCCTCCTCAGGTCCCACAACCAAACCATTCTCAGGGTCTTCCTCACGTGGAACAAGGATAGGATTGAGCTGGTCATTGAGCCTGTGGATCTCCTCGTGCAGGGCTCCGTTGTACCACTCAACGTGCTCCACATAATCCTCTAGCTCGTCGACCCTGGTACGGGCCTCATCCTCATGTGCCAAGGCCTCGTCCCTCTCCTGAGTCAGACGGTCAACCTCACGGCGCAGCTCGTTGTTCATCCTCACGTCCCTGTAGTGGTTACAAAGGGCCACCCGGAAGTCCTCCGTCATGAGCTTAACCTGCTTCTTAAGCTCCTTAATCACCCCTTTCAGCTCTTTGTGACTGCGGCGGGGACGGCGGCTACCAGAAGCCTCCTCCCCGCCACATGGCGCCAGCTGGTGGCGCGGCGCTCCCCTGGGACCAGTCATCTTGCGAGCAGTGAGCTTGCAGCATGCCAGCTGGAAGGTAAGTATGGATTAGCAAAGATATAACAGGCTAGCAAGAATAGGTTTGGTAAATCCTAACCCACATAACCAACTTTTAAGGAGGAAGTATTAACATAATGAATTTAACATGATGCCTGAATTATACTTACGAATTTTAAATCAATGCAAGATAAATAAATGCATAAATAATTTAACATAGGGCTAGTAATAAAGTTGTTCCACATGCTAACATAACTATTTTACGGAATACGATAAGAATAAGCAATTTAGACCAAAATAGTAAGTTTAGATTTTTATGGTCCAAAATATTTTGAAGTTTTGCAAAGTAATACCGTAATGATTTAGCAATGGAACGCTCTGATACCAGCTGTAACAGAACCGCCTAAATCATATGGCCCACAGGCACCTGTCATTGTCACTAATGACCTCTGACAGCCGGACCCGTGTCCCAAATGATGTAGAAGGCCCTGCCGGGTTACATCAGCACCCGTTTCTCAGACAGGATCCCATTGCGAAGCCATTACAGAATTACAACATTTCATAATAAAATACATCAGAGTAAAAGTGCGGAAGATTAAATAGTACTTAGATTATAATCCGGTTGTCCAAATAGAATTCAAGTGCAGTTATTACAGACCATAGTTAAAATAGTAGCAGTAGCAGTAGGATAACAACATAACATAATTACATAGATGGTAACACGAACCCTGCCCACGGGTTCAACTTCACTCTTCCTCGCTATCCTGGATGATGGTCACACAGAAAGGGCAAGACAAACCTCCGGCTGCTGACTACCTGTAATGGGGTTAACAAACCCTGAGTAGGGGGGTACTCCGCAAGACTTACCCGACTAAGAAAAAGGAATGAGACTCAGGAATGCAGGCTGAGGGAGTCAAGGTAAGGTTTTAGCAAGAGTCAAGTGATTTTGCGGAAAAAGCATTACTAATCCTGTTTCCGATATTTTTCTCATCATTATTAATAATCAATATCAATAATTCACAATTCATTCACCTATAACTTTCAAATCCAATTACTTATTTATTCTCAAAAACATCCTGGTTCCGAACCACTTTTCGATGTAAGTCAGTGGATCAAGTCTCCATAACCGAGGAGCAACGACGATTCGAATCGATTAGTACCCAGCTGGGATCCCTAACCACACTGCATATGTAGCACCTAAGCTTGCATATACCAACCCCGTCTACCACAGCTTTTCTATCCCTGAACCGGTCCTGCGCCACCCGAGAGCATAGTACTCCTCTCATCTCCAGGCACGCCGGCCACGAGGGTACACGCTACTCTCTCCGTCTCTCCACTCCCAGTGCGTGGTTGTTGGTTCAAGCAATAGAGCTACCGGAGATAGGGCTTCTCGTAGTATGTGGCTAGTTGCAAAGTCTCGATCATAGCAGGCCGACAACGAACGGTTCCTAAAACTTTTCCGTTGAAAACCATGCATTGGGACTCTAACCCAAGTACACCGGTGACCACCCGGTTTTCACATCCCTTTTTCGCTGGCGGCTATAAGTTGGGACTCTAACCCAAACATATGGCCATCAAACGAAAACCCATCCCCGTTGATGACAATGGACTGGCCAAGTGCACCGCCAACAACGAGGACAATACCATTCCCATTTAATGATTCATTCTTTGCATATCATCATAGTTCAAATTAGCATTTTATGCAAATCTAATTCAATTAAGCAGGGCTAAGCATTTTTCAATACTTTAATCAAATCAGGTTCTCGGGGTATAATTAGTGGTCAAGGAAAAGTAATGCATCAATAGGTTATCACTCAACTCCTATTAACCTAATGCAGTAGATTAACTCAAGTGATAAAACATTTTAAATACAAAGAGGGGCAAATGCACCGGGGCTTGCCTTGGATCGCGTAGAGTGTCGGGTCCAGGTCATTGCCACAAATATCAAAACCCTAGGTCTCGTCAGGAACCACCTCCGCAGCAGGAAATTTCATGTAGAGTATTTTAGCTTTTTGAACCATATTCAAATTCGGCCAAAATTTGAAACTACATAAAAGGGGGTGATTTGGTATTTGAATTTTATTTTGCAATTCGATGAAATTCTCCAAAATCTACTGTATAAGTTGAAAATTTATAAAAATGAAAGTTGTTCTAATTGTTGAGCTCTACAACTTTCATTAAGGTGTTTTGTCAGTTTCTTGATAATTTTTAAATTGATGTTTCAAATTTGAATTTCAAGTCACTATTTTGAGTTTAATTCAAATTTCCAGTGCATAACTTCAAAATCTCCAAAAATAAAAGTTGTTCCATTTTAAAAGATCTACAATTTTTTAAGACACTTTAATCAGATTCCTTATAGATTTTGAATTAGGTTTTGAGATCAAATTAGGGCTTAAATTGATTTTTCTTTTTGATTTAGTTTTTAATTTTCAATCAAGGGTTCAATTACACCATCATTCACAAACACATTCAAGTCACTCTAGAAGCCCTAAGCACAATCACATGCAGGCAATTAAATTAAATATGATGACATGGCAGATTAATTATATATGTAGTACCAGAGGTATTACAAGCAGATAAGTCGTGAAGGCTCTTGTTTGCCATGGCCTCAAACTCTGGTGTCAAACTTCTTCTTGTATAGCTGTTTTTCGGCTACGGATCTGGGGTCTTCCTGAGCTTGGCTTGGGTCTTCCTGATCAAAGCTTCTGGGTTTTCAACAAAATTCTGCAGAAGGTCAAATCCGTTCATACATCACGCTGCATAAGCTACACAAAGAATAAACAAGGACAGGGTGAGCCTGTTTGAGTAAGGTTTGTATGGTTTCTCAACATATTTGGTGTTATGAATATGATCTATCTACATCTTATGTATGCCAAACGCCTTCCCCGGCAACGGCGCCAAAAATGCTTGTTGGCATTTTTAACGCCATCACCAAAAATAGAGTTAGACTCTACCCCTGGCAACGGCACCAAAATTGCTTGCTGGTATTAGTTAAGTGTCACTTGGTAAATTACTTAGCCACCTCCTTTAAACTTATACTCCCTCCATCCCAAATTGTAAGTCATTACATGAATCTTGGAGAGTCAAACTTTTCCAACTTTGACCAAGTTTATATAATAAGATAATAATATTTACAATATCAACTAAGTATTACTAGATTCTTCATCAAATATATTTTCATGCTACACTTATTTGGTGTCATAATTCTTCATATTTTTCTCTATAATTTTGGTCAAAGTTGAGATAGTTTGACTCTCCAAGATTCTTGGAATGACTTACAATTTGGAACGGAGGGAGTATCTCTTACAATAACTAAGTTGTCATCCCTAACACGAATATAAGAGATATATATGGAAACTACCCAGAATAATACTAAGCAGTTATTATGAATGCAAGTGACTAAAGAGGATAAAATATTAAGTTCAAAGTATCTGCAAGTGCACAGATTAATTATACCATTGTAGCATTTTACCCAGGAGTATTCCGGGTTGTCATTTATATTTTACCACTGCGAAGGGTTGGCAATAAATGGGATGTAAGTAGATAGATAGATGTCATATGCATATGCAAATATGGAGATAACCATGAATGATCTACTTACTCAGAACCGGGGTTATGTCACAATAATAATAATGATATTTATGATAAGCATAATGATTAATCTAATTAATCAGTCAATATAATAATGATCATTTAGATCACTTCCTATCTAGGCACTAGCATGGATTAGGTTGAAGCATAAGGATATCCTAAGTCATTCTAACTATACTATCAAAGACACATTAGATTGGTGCAATTATACTAGCAATCATGGCAAAGACACTTCATTTTCATACTTAAGGGAATATTACTAAGGAAGATCAAGATCATAGCCAGCCTGCTAAAGTAATAATAACTTTCTACTCTCCCTACATTCGGAGTGTGGACTACAAAGGACTCAATGGGAGTTTCACATCCATGATCTACCACAGAACCCAGAATATAAGGCGCATTTGCAGACAAACCACATCTAAGCACCATGCTTACATGCTGTTCATCACCCACCCATGATATCAATGAATGAGCGCTATACAAACCTATGTATGAATATGAATGCATCCTAACTATGCAAAGTATACAATCTAGATAAGCAATAAATAGCATAATTGAGAACATAATCAATAGTAGAACAATGTCAATCAACTTTATCTCAAACACTCAAAAGAGGTTTAAGATACAAGAGAGAGCTTACAATGGCTCCAGGAAGCCTCCAGCTCTAGACAAGATCCGGAACTCAAGTAGAACTTGCCTCCTTCTACCTCTAACCTATGTAGCTATGCTCTAGATGGTGAAGCTCTAATGATTCTAGGGTTTCTAGCTCTCTAAACTGGATGAACTGATATCTGATTGATCTGACTGATTGATATCAAAACCCTGGGGGTCTGGGGGTCCTTATATAGGCCGGTGGGATGAACCGTAGCCCTTGGATCAAACCGACTTCGAAGGACGGTGGAGATTGCGTGAGATTTCGGGATGTGGGTCCACGTCGAAACGCAGGTGAAAAGAACTCTCTGACAGGTCGGCCGACCCTGGCAGTGGGTCGGCCGACCCTCTCTCACTGCCAACTGGGCCTTGCTTCGTCGGGCGTGTCTCTGGTGTTCTGTGGAATATTCTTGAACTCCTTTTGCGGTGAAATTTGTTATTTAATCTGACATGTGGGTCTCCCTTGATCCTTTTCTGAATAACCCCCGACAAAACACTGATTCACCAAAACTGTCAGTTAAAGCCCTATTCTATGGTGGTGTTTGCCTTTATACCCTTATTTCATATTTAGTTAACGGGTAAAATCATACAATAATTACCGTCAACAATAATGCTAAGCCCTAAGCCCCACAAGCTAGCTAGCACAAGCAACACAACTAAGAAAACTACACAAGGCAAGCAAACTAGTTACCTAGCAAGATAAAGAGATAAGCTTGTAAGTTATACATTTTCCTTGAGATGAAGCCAATCATCGGGATAATCAACAAGTCACTCACTCGATGGTGAGGAAATCAAGATGAACACCAAGATTTATCCCCGAGGTTCGCGTGCTTGCCGGCACTCTACGTCCCCGTTGTGTCGACTTCAACCGGTGGTCCAGTGGCTAATTGGTATCACACACCGAGCCTACACTAGGCGCCACAAGGACCTATTACGGAGGAAGTAACTCAACGACACGAGCAATACACTAGAGTTACCTTTGAGCACTCCGCTCGGGGTAGTCACGAACCCCTCACAATCACCGGTGTGAGCAAGCACAAGCACCGAGCTTCTCCACACCTTCTTCTTCTCCAAGAGAATAAGAAATCAGCAATGGCTTGCTCTCAAGTGCTCTAGAATGCAAATCACAAGCAAAGATGCACTTGAGGTTCACTCAATCTCACAAGGATGAACAAATGATGAACTAGTGAGAGAGTGGGAGGCTAGAATACAACCAAAGTGTATGTCAATGATCCAAGTGTGCAAGAGAGTCATCAAGTGACCAGGGAAGGAGTATAAATACTCCTAAGTGCAATTCTAGCCATTACCTCCACTGAAACAGTCGTTAACACTCTTTTTCTACCATTGAACGCAACCGTCGGACCGAGACCGTCGGACCAACAGAAAGCGTCTGATGCTCAGGATTGCGCCACATGTCAACAGCATTCAACGTCATTCGTTCGATCTCAACGGCTAACTGTTCAAGCCTTTTACCCAACCATCGGACCGACCAGTGTCGGACCAAATAGCCACGAAGTCCGACGCTTCTAGAGAGTACTCAGAGCAGAAAACCTACGTCGGACACTGTCCGACACCTAGCATCGGACCAAACGCCACCGTTCGATGCCCTGAACTCAGCTCACCGCACACTATGCCAGAGCGTGAACTCGTGCACGCCACGCGTCAGGACCAAGGGCCAATGGTCCGACGCCTTGCTCAACGTCTTCGTCGGACTGTCCGACTCTCTCAAGCTGAGACACCATCGAACCCTCTCTGTTAGTCTGTTGGACTAAGCTTCACGAGCGTCCGACGCTTCTCAGATTTACCCAGAGAGCACCCGAGAGCTACAGACACCGCCGAACGGTGTCCGACGCCCAGCGTCGGACTAAAAGAACACGTCCGACACCCTGAAACACAGAGAACAGCACGCTGGGGACCGCCGGACCCTACTCACACATAGTCCAACGCTCTGCTTCCCAGCGTCCGACGCTTGGTAAACACTGTTTTTCAAGTTAGTTTCTCACCCCTTACTTTCATGCACTAACACTCAAGAACTTCAACACTTGTGCACAGTGTGTTAGCATTTTTGCAAACATTTTTCAAGGGTTTTCAAAGTTGTTTTCTAGGTTGGTTAGATCAATGCAAATGAGATACAACCTAGAGCACTTGAAGGTAATCCAATCACTTAGTTCTTCCCTTGATAGTCGGCTATCTATCCTAAATGTGATCACACCCACTTGGTATCTTGATAACCGAAACAAAAGCCTTATTGGGTTATACCTTAGCCTCTTACTTTCCTTTTTTAAGTAATTTTCTTTCTTCCTTCACTTGATCTTCACTTGAGCACCATTGTCCTCTACTAACCTCTTTTGCTACACACACTTAGCACTTAGGTTAGTAGTTAGGTTTCATCAATTACCAAAACCAAACTAGGGTCTTTCACACCCTCCTCACCTAGACCCTTTGGTACAAATAATGATGGCTAGTCATGAAGAGTTAGCCCAGCCAGATTTTGAGGAAGACTCTAAATCTTTTATAGAGGAAGAAGCTACAGACCACAACCCATACCACTTAGACAGGTCCGAAGAACCAACTAGGACACCCATCGAGCTTAAACTTCTCTTGGCTCGACTTAAATATGTTTTTCTAAATAATAACCCCGAAACCCTTGTCATAATTAGCAATAAACTATCAACAGAGGAGGTTAAGAGGCTCATCATTATCTTAGAGAAACATCATTCTATCTTTGGCTACTTGTTGGTATTTTTAACATCACTTCACGTTAAGTTGTCATCCCTAACATGATGCCAAAAACCAAAGGTAAAATAATCTTCACTTGCCTCCTAAAAATAATACTATAGAATATATCCGCAAGCGCACAGGTAATTCTCCCATTATAACACTTCACCCGGCAAGTATTCTGAGTATCGTTGATTTGTTTTATGCCAAAAGGATAAAGGTGGCATTCTACTCATTAGGATAATCTACTATAATAATTGGAAAGATAAATGTGCAGACCTATGATAACCCATAACTCTAGTGCTTTAGCGATAAATAAGTCAATGATAAATGATAAATGATAACTGAGTAAATGAGGTAAATGGTATTTCAGAGATAGAATATAGAGACTCACTAATGTAAAAAAGACAATCTCGAGATTCAGCTAAAGTAAAGGAAACCTATGTAATTACTAAATACAAAGTCTATAGCCTACGCCACATTACACATCTTCATTTATAGCATAATCAACTCAGAAAACATCATAAGGAGCATCATCTAATGAGGATATTAAGACACAAGGGTCACCTCCTTCGCGACCGCGCTCTGCTAGTCCTACGTACGGGGGGTGGACTACAGAGGAACCAACGCAGCTGTCACCTACGCGGACTACCACACAACCCGGCACGTCAGGGTGCCACCGTAGATACACAATATATCTAGACACCACGTCTACATAATGCATACCACCTAACTCACGCGAGTACTGAATTAGGCGCTTTCGATCGTACGACAATAATCATCACCAGTCACAACTATATCTAATATGCAACTAGAATAAACTAAGAATTGAATAAGTAGCAATATATTAAAATAAAACAAAGTCATAATGAGATACAAGATAATATTACCGATCTACAGACGAACGGATATGGAATCCCGAGCGTTGCGCCCAACTCTACTTGAACCTTGCTAGACGCCTAAACCATGAACTTGAAGAACTAGAGCCCTATTTCTAATCTCTGGAAACCCTAACTTCTGTCTACTCTTGACGAATGAAGCAGGAGGAATGAATTGGTGTTCTGGGAGGGGGTCTGCCCCTTTATTTATAGCTCGGTGGGATGAACGTGCGCCGTGGGATCAAACCGACTTGAACAAAGGGCCCAGATGACTCCAGAGAGGCGGTGGAAGAAGACTCCAGAAGGTGGGCTGAAACCCTAACAGGGGGCGCCGGCCGGCCCCACCCTGGTGGGTCTCAAGCCCCTGTGATTCGGGTGTGTTCTGGATCCTTCTAACTTGCTGATGAATTATATTTCCGTCGTGATCAAGTTTCGTGGTAGTTATGCACTTTAATCCTTCTTTTAAGCCTTTCTGGAATAATCCCTGAAAAATACACAATTCACCAAAACTCGTGGAATTTGTCAGTAATAACCCCTTTACTTCTATTATTGATCTTCCCTTGGCATTAGTTGACGGTATAAAATTGGTACTTAACGACCGTCGACAATACCCCCAAGCTAAGTCTTTCCTAATCCCTTAGCAAAGTTGACTTGAAATAATTTATTCAGGGTTCCATAAAAATGTATAACTCCCCAACAAATACTTAAATATTTAAACAGAAATTCTTCTCCGGATTGAAATTCATTAATCCATCTTTCAAACTTATTCTTATTCTTTTCAATCGTGGGGCTTTTCAACTAAGTCTTGGGCAATTGAGAGACAGAATAATCAAGCAAGTACTAAGTCTTTAATCCTTTGTTTCAACCATTGCTCCAGATTTTTTTTCTTTTTTTGAATAAGTACATAATTTTTATTTAGGAAATAATGAGAGCCTACTAATAAGATTGCAGAGGACTATTAAGCTATACATCATGATTTAATGTGATTAAATTTCATTTTTTGAACTCCTATGCATTATCCTCTCTTTTCTGTCTTTCTGAAGAGTGTGGGTTATCTCCCCAGCGGATACTTTTGTACCCATTTTTTTCTCTCAGGCGGGTGTCTTTGCACCCATTGTTTTACTCTCTTTTTTTTGGCACATACCCTTTTGATATGGCATCTTTCAGGCTCATACTTCTTTGGTATGGCATCTTTTAATTTTATAACCCACACTCTCTGTTAGACTTCTAAGAGAGAGACTTGTGCATAGAGTGAAAACTTTTTGTTCATGTGAATTCAATCATGAATGCATAACAGAATAGTCTACTTAAATCATATTAGCAGAACAAATTATTATAGTTATTTTGATTTTGATTTTTGAAATGTCTGGAGCTTAGGTGTCACTTAGGATGAAATAAATAGCGACTCAAACCTTCTTATATCATATCCATCAACTACTTAGAAAAGCTTATGCTACCCACTGATATCAAGTTTCAGAATAAATTTTCATGGTAGATGTTGGTGGTCCTTAAAGCCTATTTCTTACCGCCAATATGTTACTAAAATAAATAGTAGGTAAGGCTTTAAACTAACATTTCCACAAGTTTTGGTGTGTACTTGACTTGCAGGTGTGACAAGTTGAAATGCACAAAAACCATAAAGAAAGCGCACATCTAGGAAACGTATTTAGAGAAGGCGCAATCCAAGAAAATAAGAAAGCCCACCTCAAACACTAAACTGGATCCATCCGTAACCGCGGGGAGGCCCAGGCCCAGGGAGCAGCTGTCACACCCAATTTTAAGGATAAAATGGGATGCATAATCTTATGTGCGCCCAGAGATCAGTCACACACATAAGCCAACAAATTGCATAAATTGTATCATAACCAATGTTTAATACATAGCGAATAATATCAAAGTCATTACACAGCGGAAAATAAAGATAACTCTCGCGGTAGCTCCATAGCACAGGGACGTCGACTGGTGAAGCACAAGTCTAGTAGTCCTCTGGGTAGTCCTCATCACTATCACCATCTGTTACCCATCCGGGATTTTTAACCGAGTATTGAAAAATAAACAAGCGTAAGTACATGTCGTACTCAACAAGACTAGCATGGGTTAATGAGGCTCAAAAGGTTGACATGGCTTTAACAGCAGGTTACTTTTAATTAATCATCCTTTTATGCAGTTGGATAGCAACAAATGAATAAGCCCATTCTCATAATCATAGTAAACATAATTAATGAGTAGCAATAAATAGATTTAGCAATAAGTAAGCATCACCCCAAAAGAATAACTATTCCGTAAGACGTCCAAGGCCGCTCTTGACCGTGAGCTCGGCTAGTATACCAGTTTTACACTCTGCAGAGGTTGTGCACTTTCACTATGAGCCGTGATTCCCATTTGCTCAGGTTAATTACTCCCATAACACTACCAAGGTGAGTGAGCAGGGTTTCACTATGAAGTCTTTCAAAGAACTTCGCCTAACAAGTTAGGGCCGCTAGGAACCCGGCAAGCAGATGTAGAGCCCCCCTTCTTCGTGGCACAAGGTCACGCAGAATATACACACTCGGACAGGAGCCGCACTATACCCGAGTCGGCAAGTCCCATCATGCCTTTCGGTAACCTCTAACAAGCTAGAAAAAGTGCCCATACTTGACTAAAACCAGAGCCATGTAGCCCTCATAGTTGCACTGTCAATCCCGGTGTCATACTTATAGATCATTATCAAAGGTGAAGGATTTTGAGCATCACAAAACTATGCTCGAATCCCCTAGTTCCCTGTTGCTAAAAAGGCATCTTTTAATCATATTGCATAATCAATTAATCAAGTTTACATGATCATGATTCCCAAAAGCGCACTAGCAACATTTACCATATGCATAATCCCATAGGTGGCAAGGAACAGGGTAACAATGCTAGGAAATAACTATGGTTAACAAGGAAGACTCATGCAAATGCATTTATTTATTTGGTGAATAGGACAACAAGGATGATCCATACTAATACTTGCCTTGATCAGCAAACTCCTGGTGATCCGGGTTGTCACAGTACTGATCTTGATCACCCACGTATGGCTCACCGTCTATACTCGATCCATCATAACAACACACACGCATACAGGGCAAACATGCATACAAACAAGAGTTTTCATTAGAACAGTACACCAACAGAGAGAAAATAAATTAAAAAGGTTATAAAACAAATCTACGCGTTGCTACGATCACATCGATATAAAGTTTGCGCAAATCGGATTTAAAACGAGGAAGATATGAATTTTACAAGATTTATAATAGAATAATAATAGATTAAATATAATCTCGAATTTTAAAAGTGGAAAATATATGAAACAGTGGTACCATCAGATAGATCATCAAATTACAAATCTAACGCAATTGGAATCGTTCAAATCAGATCTAAACAAGTAAATTATGATCAAAGGAAGTTTAGTGGCAAATCTGTAAATAATAGAAAACACATTTTCTAAACACCGGGAGAAAACACGTTTTCTAAATTGAAAAGCACAAATCACAGAATACGCTAAGGGATCGCGGGTTTAGCATTAAAAACTGCAGGGGGTTATACGCTGGCCGAATCGGTATGGGCTGCTCTTCGGCCGTCCGATTCAAAATCGGCGGATCAGATTAAAAGAGAGGAGGGGTGGCGGTGCTCTCGGCCGGAAAACAGAGGCCGACGGCGACGCCATGGCCGGAGGGCCGCCGGAGAAGGCGAACTCGGCCTTCGATGCATGAAATAGGTCGGGAAGGGTACCCATAGATCGGGAAGAGCATCGCAAGCTCACCTAGGGTGATGGGAAGGTCGGAAATCGACTCGGAGATAGCTCGCGGCGTGATCCGACGGACGGTGGATCTCTGCAACGGCGGCGGAGGCGTGTCAGTGCACAAATCGAAAGGGGAAAGTGCTCGGGAACTTCACAAGATCACAGCGAAGCTCCTCAAAGGCTTACCGAGAGGAAATTGGTGGCGAATCGAGCTAATTGCTCGCGGCGGCGGCTGCTCGGTTCTCGCGGGAGCTCGGCAGTGGCGGCGAGAAGAGGCGGCTAGGGTTAGGTGACGGCTACGGGGGGGTGTGGCGCTGCTTAAATACTCCCGAGGTGTGACGACAATCTCGGAGATTGAAACAAACTCGGCGAGCGGAGAAATCGGCTTCGGCCGTTTCTTCTCTGCTTCGGACTCTCGGCGCGGCGACGAACTCGGCTTCGGCCGTTTTCTTTCTTGCCCGCGTCGGACTCTCGGCGAGCAGCAGAGGGAAACAGGGGAGGGGCTGTCCTGGGGGTCCCACAGGTCGGTAGCACCGAGCGCTGGGTCGGGCTGGCAGTCACGGCAGAGGGACGCTTCGCGCGCGCGTGCTCGGCCGCGGCGGATGAACACGGCAGCGGCGTCTCTGTTCGCGCGGCGAGGGAGGTGGAGAAGGAAGGGCTGACCCGTGGGTCCCGCTCGACAGTCAGAGGGGGTAAGGGGAAGGGAGGGAGCAGATCGGCCGAGCTGTCCTCGGGCCATCTGACCTGGGCCTACTGGGGCCAGGGAGTGGAAAATAGGCCAAGCTGCTGCTCGGGACAGAAAGGAGAGGGGAAGGGCTCTGCTCTATTTCCTTTTTCCATTTTCCAAAAGGATTTTCAAATTGGGTTTTGAAATATTTGAGAAATTCAAATAAGCTACAATAGTACAAAGAAGAAATGCTCCAGCATGAATGCATCATACATGTGTATGACCTAGGTTTGATTTTATATTTAAGAAAAATTATTATTTCCCTATATTGGAATGATCAATTAATTGCACAATTAAATAAATTCCCACTATTTAAAAGAATGCAATTTTTCAGGTGTTACAGCAGCCGACCACCCGAAGCCGGTGGCCAGATGGCGCTCCCCAGGGACCGGCCGCCCCCTGGTGGGGCCTCCCGGGCCCATCTTCGGAGGCGGTGCTGATGACGGTTTGCTGATGGCGGTTTCACCTCCTTCCATACTTAGAACGCCCAAACCGCCCTAGTTGGACTATAAAAGAGAGGGAGAGTTCCTCTCCAACACACACCCTCATTTGGAGCCATTTACCTCACCTCTCACTTGTATTCTTTAGATTAGTTTTAGTATTAGAGAAAGGCAAGAGCTAGCAAGGAGAGTTTGTATCCTTGGGAGAAGAAGGAACACCTCGATATGAATACAATGCAGTTCTCTTCCAAGTTCAAGTTCTTATCTTACTTATATAGCAATGCATATGAACTAGAGTATAGTCTCGGTCATATTATGATCATGATATATGAACTAGCATATAGTTTATGTGTTATGTTCTTGATATGTTCATCGTTCATCGACTTAGTATGAATAGAGGAAGAACTAGGGATGAGGTGACGGTTTGTCGTGCCTTCTCGGTTGCTCTTAGCCTAGCCTGTCACTCCGAAGGGGTGGGGTCCTAGGGGGTTAGGAGTTGTTTCCAAGTACGCGAGCATGGTGCTCGAGTATGCAGAGATCGGCGAATATGCCGGTATCCCACGAGCAGAGAGGTAGGTGGGCAGGTGGTGACAGCCCTGTCCATCCCTAGCACTCCCCCACGTTCGGATATTGGGTAGGAGTTCGTAAAGTCTCTATCGGCTGGCAGACCAGCTGTGGGGATCTCCCTGTCATCCCAGACCTAGTCCTGATACTAGACATGCTAGTTAGATGTTTACTAACAGTTCTTTGCATAGTTATATATGACCAATGCCTGCTCAATTAGATATATTCTTTTATTCTTTATTTCTCTTTTATCCTTGAGGTCGGCTCAAATGTGTGTCCACTATGTTTGAACTATGATTTACCCCTGCCTATGCTATGTCTACCTATGCATTCAATAAGTGATCATGTTTATGCCAAAGCTAGATGCATTCGTCCTGCCCTCCTACGGGAAATTATAAATACGACACCCCTGAATACTCATGGCTTGAAATGCTACAATGATAGTTCCGTACGCTTGCAGATTTATCTATACTGAGCTATCATGATTGGCATACCTAAGTACCATTACCTAAGGACTGTAATTCTTGTTGCACCCCAAGGCGTCGTGCTTCAGTTTTGCATATCGTAAGTAATGATGGTTGGGAAAGCCAATCAGGCACTTCTAACTGTTATTACCAGACTGCATTATCTTGGTCGGCGCCGTTAAGGGCCGAGAGTTACCTTTCTGAAGTAATGGTGGTTAGGGATGTCAACACACGTTTCTAGTATCGTTGCTAGGGACGGACTTTTAGTCTA
Source organism: Eremochloa ophiuroides (assembly GCA_038502445.1). Lineage (NCBI taxonomy): Eukaryota > Viridiplantae > Streptophyta > Magnoliopsida > Poales > Poaceae > Eremochloa > Eremochloa ophiuroides. The sequence goes on from JAHLJS010000004.1 coordinate 36,441,717, forward strand.
TCTTTAGTAATGACGCTAAGAAATGCCAACAAGTATTTCTGGCGCCGTTGCCGGGGAGGGCAAAAGGAAATAAAAACATCTAGCTTGGCATAGGCATTGGTTGCACAATAAGCAAAAGGTAGCCATAGTTTAGGCAGACTAACTTCTCTTGTTTTCTTCCTCTTTTTATTGGAAAGGAAACAGGATAGTGTATGAGTGGTTTCGACCTGTCGAAAAACTTCACCGACAATCCGGAGGCACTCCTAAGGAAGAACAGGTCCCGTACCACTTCTTCTTCTGCTACTAAGGGGGAGATATCCAACTTCTAGCAAACATCACTTGAGTCCATCCCTCAGGCATGGGAGAGGCTGCAGGACTATGTCCGAGCCTGTCCCCACCATGGAATGGAAGATTGGCTAGTGCTCCAGAACTTTTACGAGAGCCTGACAGCCATGTCAAAAGGGCACCTTGACGCCGCAGCTGGAGGGGCATTCCTCTCCCTCACCATCGAGAATGCCACTGCACTCATCGAAAAGATGGTAGCAAACCAAAGCTAGTGAGAAGGAAGAGAAACACAAGAAGGCATGCATACCGTGAAGGAGACGGATTTGTTTGCCGCAAAAATAGACCTCCTAATAAAGAGGCTGGACGACTGTGCCACCAAACCCACCACAGGCATCATCCAAGCCACGGACTCACACATGACATGTGAAGTCTGTGGAAATGTTGGCCATTCGGGGAACAGCTGTCCCGAAACCCAGGAAGAAGCGACCTACGTCAACAACGGGTTTCACCAACATCAACAACCAGCTAATAATGGGTGGAACAACCATAACCACCCACAAGGTAATTCTTCTAATCTCAATTCAAATTTCAAATTGAATTTCAATCAACCTTCCTCGAGAGATTTTGTTTTAAGGCAAGCTAAGTTTAATGCAGATCTTGCTAGAAAGCTTTCCTTTAATGATAAAACGTTTGAATCTATAAATGCTAAACTTGAAACTCTATCTTCTTTTGTTAAACATCAGTTGAGTTTTAATAAAATGATAGAAAAACAGTTTGCTCAAATTGCTGATTCTATTCCTGTCAACAATATGGGAAAATCTCGGGGCAACCCGAGAATTCTCCCAAGTTTGTTCATGCAGCTACAGAGCAATGAAGAGGGGGAAGTCTTGCCAACAGACTATAAATGTTGAGCCCTTGCCGAAGGTCATCGGTAGTTATCTTTCAAAAAAAAAGAGAAAAAAAGGAGAGAGAGAAAAGAAAAGCTCTACTCCTTTACACCTTTGCTACCAATAAGGCCAAGGTCCATATACACTAGTTGAGTGTGTGATCCGGCCTGATGATTTAGCTGAGTTGGAGCCTGTATGTCCACGCCACCGGTGCAGCATCTTCAAAGAAATCCACATATACTGCCAGTAAGAACACTCAGGTATGCAAAAGGTAATAAATGTTCACCAACCTCTTCGCTCATACTTGTCTCCTTATGATCATTCAAATTCATGCTTCCCTATTTATGTCATATGCTCTTGTTTGGATGTATTCTCGCGAGTAACATCCATAGGCTATTTTCAAAATTAAGCATGGTGCTTAGGTTGAAATAGTCTTCTTTAATCATGTTTTGACATGGTGTTGAAATTTGATTAATGAACCTTGAGCTGTTTTCATAAACAATGGCAGTAATCTGATATGGGGATAAGTCTTGGCTATGTTTTCGTTGCATCTCTTATATCAGCCTTGTTTGAGCTCTAATAAAAGTTAGTTGAACAAGTTCCTAATAAAATAAAAATAACTAAATAATAAAATTTTGTTTCCTTGATCTTTTAGCCAATAAGACCCTTGCCTGTTGTAGTCCCTCTTGTTTTGTTTTCTTTGTTAAAATAAAAGTAGGTACAAAAAAATAAGTGTGGGGGAGATCTCTCAAGCATAACTACAACAAATTCGAGATCTCCCTAACACATTGCACAAACATCGAGCAACCCATCAAACAAAAGGACGAGACAAACAACTTCCATTAGTCCCTTCATCTTCAGCGATGGTTTGTGCAACTCTACCCCTACTGTTTTCAAAGTTTTCAAATTTAACTTTGAACACTTTTGAAAAGACAAAACTTTTCATGCTCCATCTCCATGGCATCCTGTGATTAAAGTTTGCATACTCTTTATTCCTTGCCAATATTCCTATTACTTGTGAACACTTATCATAGGGACCCTATTTTATCTAAGTGATTGACGAATGAGATATAGTAGGATGACATGACGCCTGCTCATTTCTTGCAAAGAACTTGGGATTTATTTTTACAAAACAAAAATCAATATAGCATGTTCCTTGAATGATTGCAAATACCTACCAAGGCCATACATGATCTTTCATGACAAAACCTTCCACATATGCATCTTACTTTGTGTTGAGTTTGGTCAAGTTTTGTGACCCCTGCTGAGAGAAATTTCATGCTCCCAAGATCAGATTTCACGCACCCACAAATAAGGTTGCCAACTCTTACACTAAGAGTTGTGCACAACATTCATTCATCCATCCACCAAATAATTGCACTACTCCTACCTTGGGAGTAGGCGAAAAATATATCTTCCACTTTGATCCACCCAAAATGTTCTACTCCTACACTAGGGGTGAACCAAAAAAATATACTTATTAGGCCCCATCCAAATAAATGCTCTGAATCTTTGTTCACGTCTCCCTTAAAGTTTTTGTTGAAAATAAAAGCATGAGGCTATCTTCCAAAAGATGAAAAAAAAGTGAAAAAAAAGTGGAGAAGAAAAAAAAGAAGAGAAATATATATATTTATATATAAAGAAGAAGAGAGAGAATAAGGATAGCCCATGCCCTCATAAAATATTTTTCTAAGTCCTAATAAGGAGGGAGATGTGTTTCAAAGAGCATAGTGGAATTAGGTTAGACAACAATAATACCCACCATATTCTTTCCACGCACTTGCACATTCTGATCTAAGAGTATGACGCTTCCCTCCGGTGCGGTCCAGGGTTTGACTTGACAATACATGCAAGGTAAGTGTACCTTAGTATTTTCCTCCCTACCTAAAGCTCCAGATAAACTTTTTAGAGGCAAGGTGATCAAGTGAAGGCAATCCCTATATATGCCTTGGTGAGGAACCACATACAAATAAGTGACTTGAGAGAATCATTCAAGGAATAAGCGCTATCCTTTTGTTTTCAAAACTTCACAAAAACCCAAGTTTCTGAGCAGGGATACGAGTAAGAAGAATTGAATCCAGGCTATTCCATTTTTCAATTACCCAAGATGATTTGGTAGACACTTGTAAGTTCACAGGTTTAGGTGAAGCTTGGAATAACTTGTACGCAGATTTCAAATCAAGGAGATAAACCCGCTTAGTCCTTCAAACCTTTACTCGAGAACGAGCAAAGGACTAAGTGTGGGGGAGTTGTTGGCGGTCCTTAAAGCCTATTTCTTACCGCCAATATGTTACTAAAATAAATAGTAGGTAGGGCTTTAAACTAACATTTCTACAAGTTTTGGTGTGTACTTGACTTGCAGGTGTGACATGTGGAAATGCACAAAAACCATAAAGAAAGCGCACATCCAGGAAACGTATTCAGAGAAGGTGCAATCCAAGAAAATAAGAAAGCCCACCTCCTTCCATACTTAGAACGCCCAAACCGCCCTAGTTGGACTATAAAAGAGAGGGAGAGTTCCCCTCCAACACAAACCATCATTTGGAGCCATTTACCTCACCTCTCACTTGTATTCTTTAGATTAGTTTTAGTATTAGAGTAAGGCAAGAGCTAGCAAGGAGAGTTTGTATCCTTGGGAGAAGAAGGAACACCTCGGTATGAATACAATGCAGTTCTCTTCCAAGTTCAAGTTCTTATCTTACTTATATAGCAATGCATATGAACTAGAGTATAGTCTTGGTCATGTTATGATCATGATATATGAACTAGCATATAGTTTATGTGTTATGTTCTTGATATGTTCATCATTCATCGACTTAGTATGAATAGAGGAAGAACTAGGGATGAGGTGACGGTTCGTCGTGCCTTCTCGGTTTCTCTTATCCTAGCCTGTCACTCCGAAGGGGTGAGATCCTAAGGGGTTAGGAGTTCTTCCCAAGTACGCGAGCATGGTGCTCGAGTATGCGGAGATCGGCGAATATGCTGGTATCCCACGGACAGAGGGGTAGGTGGGCAGGTGGTGACAGCCCTGTCCATCCCTAGCACTCCCCCACGTTCGGATATTGGGTAGGAGTTCGTAAAGTCTCTATCGGCTGGCAGACCAGTTACGGGGATCTCCCTGTCATCCCAGACCTAGTCCTGATACTAGACATGCTAGTTAGATGTTTACTAATAGTTCTTTGCATAGTTATATATGACCAATGCTTGCTCAATTAGATATATTCTTTTATTCTTTATTTCTCTTTTATCCTTGAGGTCGGCTCAAATGTGTGTCCACTATGTTTGAACTATGATTTACCCCTGCCTATGCTATGTCTACCCATGCATTCAATAAGTGATCATGTTTATGCCAAAGCTAGATGCATTCGTCCTGCCCTCCTACGGGAAATTATAAATACGACACCCCTGAATACTCACGGGTTGAAATACTACAATGATAGTTCCGTACGCTTGCGGATTTATCTATACTGAGCTATCATGATTGGCATACCTAAGTACCATTACCTAAGGACTGTAATTCTTGTTGCACCCCAAGGCGTCGTGCTTCAGTTTTGCATATCGTAAGTAATGATGGTTGGGAAAGCTAATCAGGCACTTCTAACTGTTATTACCAGACTGCATTATCTTGGCCGGCGCCGTTAAGGGCCGAGAGTTACCTTTCTGAAGTAATGGTGGTTAGAGATGTCAACACACGTTTCTAGTATCGTTGCTAGGGACGGGCTTTTAGTCTATCTTTAGTAATGACGCTAAGAAACGCCAACAATAGATAAACTTTATGCAATTCGTAGGAGAATTTAAATTTAAATACTAAGCAATTGTAGGAAATTATATTTAAATAGTTTAAATATCTTTTTGATTTTTCTCTAACTTCAAGTTCTAATTATTCTAAAGACAAACTGAATGCGGAATTTAAAGCAACTTAATTATACAACCTATTATTATTATATTTTTTTCATTTTTAAGCAAGAAGAAATTTAATGCAATAACTAAAGAAATCAGTAAATAAATTTTTATTTGGTTTTCTCGTTGTTTTCTAACGATATTGAAATTGACAGAATTAAAGACTGAATTAAATACTAAAATAAAAAGCATATATAAAGGCGAGAGGTGCTCACCTAGTGGGGATCTCCCCCAAGCTGGATGTTGCTCAGTAATGAGGTAGAGGTGGCGGTGGGTATTCCATCCGATGTATCAAATATTCTAATCCGCTCTGCGTCTGCTGCTGTCCCTGATATATCTGATCCAGTCGTTGGTCCGTGCTGTGCTGCCATTGTTCATGCTGGTAGAACCTGTCGTCGACCTGCTGCTGCTACTGCTCGTGCTGTTGCAGTGTGTCGCTTATTGCATTCTGTCCCTGTTCAATATTAGTGAGACGCATAGATAAAGGTAGAAAATCATTAGCGGTAGCTGTAAAGTGCTGCTCAGGCGGCTGATAGTAATCATCTTCTGGTGGTGCATGAAATGGATACGGTCCACCGGCGGTGAAGTCCGTGTTCCCGCGTGTATAAAAAGATGCTCGTCCTCTCTGAAAATCAGTTGCTCCCCAACCTGCTGCTGCTGCCGCCGATGAAGATCCTTTTTGCTGAAATGTGGGATGTTCCTCCCATCCTGTATGTACAGTCTATTGTTGGCGTGGCTCCTGTGTCGATATCTGTTCACGAAAATTAACATAGTGGGAATAAGCTGGCCCAGATGGTGCTGAGTTAGCTCCAGTGAAACTAGCTCTTGGCGCCCTGCTGATGCGCGCGAACGAACACTGCCAATATTAGCTCTAACAGCTGGAAAAACAAAGTTCTGGACAGAATAAATTCCTAACTCCCTGTCTGCCAGTTCGTACTCATTGTCATAATTTTTATAAATCATAACTATTTTATTATTTCGGCGTTTGAGTATGTGAGCACGAAAGAAAAAATCATAACCAATAATTCTGCGGGCATCAGAAATGTACACAAGTGAAGCATTTGATAATAAACCTAGCCCTGCAGCTAAACGAGTAATCCAGAAAGTAAAAGAAATACTGCACTTTCTTAAGGAAGGGACAGTTCTCTAATAATTTGACATCATTTTTATAGTGACACTTTCCTCTTTTTAATCATGATATATAACAAATGTAGCTCATCCTGTTTAATAGTATTTAACTTCCCTCTAGGAAAGAATATAAAAGCTAACCATTTAACCATAAATCTTAGTGTGGGATGATGAACTTCTTCAGTAGTATATTTTTGTTTTCTCTCAGGTTTCTTTGCAGTGATACTCTCCCAAAAATCATCTTTATCAAAGTCTTAGAGAATTTCAGAAATATTGACTACACAATGATTATTAAATCCCAATGCTAAACTAAGAGTTTTCTATGAGAGGGTGAAAGGTTTATTAAACATTCTAAAATTAACCTCATCATCATCAAAGTCTAGGGTGCTAATAAGCCCAAGAAATGCAGCAAAGCAAGTCGTCTTTGGTTTGGAGCGAAATTCCCGGATGTATAGGCTTGATCGAGTGCCTTACCTGAAATCGACGATCTAAAGTATGAGTAACTTGCTACCCTGCTCATTAATTTGCCATGTATTTTTCCATCTAACATTTCTAAAAATAAGCTCAAACTCGGAATCCATTCCGGTTTCATGGAGCAATGTGGCATCAAAAATTGGAGTATGTGTAAATTCCTTGTTTTTAACCACATTTAAAATCTCTCTCTGAGGTATAGATGATAATGAAATTTGAGTTATGCTTGTAAATTCATACCTCTCTTCCGGTTGGGAAGAGGATGACGGGTTGTCATACGTGAAGGGTGATGGAGGATTGATATTCATGTCGGAGCCGACGAACGATGGCACTTGTGATGACTATTGGCTTCTTGTTGTGCGGCGTGAGAGGGCACTTCCAAGGGATCGAATGGCACCTTTCATTCTATTGCTCATCTTGCCTGTAAAATGAAGAACACGAAGAATACGGCAAGAACGAACAAGAGCACAAGAACAAAATAAGAACAAGCAAGAACAAGAGGAGAGAAGGAATCAAAGTGATGATCTGTCTTTTAGGTCTTCTTGCTAATCTTCTTACCCTTTTCTTTGCTTAAACTTGATTCAAATGATAGGATTGTGGGAGTTGGTGATTACGAGCAGCAAAGGAACTTGGCTACCTTCTCTTTGGAATGTGTGTGAGTGTGTGAATGAGTGAGAGAGAGGAGAGGCAGAGAAGAGGTAGAGGGGCGCCGGCCGGCGTGGCCTTGGGGCGGCCGGCCCCACCTTGTGTCATTTGGCTCTCTCCTTTAGCTAGTGTTGACATTGCCTAGATGCTCTTACAAATGCATGTGAGTTGGTTCCTTTCTCTGATGAATGCATGAGTGGAGAGTAGTACATGGATGAATGGTGGAGTTTGGATGGTAGTGGTTGATGATAATGCATGATGTGACTTGATGTGATGATGGTGGGTCCCAAATGTTTCCCGTATTTATACCGTATAATTACACAAGAATGAAAAACTAAATTACTTTTATGAATCTATGAAAAATTAGAATTCTAATGATGGTCTTTTTATAATTTTCTGCCACCACAGCAAATTTCACTGACGGGGGTTTAACACTCCGTTAGTAATAATCACATGGGGCTTAAGCTTTAATCATGCTATACTTAGTTCTTTTTAATAATGCAATTTATGAGAAACTAAATATGCAAATTTAAATGTAAGAATTAAATTACCGATAACTACCTAGTTACCTCCCGGCGATGGTTCGGGGTTTTCGAGTCCGTCGATCCGGACTTCTCCAGTTGAATTATTCTTCATGATTCATCTCTGGTGTCGGAGATGTTGTTGCATCTTGTTCTTCATGACACTTCAACGTTTGGCATTGCTCCAGTCTTGGCTTGAATGCGAATCGCTCTTCTTGACCATTGATGGTGAATGTGATCTCTCCAGCTCCGACGTTGATGGTTGCATTTGCAGTGTTTAGGAATGGTTGCCTGAGGATGAGGGGTATCTTCCACTCTTCTTGCATGTCAAGTACTACAAAATCTACAGGAATGAAAAATTTGTGGATTTTTACCGGAATATTTTCTGCGATTCCTGCGGGATAGCAGACCGATTGGTCAGCTAATTGCAAACACATCGTGGTTGGTGTGCGCGTAGAATAGTTGAGTTTGTCGAAGACGGTCTTGGGCATGACGCTGACACTTGCTCCAAGATCACATAAAGCATTCTCGAACATCTGGTCTCCTATTGAACAATCAATAGTGGGACACCCTGGATCCTTCTTCTTGATAGGAGAAGAACTCAGAATTGCCTCACTACACTCCTTCGTTAGCTTGACAACTTCAGTAGATGGTAGTGGTCCTTTGTTGTTGAGGATGGTGCGAAGATACTTCGCGTATGTAGGTACCTACATGGCATCTAACAACGGAATATTGACATATAACTTCTGAATTATCTCTATAAACTTACCAAATTGATCATCTGTTTTAGCTCTTCTGCTTTTGCGTGGAAACGGCAGGAGGGTTGTGTCATGAAAATCTTGAGTTAATTCTTGGTCTTGTGGTTCAACTGGTGGTGATGGTGGTATAACTTCTTCTTCTCTGTTGTCCTTCTCAATCTCTTCTTCTACCTACACTAAATGTGATGGTCTACGTGCCCCTTTTGGGTAAGGTGGATCACGTGTAGACTTACCTCCTCTAGTAGATATTCCATTTATTTGCTCATGGTTAGTGGTAAACAAAGTAGAAGATAATTGTGAAATTTGTAATTCTATCTTCTTATTAAATAATATTTGATCTTTAACAGCAGAAGAGAAATTATCCAACTTAGAATTAATTCCTTCTAAAACTTTATCATTAAAAGCAAGCTTCTTATAAATACTTTCATTAATTATAGCTTGTTCTAATATTAATTCTCTCAAGGGTGGTTGTCTATGATTTGAAAAATTAGAATTGCCTTGGTACTTACCTTGACTAGTTGACCGAGTTGATTCCATCCTTGTTTCTGAGAAGTAGACTTGATGACTGTACTAATATCTTCTGGGGGATTTGCAAACTCAATTTCTAAAGATCCTTCATATTGATTCTGGGAGTTGAATGCATCTTGAATATCTTGACGATCTCTTTTATGATTGGCTCTTTGCTCTAACCAGTTCAACAGTACATCCATTTTGGTTGACAGTGCACACACTTCCTTTGAAATTTCTTCACTCTTATGGCATGTCTGAGTGTTGTTTGTCCAATTCTGATTTTCTGCTATCCTTACCATAATATCTTCAGCTCTTCCAGGGGTGAGTGACATAAATAATCCTTCAGCAGTGGCATCTAGTTGCTCAAGTGACCTTTGAGTTAGTCCGTGATAAAATGTTTGCATGAACAACCACTTTTCCATTCCATGATGGGGACAATCTGATATGTAATCTTGAAAACGTTCCTAGCCTTCTGAAATAGATTCATCCTTCTGCTGACAAAATTCTAAAATCTTTCCTCGTAGAGCATTGGTTTTGCTTACTGGGAAAAAACTTTTTTAGGAAAGCTTTTGAACATTCTACCCATGTCTTGACTCGATCTTTATTCTGATAAAAGCACTGCTTCACCTTTCCCTCCAATGAGAACGGAAACAAATGAAGTAGCACGACGTCTTGAGGAATGCCTTTGATGTTGATGGTGTTGCCAATCTCCAGGAAATTCTGCAGATGGACACTTGCATCCTCATCTTTCTTTCCAGTAAATGTGATAGCTTGCACCATTTTGATGAGGCTTGGCTTGATCTCATAATCTTGATTTCCAATGTTGAAAGTTGGCCCAACGCGAATATTCTCAGTGCTTGGGGCAGAGAATTCACGTAGAGTCTTCTCAGCCATGGCTTCACAAAATAATGTAAGACCCTTCCTCCTATGGTTGTTCCTGATTGATAAGAGTTAAAGTACTACAACCAATCCTGCACTTACCCTATATAAGATATTTAAACATAAACAAAACACGGGTAAGTCTGCTAAAGCAAAAGGTTATGGTTATCTCTAAGTATTTATGTCTATAGTTATTTTTATGTTTTTCTATTAATATTATCTATGAATAACTCACCTATATGAAATTCTAGAATAAATATCATAGCGAATAAAATCAACGAATTCAATAAATTATCCTAATGAATACAATTTACAATTGCCATCCCCGGCAACGACGCCAGAAATGCTTGTTGGTATTTTTAACATCACTTCACGTTAAGTTGTCATCCCTAACATGATGCCAAAAACCAAAGGTAAAATAATCTTCACTTGCCTCCTAAAAATAATACTATAGAATATGTCCGCAAGCGCACAGATAATTCTCCTATTGTAGGACTTCACCCGGTAAGTATTCCGAGTATCGTTGATTTGTTTTATGCCAAAAGGATAAAGGTGGCATTCTACTCATTAGGATAATCTACTATAATAATTGGAAAAATAAATGTGCAGACCTATGATAACCCATAACTCTAGTGCTTTAGCGATAAATAAGTCAATGATAAATGATAAATGATAACCGAGTAAATGAGGTAAATGGTATTTCAGAGATAGAATATAGAGACTCACTAATGTAGAAAAGACAATCTCGAGATTCGGCTAAAGTAAAGGAAACCTATGTAATTACTAAATACAAAGTCTACAGCCTACGCCACATTACCCATCTTCATCTATAGCATAATCAACTCAGAAAACATCATAAGAAGCATTATCTAATGAGGATATTAAGACACAAGGGTCACCTCCTTCGTGATCGTGCTCTGCTAGTCCCACGTACGGGGGGTGGACTACAGAGGAACCAACGCAGTTGTCACCTATGCGGACTACCACACGACCCGGCATGTCAGGGTGCCACCGTAGGTACACAATATATCTAGACACCACGTCTACATAATGCATACCACCTAACTCACTCGAGTACTGAATTAGGCGCTTTACGATCATACGACAATAATCATCACCAATCACAACTATATCTAATATGCAACTAGAATAAACTAAGAACTGAATAAGTAGCAATATATAAAAATAAAGCAAAGTCATAATGAGATACAAGATAATATTACCGATCTCCAGACGAACGGATCTGAAATCCCGAGCGTAGCGCCCAACTCTACTTGAACCTTACTAGATGCCTAAACTATGAACTTGAAGAACTAGAGCCCTATTTCTAATCTCTGGAAACCCTAACTTCTGTCTACTCTTGACGAATGAAGTAGGAGGAATGAATTGGTGTTCTGGGAGGGGGTCTGCCCCTTTATTTATAGCCCGGTGGGATGAACGTGCGCCGTGGGATCAAACCGACTTGAACAAAGGGCCCAAATGACTCCAGAGAGGTGGTGGAAGAAGACTCCAGAAGGTGGGCCGAAACCCTAACAGGGTGGCGCCGGCCGGCCCCACCTTGGCGCCGACCGGCCCCACCCTGGTGGGTCTCGGGCCCTGGTGCTTCGGGTGTGTTCTGGATCCTTCTAACTTGCTGATGAAGTATGTTTTCGTCGCGATCAAGTTTCGTGATAATTATGCTCTTTAATCCTTCCTTTAAGCCTTTCTGGAATAATCCTTGAAAAATACACAATTCACCAAAACTCATGGAATTTGTCAGTAATAACCCCTATGCTTCTATTATTGATCTTCCCTTGGCATTAGTTGACGGTATAAAATTGGTACTTAACGACCGTCAACACTACTCACTACAAAATCTAAAAGGAATAAGTCCAACCCTCTGCACTGATCGAATACCAATAGAATCTAATGCAATCCCATCCCGTGAGCCTCAAAGAGGACTCAATAATGCCATGCGCGAAGCTGTCAAGAAGGAAGTCTTGAAACCCCTGCATCCGGGCATTATTTTTCCAGTTCCCTATAGTAAATGGGTGAGCCCTGTGCAAGTAGTTCTGAAGAAAGGCAGTATGACAGTCATAAAAAATGACAAGAACGAGCTCATACCACAGCGCACAATCATGGGATGGAGAATGTGCATAGACTATAGGAAGCTCAATAAAGCCACTAAAAAGGATCACTTCCTGCTTCCTTTCATCGACGAGATGTTAGAGAGATTGGCCAAGCACTCCTTTTGCTTTTTGGATGGATACATATAATCCCTATTCATCCTGAAGATCAAAGCAAAACTACCTTTACATGCCCGTACAGAACATATGCTTATGGGCGGATGTCCTTTGGACTATGTAATGCACCTGCATCGTTCCAACATTGCCTGATGTCTACTTTCTCTGACATGATTGAAAAAATCATGGAGGTTTTCATGGATGACTTTTCCGTCTACGGAAAATCATTCGATGATTGCCTAGCCAACTTAGACAAAGTCCTACAATGCTGTGAAGAAAATACCTAGTACTTAACTGGGAAAGTGTCACTTTATTGAGGGGATTGTCCTAGGCCATTGAGTATCAGAGCGTGGGATAGAAGTGGACAAAGCTAAGATCAGTGTAATCGAACAACTTCCGCCACCCATGAATGTAAAAGGAATTAGAAGCTTCCTAGGCCATGCAGGCTTTAATAGGAGGTTTGTCAAGGATTTCTCACAGATAGGTATACCTTTGAGAAGCCTTCTAGCTAAAGACATTCCATTCAACTTTAATGATAAATGTCTTCAATCCTTCCATACCTTAAAGAAAACTCTAATTTCGGCACCAATCATACAACCTCCTGATTGGAACTTGCCATTTGAGATCATGTGTGATGCTAGTGATTTTGCTGTGGGAGCCGTCCTTGGTCAAACTAAGGAGAAGAAGCATTATGCTATCTCCTACGCAAGTAAGACTTTGACAGGGCCCCAGCTTAACTATGCAACCACAGTAAAAGAGCATTTAACAGTTATCTTTGCAATAGACAAGTTTAGATCTTATCTGGTAGGAGCTAAGGTAATTGTCTATACCGTACATTCTGCATTAAAGTATGTTCTCACCAAGAAAGATGCTAAACCCCGTATGATCCACTGAACCTTTCTCCTTCAAGAGTTTGATCTAGAAATCTGGGACAAAAAAAGGAGTAGAAAACTCCATGGCAGATCATTTATCTCGTTTGCAAATTCAAGATCAATACAACCTTCCTATAAATGACTTTCTTCGCGATGACACCCTTTTGAAGGTGACATACCAATCCATGGTATGCCAACATTGTAACAGAACCGACCAATTTATACGAGCATAAGTACAACGATAGTTGTTTTCCCAGCTATCAAGTCACACTTGAGCCAATATAAACCCGGTAGTCCGTGAAATCTCGAAGGATTTCAATCTTTTACACAGCATCCACCCAGGAATCACAGAAACTCAGCAGCACACATACACATGATACATAGATTCACACATAGTTCAAATACATTAGAGTACAAGATAAACTTTTACATAAAAGTTTAGTAGCAGAAACAAAATAGTTTTACACACACTTAAGTTCATAATACAGTGCCAAGTACCGGCCAGTCGCAGCAAAATAGATAAGATAGATAACATGAACTTGTCTAAGGTCTAGTCTTCCTCTCCTGGAGGATAGAAGTAGCTCTTTTAGTCAATGAAGTAAAATGATTCTTCCTGCAACATTGGGAATAAAACCCTAAGTACTCAATTGTACTCAATTAGACTTACCCAATAGGAAGTAGATAAAAAGACTCTCAAGGATATGAAAGGCTTATATGGTGGAGCTTAGGGGGTAGCATCACTTTTGCAAAAGAAGCATTATTATAGTAAGTCCTCAACTTTATCATTTTTAGATATTGTTTTAGCTTCAATTTCAGTTGTGCTATTAGTACTAAGTTTTACAATTATACTAAGCAATCACTTGATAATATGGAAAACAATAAACCATAGTGATTTCTAATATCCACAGATATCTCCTCATCTCACCATTATCACGTTCAAGCTGTTAATTTCGACCTTACCACAAGATCACTCAAGTTTCTCACTATCAAGGAGAGATATGATGATTCGAATCGATTGCAAACCAGCTGACGAACATGCCAATCACAAACCCACAACTTCTCCGTCAAGAAGCGTAAGGTCACCGTTAGCCCATTTAAGACTTTATACTTCGCGAAGTTGACGGGGTCCACAATCTCAGGGACTAACCCAATCCGGTCTCTTAGGATCTCACCTGCCATCGGTAAATGGTGTCCCCGACTGGAAACTGTCTGCCTTGTCACACCAACACTCGGCTCAAATGGAACTACGTGGCTTTGCTGTCGGAACGAGTTATCCGTCCAGCTATGTGATGACGTCTTTCAATCTCAACTGATGTCTTGTAGCATCAGTCCTAATCGGCCATGAGTGGAACCACAGTCTACACGACCCATGTCATGCAGCTACCCACCACCCAGCCTCGGTTCTCTCATTAAATAATTGTTGCATGGTGACACATATAGCCAACTACGTGGATCTCATAAATCACCACTTATACTCGTGGATGATAGGAAATCACTCGACTTCTACCAGTCTATGCAGGGCTAAGCATAAGATCGATCATTTATCTAGTAAGAGTATCAGGTTCACATATAAGTGGACAAGGTGAATATGCAACATCGGTTTCAGTCCAACTCCTATACTTAAATGCACAAACATACGATTTAATAAAGTCAAGTGCATTTGTAAAAGATATAGGTGGAGGCTTAGGGATGCACCGAGGCTTACCTGGAATCCGACACAGAGTCAATGATTGTTAGTTGATGCTTTGATTGGCGAATATCGTCCTTCCTTGCATCCGATCATGCTTCCATCTTCAGGCTAGGTACATCAACACCGTCTTCTGGTTTGACTTCATGCCACATCCTTCACGTGTCATCTATCGTACCTAGCATGATATGCAACGATGCATATGTATGAATAAAAGGAAGACAATACAAGACAAGCACAAGAGTGCACTCATTAACTAAGCACTAACTAGCAAGGCTTCACAATCATTCACAAACAAGCACTAGTTACTTTTATCCACAAGATATATTAACCTATGATCTCTAAAACCATGAGCTAATGCTACCCAAACATGCTTAATCAAGGCAAGAGTAAGCATGGCAATCAACCAAACAAGCAAAATCAGTACAGCAGCACAGCTGTTACAAGTTTCAAGTACAATTGGAGCTATATACATCCAAAAGAGTTCATATTAGACTTTCTAGAAATTTATTGAAACTGTCTACAACTTTGTTATTACCATCCAAAGCTAATTCCCATATTATCATAGTTGAAAACCACAAAGTAGTAGGTCTGCTCAACAATGGGCAGAAAAGCTGACAGTAGCTTCAGAGAAGCATAACTGCAGTTGTATAAATCCAACAAGCATGATTTTTTACTTTTTTGAAAGAATATTACATTGCCTAAAACTTCTCTACTATCATCTTCAGATGATTCAATACATATAAAGGTCAAACAACACAAAGAACACAGCTCTGTCCGGACATGGACAGATTCTGTCCTCACACTTCAAACAATCATAACTAGAGATCTAAACCACCGAAAGGGATGATCCTAGACAATTTGGAAATAATATAAAAATTACTAAAACTCTTCTATTAACACCAAGAAGTGATTCAAAGCATAAATTGGTCAAACAAAGCAAACATTTAGATCTGCACAGAAAAAAGGCGAAACCTGACAGCGGACTTCTAAAATCTATAACTCTAAAACCATTAGACCTAAAATCATGAAATTCTAGGACAAGATATATGTAGAAGTTAGCTATAGCTTTTTTATAGAACACATTTACATGCAATATCAGTTTCATGTGGAAAACATCACAACAATAGGTGTTGCTCCTGTAGCCAATTTCAGCAGAATTATAATTAAGTTGCTTACTTGTTTTCTAACCAAGAAATGCACATAAATGAGTTATTGAGATAACTCTAACCATCATAACATGATCAACAACACACATCTCATATTAATACATGGCAATAAGTCATAAACAACATGCATGTGCCCCTTTTACCTTAAACTTTTCATTGACTATTGTATAAAAGCTTATTATTTAATTATATAAGTTATATGGTAAACACCTCAAATGGAGCTGATATTTTATGAGAGCTAGTTAATTATAAAACATGACCAAGGTTCAAATCTTACATACTCAGGTTCCACAATTTAATTATTACAAAATAAACAAATCTATAATGCAATAAAGCATTGGAGAGCAAGTTAAATCTAAAACATCACACTTTAAGTAGACACATGGCCATATTATTGTTTCTCAGCTTACTACAACATCATACAAAGTTAGTGGAGCACCATTTTTCATTTTTACATCTATATATTATTTATAAAGCATTTAAAACTACTTAATAGGCATCAAACAAGATAAATCCACAAATCAGTGAAACATGCACCATAAATCATGAGATTTTAACCAGAAATTACACATCATACAGAGAGACTACAATTAAATTTGCATGCCATTTGGAGTACTAGAACTCCACAAACAAAAATAACAAGCATATCAAGCATTTACTTACTATTTAACAAGGTTAAAACAAAACACCATTAAAACAGTAAACAACCTGCATGTTTTATATTTTCATTAGCTAGTGAATGTTATTAGAAGACTAACAAAACTAGAACCACTATTTTTGCACTCCTAAAACTCGAGATATTGACAAAAGCAAGTTAATACATTTTATAAACCACTTCTCAAAAACTATTTTCTACAGCACAACAACACAAATAACATAGCATATATTCTAGATCTAGCATGCAGAGCACTTCATGAGAAAACTAACAAAACAAGTTTCATAATTTTTGGAGCAACCAATCAAGAGATATGTAATTTCAAAGATCAACACAAATCTGAAATCTTTTAGTCTAGTATCGCTCTAAGGTAGGGCCCCACACGTCATTCACAGGAGAGCCTTCTTCTTCCTTTCTCTCCTGGACGAATAGAGCGGAGCACGAGCAAGGCATGGCCGGCTCGGCAGGGCCGTCGGGACCGGCTTCACCGGCCAGAAGACGGCCGGAGGCAGGGAACGGGCCGGCTGCGACCTACCGCGCCCCATGCCCGACCTCGGATCGGCCAGAGCTTGTCCGTGCCCGCGTACAGCAGCAAGCTGCGGCCGCTCGGCGAGCTCGGCAGGCAGCAATGGCGGCGGCGAACTCCAGCGACGGATGGACCGGGGAAACCATGCGATGGGTTCGCGCAAGGGTGGCAACCTCGATGAGGCTCTTGGCTCGGGCTGCGAAGAGATGGAGCGGCGGGAACGCAGCGGTAGTTTGGGGAGCTCTGCTCCACTCGCCCATGGCGCTGCGGCTCGGTTGCGAAGCCAGAGCGGAGGGAGAGGAAGTAAACGAGGGAGAGTGAGCTGAAGGAGTGGATGAGGAGGAGAGGAGCTCCCTGGCGTCCCTTTTGAGGCAGAAGCACCGGCAGGAGAGGGATGGGAGGGGCGCGGACAGAGAGCGTCGGCCGCGTGTCCACCTTTGAAGCATTAGGACGTGCACCTGGTGGACGTCGTTCTGCTCTGATTCGAACGCTGAAATGGCATATTCCGAATTAGATTCGGATCTGTGCGCCTATAGGCTATAGCAAAGTTGGAGCCTTCCAGATGATCTCCAACTTTGATTAAAAATGCTTAGCTAAACAGCGTAGGAATTAGCAGATAATTAGCTCCTAATTTGATGTTGTCAATGTGCTAAAATGGAACACAAATGGATGTCAACACCTTGTCAAACGGAGCCGGATTGATGCCAATTTTTAATATGCTGTGCCTCAACCAATTTTCCTCAACTTCTATTTTTGGTCTAATTCAAGTTGCTCAATAAAATTTGGGGAAAACAGGATGTCAATGAAATCGGCCTGAATTCCATACTGTAGAGGAGATGTGAAAGAGTTGGCCCCACAAGCTTCATGACGCTCTTTGGGCATACCGAATTGCCTATAAAACTCCAATAGGCCTGTCTCCATACCAATTGGTATATGGCAAAACCTACCATCTGCCCGTAGAACTAGAATTTAAGGCACATTGGGCCATTAAGAAATGGAATATGGATTTCGGATTGGTTGGACAAAATAGGAAGATGCAATCTCCGAATTGGAAGAGTGGAGAGAGAGAGAGAGCTTACCATAGTGACAAGCTCTATAAAGAAAGAACTAAAAGATGGCACGACAAAAGGATCAAGAAAGAAAGAGTTTTACCTAGGAGATACAGTTTTGCTCTTTAACTCCTGAGTCCGTCTTTTTGGTCATGGTAAGCTTCGAAGTAAATGGGATGGACCATTCAAGGTCGTTGCTGTGTCACCTCATGGTGTTGTCACACTAGAGGGTGATGATGGGCATCAACGCCTTAAAGTGTATTATGAACTAGAGAAAGATGAAGTAGGAGAAATAGATGTGATAGAGTTCATAAATATTGAACACTATCCATATTTATCCTAAGCAAAAGCACCTTTTTGCCTTAAAACCACTTAATGGCCCAATTAAATCTTGGAAGTGGTTGTTTAAGGGCCTTCAAACCATCACACGTGCCCCCAAGAGGCTAGAATGGGCGAAACCCGCCAGGAACAGGGCTCCCGCAGCCTCCAAGTCGGCGCCCGGTCCCCATATTAGTGGATTTGAACTCCCTTGACACGTATTTGATGACCCATGCCTGGTGCAACACCTTTGCATTCAAATTTTGAACAAGAGGGTGTGCCTAATATGGTGCAAAGGAGCTTATATCTCTACCATGATCATCCTCAAATACTAATCTTTCTCCTTTCTCTTCCTTGCACGAGTTTTCACCTCTCTCAACCAAACCGCCCTGAGAACCCTAGCCATGGCCTCCCTTAAGCGAGAGCATATGTCACCCAACATCCTTCGGGCTCTTGTTGATGGTTTAGAACCCACCGAGATCATCCATGCTGTTCCACCCGCCATTTCACCTTTACCTCGCACCCCAACTGGATCACCGATGCCATCAAGCTCAATGGCCAGTCAGAGGGTGGCAGGCACCCTATCACCAGGGCGGACGCCCCCTCCCTTTGTCTACCACAGTCTCTTTCGCCCTGAGAGTGTTCCCCCATGTCGGGAATGCCAGGGAAAAGGCCCTGTGGTGACCTGAATGTTCGTCCCACCATTGGAGAAATCACTCCACAAAAGGCATGGACATCTTCCCCCTGAGAAGGACCTTCCTACGCTAATTGCATCTTTGGAGAAGGAGATGGTGTCGATCCCGAACACCGACTCCCTCAAAGATAGCACCACCCGCAGCACGACTTCCATTCCGTAGCATCAGAAGTACGCTGTTTCGGGTGAACGCATGCCGGACGCCCACTAGAGAAGGTGCTGCATCGCCTTCCCGACTCCAGCGACTCCAAGACGCGGGAAGGGTCGCTTTATGCTCCATCCGTGTGCCACCTTGCCACCAATTGGTGTGCCGAGAGAAATGGAGCACAGTGGAGGAGATGTCGCCACCACCATGGAGGGTCTCATGGCCCAAGTGAACAAGATGAAGGCTGAGAACAAGGCCTTGGATGATACAGTGGCGGAGTATGAAATGTGGCACTTCGATCAAGAGGATAGGTTCACCACCTTGCGCAGGGCGTGCTCCTCTGTTGACATCTACTAACGTTGCCAAATATAACTACATAACTTTTAATACTAGAGACGAGATTAGAGATGTATGGTAATTAATTAACTGGTCATTAGCAACTAGCCACTTATCTATCACCAACATTCTTAGGCATGGACAAGGTTGTCATCCCTAATTATACATGCTAATAATAAATAAAGGTTCCATATATTATTCAATGTGACTAGGCAGAAATATATAAATATAAACTAAGAACAATTCTGCAGGCAGACAGATAATTATACTATTGTAGCATTTTACCTAGAGTTCTACCAGGTTGTCGATTTATATTTATACCACTGGGAAGGACTGGATAAACTATAATCTATTATATTGATAACAACTATATACAATGAATAAGCGGTGTTACCGATGTCATTTACTCTACTCATAACAGGTAGAGGTCACAAGATAATAAAGATAAGTACATGCAATAAGTATGATCAAGTATCATAAATAATGGATAAACATTAGAGCACTTTCTAGTCATAGTAATAGCTAGCCAATGGATAAACTAAGGAATTAATATCTAAGGTAATTCTACAACTACGTCAATGAATAACTCTAATTAGTGCAATTACATCTAGCAATCATTGTTAGATTATTCCTACATCATGATCACATGTAAAGGGCATCATCTAGGAAGGATGTGAAACAAAGTCATCATCCAACTTCGTGACTGTGCCTGCTTGCCTACATATGGGGGGTGGACTACAGAGGAATCAACGTAGCTGTCACCTACGCGAACTACCACACGACTCGGCACATTAGGGTGCACTTGCAGATAAACACAATATCTAGACACCACGTCTACATATTGTTCATCATCTACCCACCGATCGTTTGGATAAACGCCATATGAGCAATTACATGAATTCAATAAGATCAAACCAACTGTGATAGACATATAATCAAAGTAGACAATGACTGTTGTAATTAAGAACATATGAACTATTAAGAATAATGTTTTCCTAATCATAATGAGGAATACAATAATAGAGAAAGAACTAGAACTATGCCGAACTCCGCGCTCCAGACAGATGCCGGGGGCTCCAGATCCTGCTGAAGAACTAAAACTCCTCTATTTCTAATCTAACTAGACTAGAACTATGAACTAGAAGGCTCTTGATAAACTAGAAGGCTCTTGATAGCTTGACTAAAGACTTAATGCCTTGGATGAATAATGGGATGCCTCCAGGGAGGGGGGTCTGCCCCTTTATTTATAGCCCGGTGGGATGAACGTGCACTGCAGGATCAAACCGACTTAACCAAGGGCCAAGATGCATTGTAGGAGGCGGTGAAGGAACATTCCAGAAGGCTAGGCCAAACCCTAGCAGGGGGCGCCGCCCCGCCCCACCCTAACACCGGCCGGCCCCACCTAGCAGGGTCTGGGGCCCCGGTTGCTTCAGGTGTCTTCTAGATGCTTCCCATATCCTGATAACGATCATTGTCTTCGGAGATAAGTTTCGTGATGTTTAAGCACTTTAATCCCTCTTTTACGCTTTTCTGGAATAATCCCTGGAAAATACAGAATATGCAAAACTCGTGGAAATTGTTAGTTAAAACCATAGACTAGTGTGTATTCGTGTATCCTTTTGTGTCTAAAGTTCTAATAAAAATTGACATTATCCACCGTCAACAACCTCCAAGATAAAATGCCTCTATAAGTCAATAGAGCACATGGACCATTTTGATGCCCCGTAGCCTTAAGTTATCATGTCATAGGTGTTAGTGTTTGCCTGAAGTATTTAGATGATTGTCCCTAGTTTCAAATTTAGATATTAGTTCGATTTTATATTTTGTAAGTCTTTGTAATTCCTAAAGTTTAGTTCGAATGAATAAATAAAACACCTATGATTCTTTACTTTAAGTAATTGTTGGTTCGCTGGTCTTTTCCCACAAGTAGGACCTTTGTTATCTTACATTTGCTATACCTAAGAGAAAGTGTGGGGGAACACCACTACCATACCAATTCGCGATCAATGACTGAAAAACAGTACCAAAACAATGTGAAAACGCAATGACACGACAAATGGACGTCATCCGAGGCCTTTCGGCTAAAGGGGTAGTGCGGGCGCCGCCCTCAACAGGGTGGTCGCCCGGTCTATGGTGTCCGACAGTCATAACATCACACACATCGCATGTATGACCCCTCCATATTTGTTATTTACGCTTATTTCAAGATTATTTCATCCATAAATGTTCTTTAAATGATAAAAAACAAACTTGTCACATTAAAAATTAAATCTTTATTCTTGAACACCATGCTATACTTCGGAGCATGACTTGTATAAACTTTGTTCTTATCAAGTGCTTATGATTTGTGATATACTTTTATTTAGTATGATCTTCCTAAGTTGTTGATTAGTGTGAGAAGTAATGACTTGTGACTCACCTTCTTTACCTTGGAGATGTTGTATTGGAAAAATAAAATGTAAAATGAATTCATTGCTCCTCATATGGTTTAGAATACCTACCAAGGCCAAAATAGTAGAATAGTGAAAACCATTATATAGCTCGTTTGATTACACTTTGAGTTTTGTCAAACTTGGTGATCTAAGTAGAGAGTTTTGTCATGCCTCAAAGCTAAGATTACATTACATACACCCTTGAGAAACTTCTACACAAGAAGTATTCTTCCACCTCATAATTTTCAGCACTCCTCTTAAGAAAAATTCCATGAATCTTCATTCTTAGGGATATGGCTAAAACAAGAGAGCAAGTGCTCTGATAAAAAAAGATAAGAGGGCAAGTGCTCTGATGAAAAAAAAAATATAATAATAAGGATAGCCATGATTCCCTAATGATTGAAAGAGGAAAAGATACAAGGAGTGAAGTTATATTCCACACATACCACATTATATCTTGGCTAGATAGCATTACCTGACCCTCCTAAGATCCCTTGTTTGACTTAGAAAGAAAAGTAAATCAAAGATGCTCTTTTACTTTACCACCCTTTAAACTCCACAGAAGCCTTAGATAGATGTGAGTACTCTCATGAAGCCTAAAAAGAGAAACATACACTTGGCTAAGAGCCTCATATGAAGAGATAATGAATCGTGCTTTCTTTGAAAACCCAAAAAGCTCCAAGGTAAGATTTGACTCACTTGTTCATAGTTGTTCCATTTCTCAACCACCTACAGGTTTGATCTTAGCCATCGGAAAGGTCACAAGTATAGGTATACGATTTTAGAACAATGTTTATACTTGTTCAAGTTTAGAAGAATAGCATGTGTCTGCACTAAGCAAGTTGCTTGGGATGAGCAAGAGTTTAGTGTGGGAGAGCTTGTTGACGGTTGTTAACGCCTTAAAATACTATCAATATAACAAGATTAAAGCGAAAAGAACTATGTTATGTATGAATTTTACTTGGTTCCACTTGTACTTGGAGAATTGCGGTTGCAGGTGCAAAACATGTGAAAATGAAGTGAAACAAGGCACATATGGGCATCCCACATGACCAGAGCCACGCAGGAGCCAGGTCACAGGGCGCCCATGCATTGCCACCTCCAGGATCTGTGTGACATCCCTCCAAACAAGTTTTAGCACATTGGATTCACATCAATGGCTTAGAATCAAGTCACTTGGATCCGGGAGCCCACTTTTCATACACACAAGAGCTCAACTGACCTTCAAATTGACCTCCAGCTGGAAATTGACATATGAACCGACTCTAAACCGCCATGGGAGCGTGAAGGAGGGCCGTTGGATGCCAGAGTTGGTGGATCATAGGGCGGCCGCCCTCCCCACCGGGCGCCCGGTGGGCGTCCACTGCCTCACCTCCAACAAACCGACTCCAGGAGCTCCTATAATGTCGACGGAATACCGGCGATAGTCTACCGAGGGGTATGCCCGCGGTAGTAGATGAGACGGTGAGGGTGCGCCTGAGACGAACGAGAGAGCACAATTCGTGCGGAACAGAGATTTAGACAGGTTCAGGCCGCCACGAGGCGTAATACCTTACGTCCTGTATGTTGCTGTGTTGTATTGCTAGTAGATTAGATGAATCGAGTAGACCCCCCTGCCCGCCTTATATAGTCCGGGGGGCAGGGTTACAAGTTGATCTTGCCATACATAACAAATTACAATCCTAGTCGATCTGGAAAACCAATCGGCTAGATCCTAGGAAAGCTATTTTCTTGCCCGCCAAGGACTCGGCGGATATACGCGATCTCCTTGAGATCGTATGGGCGACGTGTCCTTGGTAGTTCAGGCCGGTTTGATAGACTTGGGCCAAGTATGACTATGCGGGTATACAGGCTTATACCCCCACAGCTAGTCCCCGAGCGCCTTGCATTTGTCGAGAGGTGCAGACCTTCAGTGTTGCTTGACCAGACGGATGTAAGGGGCTCAGAAAAAATTGAAAAAAGTTTCCCTTTAGCGAAGTGTATCCACTTTTACCAGGACAGAGCCAATACCTTCACCGGCAGGTGAAGTGTATCCACTTAGTCCCCGAGCCTGATAGTAGGTGACGCAGTCACGTGGTGTCAGGGTCAAAATCTTTATCCTTGTTGACCTTGTGAAGTGTCGAAGAAGTCCCCGAGCAGCTTTAGTGCTCAAAAACACTTGATGAAGATGACGAAATCCCCGAGCAACTTTGCTGCTCAGAAACGCTTGACAAGGCGGCGAAATTCCCTAGCAACCTTACTACTCGGAAACACTTGATGAAGGCGACGAAATCCCCGAGCAGCCTTGCTGCTCGGAAACACTTGACGAAGGCGACGAAGTCCCCGAGCAGCTTTGCTGCTCGGAAACACTTGACGAAAGCGACGGAGTCCCCGAGCAGCCTTGCTGCTCGGAAACATTTGACGAAAGCGACGGAGTCCCCGAGCAGCCTTGCTGCTCGGAAACATTTGACGAAAACGACGGAGTCCCCGAGCAGCCTTGCTGCTTGGAAACACTTGACGAAAACGACAGAGTCCCCAAGCAGCCTTGTTGCTCGGAAACACTTGACGAAGACGACGGAGTCCCCGAGCAGTGCTTATTGCTCGGAAACGCTTGACGAAGGCGACGGAGTCCCCGAGCAGCCTTGCTGCTCGGAAACATTTGACGAAAACGACGGAGACCCCGAGCAGCCTTGCTGCTCGGAAACACTTGACGAAAACGACGGAGTCCCCGAGCAGCCTTGCTGCTCAGAAACACTTGACGAAGACGACGGAGTCCCCGAGCAGTGCTTATTGCTCGGAAACGCTTGACGAAGGCGACGAAGTACCTGAGCAACTTTGCTGCTCGGAAACGCTTGACGAAGGCGACGAAATCCCCGAGCAGCTTTGCTGCTCGGAAACACTTGATGAAAACGACGAAGTATCCGAGCGGTGCTTTTCTCTGCAACAAACGATTTGTAAACCGAAAATACCCCTGTGCCATTTGACAGAGGAATAAATAGAAAAAGGGAACAGTTGGTTTATCTTCTTGCGCATTCAAATCCCAAAACACACATCCGTCTCCGCCTATTCCTCCATCGCCGTCTAGGGTTCCATTTTTCTTCCGCCGCCGCCACAGAAAAACCATCGAATCCACCTCTCCCCCGCCCAGATCTGCTATGGCAGGCACCAGGAAGAGCACCCGCGAATCAAAAAAGTCGAAGGAAGCACAACCGGGGGAATTCCGCATGTCGAACGAATGGCAACCGTCAGTATTGGGAAGATCGCAGCTCGATGCGCTCATGGCCTAGGGATTCCTTCCTGACCAGGCGACCGGAGGCTAGAGAATATCACAAGGTGAACCATATCCAATGCCTGATTCTGGAGAAATAGTAGTCTTTTCTGATTATTTTACCCGCGGATTTAGTTTGCCATGCCATCCGTTTCTTCACAAGTTACTTGATTATTACCAAATTTCCCTGTGCCACTTGAATCCCAATTCTATCCTCTTGATTTCCATCTTTATCCACTTCTGCGAAGCATACCTTGGCATTCTCCTGCACTTCAATATGTTCTACCATCTCTTCGTTCTTGTGAAATCGAGCGGCACAGGTTCTCGAGTTGCTGGTGGAGTGTATCTGAAAATGCGTGACGGAATGTCCGCACATTACCTCCAGATTCCTCTGAATACCAGTGTGCGTGACTGGAACAAGAGATGGTTCTATATCCCCAATCATGAACCAAGCGTCCGGTGCGCCGTGGATCAGATTCCAGAAAAACAGAATAGCTGGACGGAGAAACCGCATGTAGAGGAGCTAGGACAAGTAAACGAATTGCTGGAAATCATCAAGGGTTTAACCCTGAATGGAGTTGGGGTTACTACCAATTTTGTATTTCGTCGCGTCCAACCTTGCAAGGATAGAGTTCATCTTGCCTTTGAATTTACCGGTCGGAAAGATCCGACCAGGTGCTCATCCGGAGATTTATCCGAAGTCCAAGTTAAAGAAGTCTTGGAAGAATATTTTGGAAAAGGCTCTCATATAGGCAACCGTGGCCAAAGTGCGGCTTTTAATCTGAAGAATCCCCCGCCAGAGGTAAGTTCCGAACTGCCCCGGCACTTCCATCGCTCATACTGTACTTATACCATAACTTCTGTTTGATCTTGTAACACCCAAAAAATTGCATTCTTTTAAATAGTGGGAATTTATTTAATTATGCAATTAGTTGGTCATTCCAATATAGGGAAATAATAATTTTTCTCAAATATAAAATCAAACCTAGGTCATACACATGTATGATGCATTCATGCTGGAGCATTTCTTCCTTGTACTGTTGTAGCTTATTTGAATTTTTTTCAAATATTTCAAAACCCAATTTGAAAATCCTTTTGGAAAATGAAATTAGAAAATAGAAAAGGGAAAAAGGAAAAACCCTCCCCTCTCTGATTTTGGCCCGAGGGCCCAGTCCTCCTCTTCCTTTTGGCCTGCCCCCTCCCTTGCTAACTTGGGCCGAGGCCCAGCTAACTAGCCAGCCAGCCGGCGCAGCAAGCTGAGTGCCCCCTCTTCCCATCTTTGGATGACAGGCGGGCCCCATAGGGCAGTCCCTCTTCTCCTCCTTCCTTTCTTCTCCCCGGGGCGCCCAAAGCAAAGAGCCACGCCGCGACCGAGCACGCGCGCGCGGAGCATCCCTCTGCCGTGACTGCCAGCCCGACCCCAGCGCTCGGTGCTACCGACCTGTGGGACCCACAGGACAGTCCCTCCCCTGTTTCCCTCTGCTGCTCGCCGAGAGTCCGACGCGAGAACGAACAGAGCGAGTTCGTCGCTCGCCGCCCTCGATTCGATCTCCTATATCCGAGGCGAACTCAACTCCCCTATCCCCATTGCCTCGGGACTATATAAGTCCAGGCGGGCCCCTATTTGCCGCCATCCTGCCCTAGCGGCATTGCCTCTTCCTGGCCTCGCGCGAACAGAGCCGCCGCCGCTCGAAGCTTTCCGCCGCCGCAACCAATTCATCGTCCTCGGGATTTAATCCTCGCCGTAAGCCCCTTACTGAGCATTTGCGTGATCTCCCGAGGTAGCCCGACCCTTTTTCCGCTTCAATTGTGCACTAATGCACCCTCGCCGACGTTGTAGGAGATCACCGCCCGCCGGAGCACGTGGAGAGCTACCCCCGAGTCGATTTCCGACCTTCCCATCACCCTAGGTGAGCTTGCGATGCTCTTCCCGATCTATGGGTACCCTTCCCGACCTATTTCATGCACTGCAGCGCCGAATCGCCTTTTCCGGCGATGTGCCGGCCATGGCGCCACCGCGCCCCGCCCCTGTTCTGGCCAGAGCTCCGTCCTCCCTCTCTCTCTTCTAATCTCGATCGTCGGTGTTGAATCCAACGGATCAGAAAAGCCCGTACCCCTTTGGCCACCCAGTCGCCCCCAATCGTGCCCTTGCCGCAGCCACAGAACCGTCGCCGCCCCGAGCTCCGCCGTCGCCGTCGATTTCGCCAACGAGAAGTCTCTCCATCAAAATTGGTTGCCCTCCAAGCTTCGCAGCAAGGTCAGGGATCTTCCCGACCCCTTCTCCCTCGGTTTTGTGCACTGTAACCATGATGCCGAGCTTCGCCGCCGCCATAGTTCCGCCACCGAGCTCGCCGCATCCTCTCCAAGCTACCTCTGTGGCAACCGAAACCATAGATAGGTTTAGCTTGAGCTTCTCTTGCTCCCCGACCAGATCCCGAGGTGAACCGAGCTTCCAAGCCCCGAAAACGCCGTCTCCGGCCACCCTCCGGCGATGGAGCCGCCGCACGGTCTCTGTACATGGCCGGAGCGCCGCCCTCACCCCCTCCCATCTAATCCGAGACGTCCAATTCGAATCGGACGGCTCCTATTCGCCGATACTCTTTCGGCCGGCGTTTTTGCGAATAACCCCCTGTAGTTTTTAATACTTAACCCGCAGTCCCTTGGCGCATTCCTCCGTTTACGCTTTCCGATTTAGAAAACGTAGTTTGTCTCGGTTTAAGGAAAAGATGTTTTCTGAAATTGCAGATTTGCCACTAGATTTGTTTTAGCTATAGTTTACTCGTTTTAGATCCGATTTGAACGATTCAAATTGCGTTAGATTCGTAATTTCATAATCTATCTGATGGTACCACTGTTTTATATATTTTCAACTTTTAAAATTCGAGATTATATTTAATCTATTAAAGTAAAACTTGTTTATTTCATAACTTCTCCGTTTGAACTCCGATTTTCGTGATCTTTATATCGTTGGAATCGTAGCGACGCGTAGATTATTTTTATAAACTTTTCAATCTGGTTTTCTACTATTGGTGTACTGTTTCTAATCTAAATCTTGTTTGCTTCGTGTATGCTTGCCTCGATGATTGTGTGGTGATTTTATGATCGAGTTCAGACGGTGAGCAATACGTTGGTGATCAAGAGTACGTTGAGGATCCAAGTTCTCCAGAGTACTTTGATCAAGGCAAGTATAGCATGGGATCTTCCTTGTTATCCTATTCACCGCAATAATTAATTTCATGTGCATGTGTCTACCTTGTTAACCATAGTTTCTACCTAGTATTGTTATCTTGTTCCTTGATCACCTATGGGATTTATGCATTGGGTAGTTGATGCTAGCGCGCTATTGGAATCATGATCATGTAAACTTGATTAATTGAATATGCAATAACATTAAAAGATGTCTTTTTAGCAACATGAAACTAGGGGATTCGAGCATAGTTTTGTGATGCTCCATATCCTTTGCCCCTTGGTAATGATCTGTCAGCAAAAGCTGGGACTTACAGTGCAACTATGAGGGCTATATGGCTCTGGTTTTAGCTCAGTATGAGGACCTTTTCTAGCTTGTTAGAGGTTACCGAAAGGCGCAAGAGGGGCTTTGACGACTCGGGTATAGTGCGGCCTCTGTCCATATGTGTATAACCTGCGTGACCTTGTGCCATATGGAAGGGGGGCTCTACATCTGCTTGCCGAGGAAACCTCGCGGCCCTAACATGTTAGACGAACCTTTGAAAGGCTTCATAGTGAAACCCTGCTCGCTCACCTTGGTAGTGTTATGGGGCTAGCTACCCCGAGCAAATGGGAATCACGGCTCATAGTGAAAGTGCACAACCTCTGCAGAGTGTAAAACTGGTATACTAGCCGCGCTCACGGTCACGAGTGGCCCGGAAAACTCACGGAGTAGTTATCTTTTTGGGTGATGTTGACTTGTTGCTAATTGATTGTTGCAATTCATTAATTATGTTTACTTATGATCATGAATTATGGGCTTATTCAACTTGTTGCTATCCAATTGCATAAAAGATGCTTAATTAAAAGCAAACCGCTGTAAACCCGTGTCTATCCTTTTTGAGCCTCATAAACCCCATGTTATATTTGCTAAGTTCGATATGGACTCACTCTTGCTATTCCCCCCACACCTCAGGAGAAGTTTAGGCTTGTGGTCAACCAGTCAGTTGTGTCCCTGTGGAGTTGGCGTCTACACGCGAAGATCGGAGTGTCTTCCACTGTTTGCTACTTGAAGGTTCTATTTTAATTATTACTACGTTATGTATTTGATCATTGTCTTTTGATATTACCTTGTATTTGTCGGCTTATGTGTGTGACTGATCCTGGGGCGCACATAAGGTTATGCATTCAATTTTATCCTTAAAATTGGGTGTGACAGATCTCTTGAAGATAAATGGACAGGACCGAAAGGTGTACTTCTCCGATGTACCAACCGCTGACTGGCCAGGCCGAGTTGACGCGATGCACAGTTATCACCAGAGACGTGCCGAAGACGACTCTACTGAACTATCCGAAGAAGAAAGAGAGTCTTTTGACGAAGAAGATGAGGAGACACTGGCCCAAAGAACTGAGGGGAGTAGCCCGAGCGGCAAGTAGCTAGAGGTCCCTAGAACACAATATATAGGGGTCATTTGGTCATTCGTAAAGGAGATGAGAGTGGTGAAGATACAAGTGAAATAGATACTTAGAGAGTGATAGCCTCAAGTAGGATGAGTAGTATTGCTACACATTAGAGAGTGTGAATATCACCTCTCTGAAGAGAGAAGAGGAGTCCAAGGAGGAGCTGGGCTTGTCAGCAACCTCTTCAATGGTGTACCTCTGTGCTTCTTTATGGTAATCCAGTTCCTCTGCCTTATTTAATTATTGTTATACTTTCAACAATTATTTGCTTGTTTCACTGCTTGGTTAGAGTGCTCTAATTCTTGGATCCGTGTTAGAGTAGTAAGTTATAGATTTAAGCGTGGTGCTTAGGCTATATCATACCTGTGAATGTGGCTAAGCCCCCGGATAGTTTGTGGTAGGTTCTAGGTGATGATAGCCCTAAAATTCTCTGGATTCCACCACGTTCGGCCTAGTTCTTTAAATCATAGAGCTTGTAGGGGTACGGTGCCTAATCAGCCTTACCTTGGGCGAGTTTAGTACTTTGCACGCTTGTTGACGGTGGATATACCCTTAAATTCCATATTCAAACACCATCAACAGGCCTCGGATCCAAAGGAGAATAAATACAACATGAGCATATTTTATCAATAACGAATTCCACTTGTACTCTTAGCTTGTGATTGCAGGGAACACCAAAACAGTGCAAAGTGAGCAGCTAGGGGCTAACTACATGGTTCAGCCGAACCATGTCATGTTGCCCCAGGCCACCACCTTTCAACACAGTGCATACAACATCAAATGGAAGAGATCAGAGCCAAGGGTAGGCCCGACCCATGGGTTGGCCGAACTGCCCATGGGGCCCACCTAGCTCTGGTGATGTGGCAGGATCTGTGTGGCACTCCAACCAAGTCATTTCATCCATCGGATCAAATTGTGCTTTCATTCAACGGTGGAGATCAAAGGCACACGGATTGAGGCATGAAACAAAACAAACGAGACACAACAAAGACCAGGGGAGTCTCTATGATAGGTGGGGACCACGGTGGTGGGCCCAACCCACCAGGGGTGGGTCGGCCGAACCACCATTGGTGGGCCTAGGCCACCTACACCATCACTGACTCGTGGGGACACCTTCTAGAAGCTCTTGGCTAGGCCCACCAGTCATAAGGGAGTCGGCCGAACCCCCCTAGTGCCCAGCCAGGTCGGTTGGCCACCACCGACTCCAAGCATGTTTCCCATGTGCTCAAATCACCAAAGCCTTCCATCTTGAGGCGGTTACAAGGCGGTGGATCCAAGGGTGGAGAGGCAAAGAGCACGTGGATCGCTGACGTGGCACCCCCTCATCCTCCACTATAAATAGAGGCTGTCCACTCCTCTTCAAGACACACCATACAACACAAGAAGCAAGCTAGAGTGAAGTTCTACACTTTAGTAGTAGCATTAGTCTAGTGTGGGAGTTAGAGTCGAGTCGAGCTACGCTCGGAGCCTTCGGAGTCGTCTACTAGAGAGTCTGGTATAGCTCTTGTACCTTTCCTTCTGTAAGACTTTATCCTTTTCAATATATATTATCTTTACTTTACTTCACTAAGTTCTCACTTAGTCTTTACTATTCTTTATAGTATTGTTGTGTCTTGTCTTATTCTATAGTTGTTTTATACTTGATAGTGATCTTGTCCCAACTCAACGTTGAAAGCCCTTGTTTGGTTTTGGGTAATTGATGAAACCTAGTTTTCTAATGTTTGCTCTAAATGTTTCATGAGATTAATTAGCAAACAACAAGATGGAGCAAAGGACCGGGTCAGTGGAGGCCACAAGAAAAGGGTAATGACGGCATCCATGCAAATGGTATAAGTCCATCATCAAAAGGTGTCCACAAGCTTCATAAAGTGATGAGAAGGAATATGGAGAAAAGTTAGGAGCTCAAGGCAAAGGTATAACTTATAGGAGTTCTTTGCTTTTGGTGATCAAGACTCCATAGAGGGAGTGATCACATTTAGGATAGATAGTCGTACTATCAAGAGGGGCTTTGTTGTGAAATGCGGTTATCAAGTGCCATTAGGTGTTCATGATCATTGCATATGCATATAGATGCTAGTGACACTAACAAACCCTTTGAAAAATGCTTGTGAAAGGCTAACACGTGCACAAGGTGTAGAACACTTGGTGTTAGCACTTGGGAACAAAGGGTGAGAAGTTGGGTGAAAGATCTGTGAAAAAAATGAGCGTCGGACGCTGAGTTTCAGAGCGTCGGACCCTAACTCGGAGAGCGTCAGACCATTGTTCCAAAGGTCCGACGATGCAGCGGTGTTGCTGTCCGACAGGTCACGAGCTGTAGAGCGTCGGATCGTGCTGAATAGTCCAACGGCAAGCGTCGGACGGAACCTTACTGGAAGTGTCGGACGATCGGTTTCGTTAGTCCGACGGCCTTCTGTAGTTCAGTCCGATGGTGGTTTCGTGTAGAGCGTCGGACTGTGAGCTTTGGTCTGACGGCCTACCATCCGACGGTTGTTTTGGCGCAAGAATAGAGCCGTTGTGTTTCAACGATCGACTTCAAACGTTGCCGGACACGTGGTGACCATCTGAGGCGTCGGACCATGTGAATTAGTCCGACGGTGTTGTTCGTTTTGGTCCGACGGTACGTAGTGAGACTCTAACGGTTATGTTTTTGAGTGGAGCTTATAAATAGCCCTTTGGCCGGTTTGGGGAGGCACTCTTGGCCACTCTAATCACTCGTACTTGCTTGTGAGTCTTCTCACTCCACTCTCACTCATCCTACTTGATTGTGATCATCATTTGGTGAGTTTGGAGAGAATCAAGTGCATTGCTTTGATAGAGATAATCTAGAGGCACTTGGTAGTTGTCTTTCGTAGCGGTTTCTCTTGTTACTCTTGGAGTTTGCCAACTCCTAGATGGCTTGGAGCTGCGAGGATCGTTGAGGGGAGTTGGTGATTGTCTCCGCCTCTGATCGGTGAAGTTGTGAGGGGTTCTTGAGCCTTCCCTACGGGAGATCACAAAAGGCTACTCTAGTGGATTGCTCGTAGCTTGTGGATCCCCATCTTGTGTTGGCTGTGCGGCACCCTTGGGAAGGGTTTGGCATGTGATGCCAATTAGCGCATGAACCTCCAAGTGGGTGTATCACTACAACGAGGATGTAGCTTGCCGGCAAGCAAGTGAACCTCGGTAAAAATCATTATGTCAATCACTTGCCGAGGATTTCTTGATTATTGTGATTGTTCTTATTGGTACTCATCTCATCACTACACCGGCGGTATAAGATTCACTCTCTTTACTCTTTACATTCTTGCACTTACTCTTGTGTAGCTTGTTAGCTTAGTTGCTCACCTAGGAGTAGAGTAGAAGTAGCAACTTAGCCTCTCGTGTGTGAAATAGAGATTATAGCTTAGAACGGTTAGGTGGCTTGCATTTTTAGTAGGCTAGCGCAAGAATTCGCTTCGCTTATTATTTATCTAACCTCTTGCTTGAGTTGTTGGTTGTAGAATTTTTATAGGCTATTCACCCCCCTCTAGCCATTTAGGACCTTTCAAATGTGTGTTAGTTCATCGCCTGTCATAGGGTGTTCTAGTTGTTGGTACGCAGCTAGAATAGTGAGACTTAGTGTAAGCATGGTGCTTAGACTAGATCTTGCCTTTGATTACCGCTTGTCGCACGGATTGTTTGTGGGTGCTAGCAGGTGGTGACAGCCCTGTCTAGTCTTAGTATCCCTCCACGTGTTTTAGGCAAGTTCTTAAAAGGTAGGCTCCCATAAGAGTGTAGGCGCTTCGGGTAGAGGTTTTATCCTCTATTGTCTCGCACTACCCCCTGCACACCGGTAGTAAGGTAACTATCTTAGTATAAGTCATCTATTTGATAGGGTAAGTCACAAGAGTAAAGTAAGTGTCATAGGAGTCTTATACTCACTCGTTGTCCTCCCACCTAGCTATACTCTACTAGTTATCTTTTAATTATCTTAATACTTATTGTGTGTTGGTGTCATTACCTTTTCCTCTATCTATCGATTTACCCCCTACCACTAGCTGGTACTAAATTGGTATATACTTAAGGATCTCTCTTTCTTTTTATTAATTATTCCTAGCAACCGCTTTCCCTTGGGATAAAAATAAATAACGATACCTTGGAATACTCCCGGGTGAAGTGCTACAGCAGTATATTCTGTGCGCTTGCGGAATTATCCAATAGACATAAGAAATACCCTCAGGCACTTCTGGCGCCATTATCAGAGATAGCCTAACACCCTGTCTCTGGTGGTTGCGCTAAGAAGTGTCAACAACGCTCATAGTAAACAAACCCTTTTGGTATATCATATATTTGATCTAGACTACCATATTAGAACCCTCTTTTCATATTCTATCTTAGTTCTAAACTCCTATCACACACTTTCCCTGTGGATTCGATAAAACCTTAGAATGCTCCTAGGGGAAAGCTACATCTGACAACCGTGCGCTTGCGGTTATTCCCATTTGCCATCACAGGTGTTAACAAGTTTTCTAGCACTATTACCAAGGACAGATTTTATCTCTTGCCTGGGCGATAGTGTTAATACTTGCCAACATTGAAACAGGAGGATATGTGAAGTGGTCATTTTGGGATGACCATTCTTGAGCACCGCTAAGGCTATCATCTACGCCGACAGTGCCAAGATCTGTTTCACTATCAAGATCAAGAAGGAGACATTCACTTTCAAGAACAAGAAACTACAAATTCCTGCCCATCCACAGAAGCCATACATCTACGAAGACAAACCAGCATAGAAGAAGACAACCAAAAGGATGATCAACTTGGTTCACATTGAGTACAGTCACCTCCTCGCGTCACCACACCTGCCCAAGCTAGACGATCTAGGAGTACCGACGATTGATTGCACGATCAACCGGAAGATCTTCTACAAAACCTTTTGCGACACTGGATCGAGCATCAATATAATGGCCAAGGTAACTTATGAATTCTTATTCAGCAAGACACCCTTGTACCCCACCTACACGCAGCTGCAGTTGGTGGACCAGATGTTTAGATTTTCAGAGGGGATTGCTAGAGATGTCATGGTAAAGATACAAGATCACTATGTCCCCACTGACTTCTTGGTCCTAGACATGGGAGAGGAAGAGCACGATCCATCGACTGTACTTGGAAGACCATTCCTCAACACTACATGAGTAATCATCTATATGAGATCAGGAGAGGTCCACTTCCAATTTCACACAGAAAAGGTACACGGCTACTTCAACAGTTACACTACTTATGAGCAGTCAAAGAAGAACATATCAAGGAGGAGACGCCATTCATTCTACCACCAGAAGAACCAACCACCCAAGGATGGTTGGACAGACAATGAAGGGGAAGTTGTACAGAGTGATGAGACTCCTACGCCAGAAGAGAAGAAGTGTGAGTGTTGACGGTAGTTATTGCTCATTTTTACCCATCAAATAAACATGAATAAAGAGCATAAAACAATACACAAGATAGTTATGGGGTTTGATTCTAACAAGTTCCACGAGTTTTGGTGTTCTCACTTGTTTTGCAGGGTATAAAAGGATATTCAATTTTTCACCGATTAAAAGTATCTCAAGTTCACCATTGCATAAAGCTCATCGAGACGATCGAAACGGACCTATGGTTTGCTATTTTTGGAGTCCGGAATAAAGAGATATGGATTTTACAAACACTAGAAGATTCTAGAATCTGAGCTGCGGGATTAATTAAAGGCTGCGTGATTAATTGGGCCTAAATCAGAATTTGGCCCATTAAAGCCTATGTGCACATGGTGGAAAGGCTTAGTACCATATTGCTTGCCCAAGGTGGAGGGGAGGCCAGGCGCCCCCATATAAGGAACCCAGGACCCCCCCCCCCCCCCGAGTCAAGTGCACCATGATGGAGTTGTAGAGGCGTCCCTCGCATAGATAACCTCTCAATTCTATAGAATTAGGGCTAGACTTTCCAATGTAGTAGATTAGTTCTAGTTGAGAGTTAGGGAGAGCGGAGCTGCGCTTCGGTTCTAGAGAAGTCTTCAGGGGTCCGGTATATCTTTGTATCTCATCTTTGTAAGACTTATGCTTTAATATTTATCTTCTTCATTTACCTTTATGCCTTTTATATATCTAGTTAGTATAGTTGTTAGATCTTGGCATTGGATCTCCGCCTGTATTAGGTGCTCTAGTTATCATATGTGATTAGAGTAGTAATCGATAGTGTAGATGTGGTGTCTAGGCCATAGGTTACCTGAGGTTGCGCCCAATTCTTACGGTTAGTTGTGGTAGCCCCAGAGGTGACAGCTCTGTTAGGTCTTTGTATTCCACCACGTCGGAGTTGGTGTTTCGTATAGCTTTTGGCAGCCTTCTCCTGACTACCTTTTTCCCAGTCTATTCGAGAGTCGGAAAGGTACTGTTGCTACAAAGTGTTATTGCGTGATTGCTTTATCTACCCATGAATTGGTTTTATAGAACTAAGGTAATAGAGAAGTACTTAGGAACCTTGAACTCTCCCGTTGCCCTCTCACTTTAGCTATCTGCTCTTTTATCATAGAATTCTCCTATGTGTGTCAGATATACATAACTCCTATCATTTACCTTTTACCCCTACTTTAGTCTATTAGTTATACTAGTTAGTAGATACATGATGGTGAACTATCAACTTCTTTAACCATTGTTTCCCTATGGTAAAATATAAATAATGATACCTGGAATACTCCCGGTAAAATGCTACAATGGTATTCTGTGCGCTTGCGGAATCTTTCATAGTTTAGTTGTGCATAAGAAATATCAACAAGCATTTTTGGCACCGTTGCCGGGGAAGCAATTGGCATAAGAGTTTTATAGTGATCTTGATGTTTGCTAATTTAGTGTACTACTAGATTTAGTAGGATTACCCCTGTTCTGTTGAGTTGTGGAATAAGACAGGACAGCAGAAGCCGTTTTGACCTTCCGGCAAGTTTCCACAAGACAAGAAGATACAATGAAGAGCCCAGGGTGCCTGAACATTCAAGATTCATCAATAATGGAACCCTACCATCTCACAGGTTTGCACATATATATATTTCTTTCTAACCCTATGTAGATTGGAGAAGGAGGTCGTCATCACAACAATTCAAATTACATCTCAAGTGGCGAACATAGAGGCTGTGCTAGACACAAGTCATGGTAAGTATGATCAAGAAGGTGAGAAAGTCTTGCTCATGGACTTTAAACTTTTGAGTAGTTATCTTTTAATTCTTGCATCTCATTGCATATTTATTTTAATCCATGCATCCACACCATTTAGTTCATATTCCCTCATATCAAATCCATAGCATGTTTAGTTCTTGCATACATCCATACCACTTGCATATTAAAAATAAAAAAATATATATACCATATTATTTTATCTCTATAAATCTTTGTAATGCTTTCATGCTACCTTTACTTACTATAGTTTATGGCGAGAATATTTTCATACATCTCTTAAATGAAGCATGGTGCCTAGTTTAGGAGTGTTTGATCTTACATTCAAAGGTTTTTAATCTAAATTTATTAACTAAAAGTGTAATAATTAGAAGGTCTCCCAAGATCGATTTTTGTGTCCTAAAATAACCACTCTTGAAAAATAACGTGAGCTTGTACCTATTGATGTAATACTCTTGAGAATTGAGCATAGAATTATAATTATAAAAATATTCCCTCGGGTATTTTTGTCACTAACCATTCCAGGCTTGAAGTAGAAGGATGACATCATTAGGTATGTCCAACCAATCATCATGTAACAGTAATCCATCCAAACTTAACTTTTCCTTGCAAAATTTAAGCTTGGAGAATGGGCTTATTTAGAAAATCTTATGTTGCTAATCAATTATCATGCTCTTTCATCTCTGTTTGCATAACTCTCTATAAACTTTTATGTTACCTTTGTTCGCTATAGTGTACTTAAGGTTTGGAGAATTTCATACACCTTTTAAATTAGGCATGGTGCTTAGTTTAAACTATTTTCTGGAATCATAATTAGACAAGGTGTTTAGTTTGATTTTCGAACCAAGAAGTGCGATGATTTTACATTCAAAGGCTTTTTGAATTAAGCGTGGTGCTTAGGTTAAAATGCCTTCCTAAGTCAAATTGGACGTGGTGTCTAGGTTGATTTTTGAGCCGCTCGTATGCTGTAGTAGACATTGGATATTTTGTTGGACTAACCCTTTCAGAAAACTTCCAATTTAATTTGGGTAAGTCACGAGATAAATTTAAATCAGAGATGAGACAGGGCACATGCTGAACTTCAATAACTTTGCAGAGGAAGACATAGCTCATTCATTATGGATGAAAGAACTGTGAGTATTAATGATTCATTCACTTTATCTTCTGCTGCAAGTTACTTGGACTCAAGTCATGCCGGTATAGAACATGATCTATGCTAACATAATATCAACCCTATCTTCTTAGTAGCGTAGATGGAACATGATAAAATTCTGGACAAACAACCTATGTTCCAAAGTTGTACACCTGTTCAGGTATGTGTTGTCCACTAATTTGTTGCAGGCATAATAATGAATAGAGTGACAAGATATCATAAGATCAAAAAAGCAAAAGATGGCAAAGAGGATAAGCAACAAAGGAGACAAGACGCTCATGAACAACTCAAGATGCAAGAGAAGGAAAGGACCACCAATCATCTACCCTTCATTATTTAGTGCCATCACGCTCTAATAATGAAGGTAATATCTTAAGGTAAGTGGTCATTATTTTTCTCTTGATCTTGGAATGCAGATAAATAAAGATATAAATATGTTAGAGTTACATCTTTAATTGATTAACCTAATTAACTCAACATGCTTTGTCCTTTAAGACTGTTCATGACATCATTCTTTTGATCTCAATCTTAACCAAATGTGCTAAAACATTGTATTTTATATTTGGAAGATGATAGTCATACTCATGTGAAAATTTAGATATTATGTAGAGATAGACAACCATTCCGTTGGTTAAGCAATTTAAATATTTTCTGCCATATGAACTTAAATGCAACATTAATGCTTAATTGTCTGATCTTACCACTCATGTCATGAGTAAAACAAATTATGTAACATCAACTTTGTCTTGTTCAATGTGCCTAAGGCTAGAGAAGAATAAATAAAGAAATAGATTCGGTTCTGTTGGTGTTTTTCCACCAGCAGAGCCCATGCACTTGATCTCTACCTTGGTTTTGCAAATAGGACAACACTTTGAAAGGTCCTAAATGGCTAGAGGGGGGTGAATAGCCTATAAAAATCCCCGGTGTAGAGAAGATATGAAGTCCAATATAACCAATCAATCACATATAAGGGAAATCCTCGATAGAGAGATGATACAAGATTTTTTACCGAGGTTCACTTGCTTGCCGGCAAGCTAGTCCTCGTTGTAGTTGATACACCCACTTGGAGGTTCACACGCTAATTGGCATCACACGCCAAACCCTTCTCAAGGGTGCCGCACAACCAACACAAGATGGGGATCCACCAAGCTACGAGCAATCCACTAAAGATGCCTTTCGCGATCTCCCGCGGGGATAGGCTCAAGAACCCCTCACAATACCTTGATCGGAGGTGGAGACAATCACCAACTCCCCTCAACGATCCTCGCAGCTCCAAGCCGTCTAGGAGTCGATAAACTCCAAGAGTAACAAGAGAAACCGCTGCGATATACCACTACCAAGTGCCTCTAGATGATCTCTATCAATGCAATGCACTTGATGCTCTCCAAACTCACCAAATGATGAACACAATCAAGTAGGATGAGTGAGAGTGGAGTGGGAAGGCTCACAAGTATGCTATGATGTTCAGGAGTGCCAAGAGTTACTCCCCAAACCAGCCAAGTGACTATTTATAAGCCACACACAAAGAACTAGCCGTTTAGACTTCACTGCGTACCGTCGGACTGTCCGACGGCCAGACCGTCGGACTAATCAGCACGGTCTGACGCCCCGGATGAACGCCATGTGTCACTAGCCGTTTGAAGTCGAACGTTGGATCACAACGGCTAAATTCCCGCGCTAAACGAACCGTCGGACGATAGGCCGTCGGACCAATCCTTACGGTCCGACGTCCACCGCCGTTGCACCGTCGGACTGAAAATACACGGTGCGTCGGACCAAATGAAACCACGGTTCGACGTTTCCAGAGAGCTCCCCAAGCCCTGAAAACCGTTGGACGTTGGTCCGACGCTCACCGTCGGACTAACGCCGAGAGTCCGACGCTCCTCTGCTCTCCACGTGTCACCTCTTCGTCGCTCTGCACCGTCGGACGCTTCGGACAATAGTCCGACGCTCCGAAACTGAGCGTCCGACGCTCTCAGCAGTGTTAGTCGTCGGACCGAGACTAATGGTCCGACGCTCTGTGACAATACGGTCCGACGCTAGTTTTTCTATTGTAACGTTTCCGAAATTCGCCGAATCCTGCCTCGCAAGCTCGGCAGGAGTAAGAGAGGACCAAACCCTCTCTAACCCTCAAACTTCACCCCGTTTCTTAAGGCACTAACACTCCAAAGAATCTCACACTTAAGTGCACGTGTGTTAGCCTTTTCAAAAGAGTTTTCCAAGGGTTTGTTAGTGTCACTAGCATCTATATGCAATGCAATGATCATGAACACCTAGTGGCACTTGATAACCGTATTTCATCAACGATTTCGCCCCTCTTGATAGTACGGCTATCTATCCTAAATGTGATCACTCCCTCTATGGAGTCTTGATCACCAAAAGCAAAAGAGCTCCTATGGATTATACCTTTGCCTTGAGCTCCTAGATTTTTCACCATCTTTTGATGAAGCTTGTGGACTTCTTTTGATGATGGACTTATACCATTTGCATGGATGCCGTCATTGCCCTTCACTTGTGACCTCCACCGACCCGGTCCTTTGCTCCATCTTGCCATTTGCTAATCAATTCTCATGAAACACTTAGAGCAATTGTTAGCAAACTAGGTTTCATCAATTACTCAAAACCAAACATGGGCTTTCACACTTCAAGCAAATTTGTTAATTTCCAAAATTCTACAAGTGAAAGTTTTATGAACATGCACACTGAGTAAGATGCTGCTAGCTTGCACTATTAATGCTCTACTTCAAGCTACTGGCCAAGCAAAGAACAAAAGTGACATCACCATCACCAGAGGTGCAACCATCAAGACCTTCATCTCTAGGACGAAGAGATACACAAGAGTGGAAGAAAAAGTCCTGTCGGTAGACTTTAAATTCCGCACTTTTGCCATAAGGTAACATGGTAGTTATCTAATTAATTAGTATTCATAATTTACATTAGTAATTTTACTTTAGCAGATTCATCTTTATGTATATCAAAAAAAGAAGAGAAAAATCTTGATTGCCTTATTTATTGCATCATAAAACATTAAAGCCTCATGTGAATAAACTTATGAATATTCGCTATGGTGGCATACAAAATAAAAAAATGATAATAGCATTTGTATTTACTTTCTTGCATTATGCAAATCCTAAGCCCCATGAGAATAAATATTCTCCGTGGTGGCATAAAAATATATAGCATGCATACATATTTGATTGTTGTATAAGAAAGTTAGAAAACCCTAAAAAGAGAATTCTGCTAGAATCTGCCAATTAAAATCAACTCAGAGAATAATCAATTACTTATTGGCTGACTACTAACCCATTATCACATTCGAGCCTCGAGTTTTGGTTTTCTTGTTGGAGTATAATTATGCAGGATAACACTATGACTAAGGAGTGAGTCTATCAGTGGAGCCCACTAGGACTATTGCTGGCAAGCTCGCCCTGAAGATCATCAACACCAAGTATTGCAAACATCTAGCTTGGGGAAGGAGCATCCTCTAGTTATCAGGTAACTATACCTATGCGATTATCGAGTTTGTTTTATAAAGTCATAAAATACCAAAAATATGTGAACACATGAAGGTTCACCATAGTACTATAAGAAAATCTAAAAATACCAAAAATATGTGGGCACATGAAGGTCCACACTTTTTATAAAAAACCAAAAATATGTAGGCACATGAAGGTCCACCCAATTAGGAAACTTCTGCTGGAAATATAAAATCAATCACTTACCATGAAGTGGTATTAACCTAACCCCTCTCCATGAGATTTGGTATTCTTGTTGGCAATTGAGTTTTACAAGACAATACAAGATCAAGAGCTAGTTAACCTGGCGCCCTTACGCTGCCAGTATGCCTGCTCCCAGAAGGATTGCTCAACTTGCAACATCAAGGACCACGTCAACATCCAGCTTGGGGGAGAGCGCCCTCCATTTAAATCCAGCTAAGTATAAGTTTTCCATCCTTATTATTGTACCATATTGCTTTTCGCGTGAGTTAGCTAGTGAAATACAATTTGAAAACCAAATAAATAGTGTTTAGGTTAGTTAGTGCGTTTGAATAAAATAAAAAGAGAGTGCTTACAATAATTTTGCTCGGACTCAATGGAAACCATGCTCAGGAATTTGATAAGTAGCACCCCACCATGATTCCTCATTCCAACTTAGTTTTCAACCTTGAATCATCCCAAGTTTTAGATACAACCATTTTAATTTGAAGATTCGCTTTGAACCTGAAACTTGTGGGTAGCAAATGCTTGATCTAAGTCTAAGTAATTGAGGGATATGATATGAAAAGTTTGAGCTGCTATTTATCTTGTTCCTAATGATACTTAAATTCTGGAGATTTATTTTGAAAATCCTTAAAACCACATGATGAGTTCCTGTATGACAAGAGCTTTATAATCCCATCACAGCCATACATGCTAGATTTGGAAAACATACACATTATATGCTACTTGCTTTGTTTTGAGTTTAGTCAAGCTTTGTTGATACCTTAGGAACTTGTCATGCTTTTACAATCAAGATCACATGCACTCCAACCATAATGCACTACTCATATCCGAGTGGGCGCATCCACATTTCATATTTTCCATGTAGATCCACCTGAAAATGTTCTACTCCTACACTAGGAGTGAACACTAAAAATATCCCATTGGTTACACATGTAACAGAACTGCCTAAATCACATGGCCCACAGGCACCTGTCATTGTCATTAATGACCTCTGACAGCCGAGCCCGTGTCCCAAATGATCTAGAAGGTCCTGCCGGGCTACATTAGCGCCCGTTTTCCTCCGACAGGATCCCATTGCGAAGCCATTACAGAATTACAACATTTCATAAAAAATTACATCAGAGTAAAATCGCAGAAAGATTATAAAGTACTTAGATTACAAACCATTTGTCCAAATAATATTAAGGTGCAGTTATTACAGACCATAAATAAAAGTAGGTAGCAGTGGAATGACGATACAACATAATTAAATACTTAATTGCCAGAACCCTGCCCAGGGGTCCAACCTTACTCCTCCTCACTTCCCTCCTAGACAACTGTCACACAGTAGGGGGCGAGACAGACCTCTGACTGCTGTATTCCTGCAACATGGGGTTAACAAACCCTGAGTACTGGGGTACTCCGCAAGACTTACCCGACTAAAGAAAAAGGAGTGAGACTCAGAAATGCAGGCTGAGAGGAGTCAAGGTAAGGCTTGAGCAAGAGTCAAAGGGTTTTGTGGAAAAGCATTATTATCCTATTTTAATATTTTATCTCAAATCTTAATTTTAATCATAATCCATAATTACAAATTCATTATCATATTTCAACATACTTTCCAATTCTTAACTCATTCTCAAAACATCTAGTTCTGAACCACTTTTCAATTGTAGGTCAAAGGATCAAGTCTCCATATCCGAGGAGCAACGACGATTCGAATCGATTAGTACCCAGCTGGGGATCCCTATCCACACTGCATATGTAGCACTTAAACTTGCATATACCAACCCCGCCTACCATGGCTTTTCTACCCCTGAACCGGTCCTGCGCCACCCAAAAGCACAGTACTCCTCTCCTCTCTAGGCACGCCGGCCATGAGGGTATACGCTACTCTCGCCATCTCTCCACTCCCAGTGCGTGGTTATCGGTTCAAGTAGTAGGGCCACCGGAGTTAGAGGCTTTCTGTAGTATGTGGCTAGTTGCAAAGTCTCGATCACAGCAGGCCTACAACGAATAGTCCCTAATTCTTTTCCGCCGGCAACATTGCATTGGGACTCTAACCCAAGTACAAGTGTCCCAACGGTTTTCAAATCCCTTTCCCGACGATGGTCAAGCATTGGGACTCTAACCCAAATTCACAACCAACGAACGGAAAAACTTCTTTCTGTCAGTAACGATGCATTGGGACTGCAACCCAAGTGCACAATTTCCCGAACGGACTCATATCTCTTTCCTTTCTCATGATTCATTAATATCATATCCCCATAAGTCAAAAAATAGCCTTTTTATGCAAATCTCAATTGATTAAGCAGGGCTAATCATTTTTCGAACATTTTTATTTTAAATAGGTTTCAAGGGTAATATATATCAAGGCAGGTAATGCAACAATATAGGTGACAATCAACTCCTAATAACCTAACGCAATAATCAAATCAAGT
Organism: Eremochloa ophiuroides; assembly: GCA_038502445.1. Classification (NCBI taxonomy): domain Eukaryota; kingdom Viridiplantae; phylum Streptophyta; class Magnoliopsida; order Poales; family Poaceae; genus Eremochloa; species Eremochloa ophiuroides. The sequence continues at coordinate 36,486,104 of JAHLJS010000004.1, forward strand.
TATAAATATTTTATAAAACACAAGGCGGGCCTGAATGCACCGGGGCTTGCCTTGGATTGCGAAAAGTGTCAGGTCGGGCTCGGTTCCGCAGATATCGAATCCCTTGACGACCTCGGGAGTCACCTCCTCCGCAGTGGCCTCAACCTTGACTTCCTCGGTGACGGGCACTACACGTATGCAATGATGCATGCTTAGCATGTTGTGAAGATAATGAATGAAATGCTCAAAAGTAAACCATTTAGTCCTTGAGTACAACTTTCCTTCACGGTAAAGTTGTAAACATTTCACAGAAAGTAAAATGGTGTTTTCATACTTTGTTTTTATTGACCATTTTAACAGTCATAGAAAGCCACTGCACAGCTTTACTACAATTACCAAGTGACATCATTACTTTTGTCAAGGATCACTATGGTGAAGGATCCATGAACCCAATCAATCCATAAATCACACAAATCTACAGGGATTAATTGTTTATATTCGTTTTATTATCCAATAAATCTAACACTTAATTAATAGATGATCTAACAGCTTCCATTTGACCCCAAACTTTACCAACAGATAGATTTTACCCTAAAACAGCGCCATATAAATTTTCATGATTTTTGGATTACCCTAGAATTTATTAAAATTGCTCAAAGTTGCATTTAGCAATTATTATGCTGATTTTTAGTTCCTGCAGAAGGTGTTCAAAACACACATTTGATATCTTTGTAAAATACTACACATCACAGAGGGCCTCCACAAAATCTTTAATGCTTCTAGGTTCCATAAAAATATTACTACAAAAAGGTGAAAACTGAGCACTATTCATTATAAATTAAAATGGAAAAACCCTTTTAAATTCCCAACCCAAAACGGCCCAGCTACTCCCAGGCCGGCCCATACGGCCCAGGCGTGCGGCCGCGCGCTGCTCTCCCTCTCTCGGGGACGCTGACAGGCGGGGACCCCTTGTCAGCTACTCCTCTCTGCTCCAGCCGCGCGCCTCGCGCGAGCACGCGTCTGCTCGCCGGAAACCTCGCCGCCGGCGATCCCCGAAGCGAAACCAATCGCCAAAACGTGGAGCCTAGAGCTTCAAAGTAGTAATTAGGGTTTAATTTAAATTTCTATTAAAGAACTTTAAAAACACCAAAAATAAAGGTTGTTCCATTTAAAAAGATCTACAACTTTTATTAAGACACCAACACCAAATTCTAAGTAGTTTTTGACTTAGGGTTTTAGGGTCCGATTAGGGCTTAATTTGGATTTTTCTTTTGCTTTTATTTTTAATCACCAATTAGGGGTTCAAATGCAACTTCAACCTTATTCATAAATAAGTCACTCTAAAGTCCCTAAGCACAATCATATGCAGGTACTTAAAATAAACATGATGACATGGCATATTTAATTAACCGTAATACCTGGGGTATTACCCCCCAGATCAATACTCCAAGGTTCTTGTTGCTATCTCTCAATAGAAAAAGAAAAAGGGAAGTATTGTTGCAGAGAAGAGGCATATGGCTATGCAAAAGAGTGAGATGAGAGAAAACAATGGGTACAAAGATGCCCGCCTGAGAGGTAAAAATGGACAAGTGTCCGAATTTATCAAAACAATGGGTACTCTGATGCCCGCCTGAAAAAAAAGAAGAAAAAGAAAAGAAAGATGGCCCATGTTGTCCTGCAACACAATTCTCTAGTGTTTGAAAAAGCGAGAGAGATGTCTCAAGGAGCAAACGAGTAGAATTAGGAGTAGCCACCATATATATCCACGTACCACCTCACATCCACAAACATGCACATCTTGATTTGATTGTATGACCTGTTCCTTTGGATCCATTGTTTGACTTTACAATATATTCATTGCAAGTATGTATGAGCTGTGTCCATAACTATAAGCTTCACACAAGCTATTAGTTATAGGGTGAGAGAGAGAAGAGAAGGCATGCATCACTATTGCCTTGGTAAGGATCACAAATATCACATATTGAGAGACTTGAGAGAGTCATACAAAGAAAACTCTGAGTTTTATTTTGAAAACTTGCAAAAGCTCCAGGATAAGAGTTGAACGACAGAGCTTGAGACATAGTGTTTAACTTAGACATTCTATCCTTCAATTACCCAAGACTCAAGAGAAAGCTACATGCTCCAAGCTAAAGATAATACAGGTAAGTCTGAAGGTTTGCTTGGTCTACTCTAATCCTTGAGTACTTCTTGGTTTAAAACTGAATACTTGTGAGGGATAGCTATAACTTTTGATTTATGCTAAAGTTTGGCTTTGCTAAGGGACTAGCAAAGGGTAAGCTTGGGGGAACTTGTTGACGGTAGTTATTGCTCATTTTTACCCATCAAATAAACATGAATCAAGGGAATAAAACAATACACAACATAGTTATGGGGTTTGATTCTAACAAGTTCCACGAGCTTTGGTGTTCTTACTTGTTTTGCAGGGTATAAAAGGATATTCAATTTTTCACCAATTAAAAGTATCTCAAATGAGGAATTTGAGTTCACCATTGCATAGAGCTCTTCGAGACGATCGAAACGGACCTATGGTTTGCTATTTTTGGAGTCCGAAATAAAGAGATATGGATTTTACAAACACTGGAAGATTCTATAACCTGAGCTGCGGGATTAATTAAAGGCTGCGGGATTAATTGGGCCTAAATCAGAATTTGGCCCATTAAAGCCTATGTGCACATGGTGGAAAGGCTTAGTACCATATTGCTTGCCCAAGGTAGAGGGGAGGCTAGGCACCCTCATATAAGGAACCCAGGACACCCCGAGTCAAGTGCACCATGATGGAGTTATAGAAGCGTCCCTCGAATGGATATCCTCTCAATTCTAGAGAATTAGAGCTAGACTTTCCAATGTAGTAGATTAGTTCTAGTTGAGAGTTAGGGAGAGCGGAGCTACACTTCGGTTCTGGAGAAGTCTTCAGGGGTCCGGTATATCTTTGTATCTCATCTTTGTAAGACTTATGCTTTAATATTTATCTTCTTCATTTACCTTTATGCATTTTATATATCTGGTTAGTATAGTTGTTACATCTTGGCATGGGTTCTCCGCCTGTATTAGGTGCTCTAGTTATCATATGTGATTAGAGTAGTAATCGATAGTGTAGATGTGGTGTCTAGGCTATAGGCTACCTGAGGTTGCACTCAATTCTTACGGTTAGTTGTGGTAGCCCCAGAGGTGACAGCTCTGTTAGGCCTTCGTATTCCACCACGTCGGAGTTGGTGTTTCGTAGAGCCTTTGGTAGACTTCTCCTGACTGCCTTTTTCCCAGTCTATTCGAGAGTCGGAAAGGTACTGTTGCTCCAAAGTTTTATTGCGTGATTGCTTTATCTACTCATGAAATAGTTTTATAGAACTAAGGTAATAGAGAAGTACTTAGGAACCTTGAACTCTCTCGTTTCCCTCTCACTTTAGCTATCTGCTCTTTTATCATAGAATTCTCCTATGTGTGTCAGATATACATAACTCCTATCATTTACCTTTTACCCCTACTTTAGTCTAGTAGTTATACTAGTTAGTAGATACATGATGGTGAACTATCAACTTCTTTAACCATTGTTTCCCTGTGGTAAAATATAAATAACGATACCTAGAATACTCCCGGTAAAATGCTACAATGGTATTCTGTCCGTTTGCAGAATCTTTTATATTTTAGTTGTGCATAAGAAATACCAACAGTGAGAAAGAAGAGACTGTGAAGGATGAGCCCCCAACCTTAGCATCAACTTCACCAGCCTGATAGGTATGGATGATGGAGTCGCCTTCCAGCTCATCATCATTAAAGGTGCAACCAGGGTTATCTTAGCCCGATGACGCACCAAGCAAGGAACGAACGAGAAAAGAAGGCCTGTTCGGAGGACTTTAAACCACCGAGCCTTCTCCAAAAGGTAAACTTGGTACTTATCCATATTTCCTTTTCAGCATTGCATAATTTTTCTTTAACATATTAGTATACGTAGTTGCATATTTACTTAGCTACATTTGCATAGAAAAGTAAATAAAAATATTTATTGCATTGCATTGAAAAAATAAAAAGCTAAGCCCCACGTGACTAATCTCGTGGCATAACTCACAAGACTATTCACTGTGGTGGCACAAAAATAATTTGCGTGCATCTAGAATAGGTTATTGCATCATATCTACTTTTTGCATTCATAAACTTAAAAATACCAAAAATATATGGGCACATGAAGGTCCACAATTTTATGAAAAATCCAAAAATATGTGGGCACATGAAGGCCCACCCAATTAGGGAGCTTTCTACTAGAATTATAAACCAACATTAGTCACTAATCATGGAGTGGTATTAACCTGACCCCCTCCATGAGAATAGTATTATTGTTGGCAATTATGTTTCGTAGGATAATACACGATTGAGAGCTAGTCCAACCTGGCGCCTACAAGCCATTGGCACACCTGCTCTGAGAAGGATCACTCAACTGCAACATAAAAGACCACATCATCATCTAGCTTGGGGGAGAGCATTCTCCACTCAATCCAGCTAAGTATAAGTCTCCCATCCTATCCATTATTATATTATTTTTTAGTGTGTTAGCTATTGAGTTAAAATTTGAAACCAAAGAAAGATTTGCTTATTTTGGTTAGTGTGTTCTTAGTTTTGAATAAAGAGAGAGTGCTTACAAAAGTTTTGCTCATATAGATGGAAACCATGCATAGGATTGATAATTAGCACTTCACCTTTGAGTAACTAGTCTTCAAACCTGAATTATCCCAAGTTTTAGACATAATCGTTTTGACTTGAAAATTTACTTTAAACCTAAAACTTGTGGGTAGCAAATGTTTGATCCAGGTCTAGGTGATTGAGGAATATGATATGAAAAGGTTTGAGCTGCTATTTATCTTGTTCCTAGTGATACTTGAGTTCTGGAGATTTATTTTGAAAATCCTTAAAAACCCACATGATGAGTTCTTGTATGACAAAGCTTAAATTCCTACCATAAGCATACATACTAGAATAGGAAACCCACACATCTACATGCTACTTGCTTTGCATTGAGTGTTGTCAAGCTTTGTTGATACCTTAGAAACTCGTCATACTTTCAAAATCAAGATCAAATCAAGATCACACACACACCACATTCACTTGCTGCCCCTGCACTGGGAGTACTCAAAAAACATGCCTTCCATCTAGATCCACCTGAAAATGTTCTATTCCTACACTGGGAGTAGACACCAAAAATAAGCCCTTAGGATACCCCAATAAATGCTCTAAAGTTCTTGGTGCTATCTCTCAAAAGAAAAAGAAAGGAAAGTGTTGTTGTAGAGAAGAGGCATGTGGGCATGTAAAAGTGTGAGATGAGAGAAAACAATGGGTACAAAGATGCTCACCTAAGAGGTAAAAATGGATAAGTGTCCGAATTATGAAAACATGATGCCCGCTTGAAAAAAAAAAGAGAGAAAGAAAAGAAAGATAACCCATGTTGTCCTACAGCACAATTCCCATGTTTTGAAAAAGAGAGAAATGTTTTTAAGGAGCAAAAGTAGAATTAGGGTTGCCACCATATACACCTACCACCACATATCTACACACATGCATATCTTGATTAGATTGTATGACTTGTTTCTCTGAATCCATTGTTTGACTTTACAAAATATGCATTTGCAAGTATGTATGAGCTGTCTCCTTACCCATGGGCTCCACATAAGCCATTAGTGAGAGAAGGCATACATCACTACTGCCTTGGTGAGGATACACAAATACCACATATTAAGAGACTAGAGAGGGTCATACAAAGGAATCTCTGAGCTTTATTTTAAAAACTTGCAAAAAATCCAGGAATAAGAGTTGAACGAAAGAGCTTGAGCAATAGTGCTTAACTTAGACATTCTATCTTTCAATTGCCCAAGACTCAAAAGAAGGCCATATGCTCCATAGTTAAAAGGTAATAAATATAAGTCTAAAGGTCAGAATAATACACTAATTCTTTAAAAGTTTTTGTTTGATTACACAGGCATCTTCAAGGGGTAACTACTGAGAAAATCTATGAGATAGGCTTTGCTAAGGGACTAGCAAAGGGTAAGCTTGGGGGAGCTTATTGACGGTAGTTATTGATAATTTTATCCATCAACTAAACATGAAAAAGGGTTCAAAGGCAATCAAAAACATAGAATAGGGTTGAAACTAATAGAATTCCACATGTTTTGGTGAACCTGTGTTTTTCAGGGACTAAACAGGAAAAGAACCAAAGGAGGACCCACATGCCATACACATATATCGAATTCCGTGGGGGTTGCGCGTCAAGAACATTCTAGAGAATACCAAAGACTCACCTGCAAAAGCGGGCCCAAATGGCAGAGACAATCAAGTCCAGATCATTTGATCAAGTTCCCAGAGCTAGAAACCCTAGTTCATTAGATATCCACCATCTAGAGCATGGTTACATAGGCTTAGACGTAAAGGAGGCAAGCCCCGCTTGGATTCTTGATCGTGTCAGGAGCGTGGCTTCATCAGGAGCCCTTGTAAGCTCTCTCTTGTATCTCTCTGTAAGTATTTTACTAGATACATTTGATTAGACATTTGCTTAATAATGATTATGTTTTCAATTGTGCCATTCATTGTTTTCCTAGATTATATACTTAGCATAGTTCGGATATATTTATATTTATACATAAGATCTGTAACACCCTGACCTAGGGCTTAATAGGATTGATAGGATACTCATACCAACAAGTTGCAACTTCTTTTCCGGAAGCCCATCTGCAAAAGAATTCTGAGGTTAAGCGAGCTTTGCCCTGGAGCGATGGGTGACCGACCCGGAAGTCATTTCCGGGTGCGCATGAGTAAGGATAAAGTGCGCAGAAAAGACTGGTGTTGGTCTGTGAGGGTAGTTTATATCCTAATTAAGCTGTCAGATGTAAGCGGGCCTGGCCTGGGAGAGGCGGGACGTTACAAGATCGTATAACTATCATCTGTTGATGTCATGGGTGAGTGACCAATGGCATGTAAGAATGGTGCTTAGAGGTTATTTGTCTGCGATTACACCCTATATTCTAGGTCATGTGGTAGATCGCGGATGTGATACTCTCATTGAGTCCTTTGTAGTCCAGTTATAGGATAGTAGGAATGTACTATTACTATAGAAATTTTGTTCTATTCTTAATCTTCCTTAGTAATATTCCCTTATGTCTAGATATGAAATATGTTTGCCATGATTGCTAGTATAATTATACTAATCTAAGTATTACTTTGATAATATAGTTTAGAATGACTTATGAATATTCTTGTACTTCTGCCTAATCTATGCTAGTGTCTAGATAGGGAGTGCTCTAAGTGAAATTGTTTTATTATATATGGAGTGATCATTTACCTTTATCATTATTTATCTTGTGACTTACCCTGTTTTGAGTAAATTGAGCATACATGGTTATCTCTCTATATGCATGTGCATATGAGATCTATCTATTTTTTATCATGCTAGTCCCTTCCTAGTGGTAAAATATAAGTCGACAACCCTATAATACTCTAGGGTAAAATGCTACAAGTGCGTTTGCTGATTCATGATTATTATTTCAGTCACTTGCTATGAAAAATTCCATAAGATCTTTTAGATTCATACTAGGGAGGAACAACAACCTAGTTATTCTGAAAGATAGAGGTTAAGAGTTCAATTGACTTGTTAGCTCAATCAAGTTCAAGTTAATTTATGTCCACAGTTAGTCAATGCCTTTGCATGGCAACCAACCCTCCCTTTTATAGGCCAAGGGAAGGACCGGTTACAAGTGGGCATGCCCGAAGGTGGAGTGCCAATGGCAAAGGAAAAAGAGAAAAGTAAAAAAAAAGGTATGGGAGGAGCATTTAATCTCTGAGGGTAGCATCAACCTTTCTCCTACCCAGCATGGTGTTCCCAGTCTCCAGGCACTGTCGCCACGCCTCGATGGAGTGAGGCTAATAGTAGTTCATCTTTCCTCCATATCGGGACGGCGTGGTTAACAGGAAATGTGTTTAGTCACTCAGATGATGGACCGTACCAAGTTAGGCGGTATAGTTTCTCCAGTTAACATGATTATGCACGTGGTGTAGTGGCATGACACGATATATACCTAGTCGTATCAGAGTACACTCATAGGTAACAGCGCACTCCCCCAGTCAGCCCTAGTATGGCTTCCCTTCGGCCATAGTGGACGGGACAATACAGTGCACTCCCCCAGTCTAGGTATGGCTTTCTACTTGACAACAGTGGACGGGACGGTCCATAGTGGATATCCACAGGGGAAGACGTGCCAGTGTTAGCGGTGTGGGAGCAATCAATGCCCCGTCTTGGGTCGCCGCAGGCCTTGATACACGTCGTATTAGCCTTTACGTCCCATCTCCTGCCGTGTGCGATGTGTATCTCTCCGGTAGACTTTCCGATTTGTCTGACCCCAGGCTGTGTTCCGTCTCATCTGACGGTCGCCCGAGGGCGAGGTGGAGCCTCTCCGTGGGTTGGAAAAGGCGGACTTCGTTCGAGGGTCGATGTTGGTGGGCCGTAACCACCCAGTTAATGGGTCTGACTTATTTTTGCACGGTTTTTCCAGGGGTCCACGATAATTAACCCCAACACATATATTATGTTCTTTTGCATCTGCATGCCTACAATTGATTTTCAATTTTCAGATAATTGTTACTAGCATGTTTGTATATTTGGATGTTAAATTTTTACTAGATTGCAATTCATATTGGACTAATCAGTCAATTGGGGCCATTCAATTTGGTGGTGATATGAATATTTTAATTTGTTTCATTATCGCCGTAGCATACGTTAGCACACATAATATATTATTCTATAAAGCCATTGTACTGCACGTCCTAGCATGCCTGTAATGTTGTTGAACTGACTCTGTTGATTCCAACAAAACATAAGTCATGCATTAGAGTTGCCTATGAACATTTCTAGCAGATTGGTATCAACACTAGAGCCACCTTTTTACTAGTGTTTGGTCCTCAACTGTACAAGTACTAGAGCAGAACTGTAACACTATGAAGCTAGAGCCGATTGAGCTGCAAATGCTCCACCAGCTCAGTTCATTTTTCATCTCAAAAACTTCATGCTACAGTAAGAAGCATTAGTGCTATAGCAATTAAGAGGATGGGCCAGGGCTGCAAGAGCCACATACTAAACTGGATCTAATTCTACCCTGTACGAAAGTTTTTGATATCGACATGTATTCAATATGAGTTATCTCTCTCTCTCCCTCCCGCCCTCTTCTCTACGTCATTCTTATCACAAAAAAAATCCTACATAATGCTAGCCCTCCCTCTTAATGTCTGAAAATTAAAGGAGAACTAGAGAGGTTACAAAAATATAAGAGTAACACATGAGCATCGATGAATACCATAGATATATAACCGCATACAAGGTAAATGTATGTTGAACTTGAACGCCAAGCATTTACCATGTAAGGTGTAACCTCCAAGACAAACAGCGCCTTAGCTCACCCAGCAGCAATAAAGGCGCTCATACGTGGAATAGTGCAAGGCCGCTCAAAACAAAAATCGAAGATGACCAAAGCTTCACTGCCCATCGGAATCGGTCACCAGCTGCTGCGCGCCGTTCTGATCGTCGCCGCCGCCATCATCCTTGCTCCTCTCCCGGTCCCGGCGGCCACCTCCAGACGACATCCACACCCACCAGTGAGCCTCAAGCCGAGACTGGAAGTAGCAGCCAATAGTGCCACCAAGAACTGCTCCATTCCGGACAAGAACGGCGGGAAGTGGCCGTGCTCCCGCGTGAACAACCCGGCGGCGAACCTGACCATGTTTGACTGCAACATCGAGAACCGCATGGGCGTCCAGATGTACCTAGACTGCGATGGCGACCAGAGGGCGTACTACATGGCCCCCGGCGACCGACGTTACGAGAGCTACGCCAGCGTCTTCGACCCAGCGCCGCCGCCACGGTACTTGAACCTGGAGCGCACAAGCCCCAAGGTGTCCTGCGAGTGGGGCTGCGAGGGGAACAAGATGACCGGCGTGGAGGTATGGGATGAGCAGTGGCCCGAGGCGTGGTCATGCCGGGAGGTTGGCGGCAACGGGCAATGCAGGATCGTGTTCGAGAGTAATAGGGAAGTCGTCCTCGTGACACGGGCCGGGAGGAGGGTGCTCGGCGACCTCACTGTCAAGGAGTGCAGCAAGAACTGGTGGGGCTATGGCGGATGGCTGCCGTTTGGCCTCGGCTGTACCTACCCCAAGCACGACCACCCATATTATGGCACTATCAAGAGCTAGGTAAATCCTCGAACATGTCCACGTGACCATTGGCGGATGTAGAATTTTAATCATGAGGGTATGAATCAAAAAGATATAGTTCATCAACATCGACGTGACATAGTTATATAAATGATGATAAAATAGTTATGATAATATATATACCGCTCTGACGGACCCTAGGCTTCAAATAACATTTAGCGCTCTGACGGAGCGCCGCCTGTCTCCGGCAACTGACGATCAATAGTACCTCTTATGAGAAATCGTATATGGTGGAGGGTAACGAGAGGGCCTCCTGGCCTTGCTCGGTTGCATGTCATATTCTGTCAGGAAGAGCCCCTGACGTGGCACATACATATAGGGGTTGGTTACAATTGAATCTCATCTGATCTACTTCATCTACAAGTTAGCTAGCAACCTTTACAACTCTAACAACCCTGCACGGTTTGTTACATGGGCGCATGGCCCTGAACTGAAACCCTGTCATCTAACACTCCCTCTCAATCTTAGCCACCTACAAGCTTGAGATTGTATCTGAATTATTTCATCTTGACTGCCGTGACTGTTTTTGTGAAACCATCAGCTAACTGATCTCCTGTGTTGATGAAACAAATATCCAACAACTTCTGAGCCACACGTTCTCGGGCGAAATGAAATCAATTTCAATGTGTTTAGTTCTAGCATGAAAAATTGGGTTCGTAGAGAGATACTTAGCTCCGAGGTTGTCACACCATAGACGAGCCGCAGGAGGATGAGAGACTCCCAGTTCACCCAATAGCTTCTGCACCCACATCATCTCTACAGTTCCATTGGCAAGAGCTTTATACTCCGCCTCAGTGCTAGAACGCGACACAGTAGCTTGCTTACATGCACACCAAGAAATCAGATTTTCTCCCAAGAACAGAGCAAAGCCTCCGGTGGATCTTCTGTCATCAACACAGCCTGCCCAGTCTGCATCAGAAAATGCACTGATCATCATGGACCAAGATCTCTTAATATTCAGTCAAGGCCACATGTCACTCACATATCTCAAAATCCATTTTACAGCACTCCAGTGTACCGTAGTCGGTGCATGCAAGAAATGGCACACCTTGTTTACTGCAGATGACAAATCCGGTCGTGTAAGAGTAAGGTATTGCAATGGACCAACCATGCTACGATATTTTGTATCATCATCCGGTCCGAGTGGCTTTCCTGGTGCAATGCTAAGTTTATCGGTAGTAGACAGTGGAGTATCAACGGACTTACAATTCTTTATACCAGCCTTGGCCAAGATCTCAGTGTTGACGGTGGATAACGTCAACTTTTATTAGAACTTTAGACATGAAAGGACACCTGAATACACACTAGTCTAGGGTTTTAACAGACAATTTCCATGAGTTTTTCATGTTCTGTATTTTCCAGGGGCTATTCTAGAAAAGCGTAAAAGAGGGGTTAAAGAGCATAAAAGACACAAAACTTAACCGCCAAGGAAACATCATCACGGAGACCCTGGAAGGATCTAGAACACACCCGAGCAACCGGGCCCCGGATCCCACAAAGTGGGGCTGGCCGGCCCTAGGATGGGGTCGGCCGGTGCCCCCTGCTGGATTGTGGGTCCCGCCTTCTGGAATCTTCCTCCCACGCTTTCTTAGCACCCAAGTAACGCATCCCTACGTTGATCTAAGGTCGGTTTGATCCGACGGTGCATATAACATGAGACGCGGATCGATGGCGTGGTGGTTTCTCGCCCCCTACTCCACCTCGGCCTATATAAGGACGCCTCAGGCCCCCTCCAGAAGGCATTCTACACCCCGGTGCTTCATATTCTCTACATAAATTAGGGTTAGGGTCCCTCTAGTTGATCTAGTTCTAGTTCATCTAGTTGTAGCAGTTAGGAGAGACTAGTTCGTCTAGATCTAGTCTTGTTTAGATATTAGAGAGATAGAGTAGGAGAGTAGAGATTCTAGAGGAGTTCCGGTCTGTCGGTGCTTCTTTGTAGCTGTATTCTTCTGGATTCAGCTTCCTCGCCCGGAGCTGCGTTCTGAGGTACTTTTGTATTCAACTTCTAATTCAAGTAAGCATTTGTTCTTATTCGTTCTTAAGTTTGCAACTCATATTGAGTGCTTTGATCTTGGTCATTACTTGATTGAAATAGTATTTCGTAGTGTAGGCATGGTGCCTAAGCTAGGTTTACTTATGAATGTCCCCTGATTGGCCGGATAGTGGTAGATCGCGTAGGTGACAGCTGTGTTGAGTCCTCTGTAGTCCACTTCCCGTTGATAGGATCGATAGGTGTATAAGTGTCTGGTAGGGGGGAACTCTGATTTCACCTCTTATTCATTTCACTGCCCAGTTAGAACAATATTATTCAAAGTTTACCGGTTGTTGGAACTACATAATCATTAGTTATTTCCTCTTTTTTGATATTATCTAGCCTAATTGTAGGGTTAAGTTCATCGGCTTAGTTATTATCACCAACTGTTCCTTGTGGATTCGATATTTAAAACCTCCGGGTGAAATGTGACAGCGGTATATTATCTGTGCACTTGCGGATAATCGGAATACAATCTTATTTAAGTAGAGTGCAGTTAATTTATACCAACACTCAGCCACATACCGCTGCTATGAGAGAACTAATCCATCCTGCAGCTTTTTAATTTCTATTCCAAGAAAATAGTGAAGGTCACCAAGATCTTTCAGGGAAAACGCACCCTATAGATCTTTGAGCGCAATGCATTTGTTGCCGAGGAAGAAGAGCTAGCCACAATAATATCATCAACATATACTAGGACGTATAGAGTATGTTAACCTTTGTTATAATAGAACAGTGATGTATCTGCTTTGGATGGTGTAAATCCCAATGCCTCCAATTTTCCACAGAGCCGAGCATACCAAGATCTAGGTGCCTGTTTCAGACCATAAAGTGCTTTGTCCAACTTGCAAACATAATTAGGGTGATCTCCATCTGCATAACTAGGAGGTTGATGCATATACACTTCTTCATTCAAGACCCCATGAAGGAAAGCATTTTGAACATCTAGTTGCCTCAAAGACCATCCTCTTGAAACGGCAATACTCAAGATGAGCCATATGGTTGCAGCCTTGACCACCGGACTGAACGTGTAACACCCCAGGTGTTAGTTACGAGCTAACCAGCGAGTGTGGATCTAACCAAGTTATGTCAATAAATGATTTTGATCACTGCCTCACATTCATCTCCATCTACCTGGATCGTTGGAAAGGTTTCATGGGCATTGGAATTGAGTAATCACTTTAAATAACAAATCAGTTGCTTGTTGGAATATTCTTGATTAAGTGAAAATGATCATGCAAAGTCAACCAAGCCTTGCAACCTTGCCCAAACAACTCTATACGAAGTCTACAACAAAAGTCATGAAGGTTTCATGTTGAGCAAATGCCCAGAAAATACCTCAATTGGTCTAAACATCAATTTTGAGCTCTCTAATTGCATTACTTTGACCAAAGTGGAAATATTATTTATGGGCAAGATATGAAGTTTGACCTTAAATAAAAGTTATAGGTATTTTAGAGTACAACAAATGTTATTTTTGGACCAAGTCGGGATTAAAGTTCTAAGTACCTCAAAAAGTGAGATCAAGTCACAAAGAGAAATCTGATTTCAGCACTTAGAATAATTTTAAGTATGGAATTCATGCCGATTTCTTTGACATCCCATGTTCTCCAAATTTCCTTAAGCAACTTAAGTTGGACCAAAAATAAAAGTTGAAGAAAATTGGTCGAAGCACAGCATATCAAATATTGGCAGCAATCCGACGTCGTTTGACAAGTATGGATATTTGGTTTTCGTTCGTAATTAACTCCTTGACAGCATCAGTTTTGGAGCTAATTACCTACTAACTCTTTTGTCAAAAGACCAAGCACCCTTAATCAACTTTGTAGAGCCAACTGAGGACTACAACTTTGATTCAGATCGTCCCAGCAGAATCTCCTCCGAATACGCTGAAAAACATATCCAAAATCGCTCCCGACAGCACCCGCCACGTGTTCGACGTTATGCTGCAATGGAAGAACGTGGCACCCAAGCTCTGGAGCTCCTGCCCCCATTGCCGGCCACCACCTACACCATCCCGCGTCCCAGCTCAAGGGGACGAGCACCAGAACACTCCTCCACTCCTTCCTGTGCTCATTCCCATCCTCCCTTACCTTCTCCTGCCTCGCTCCGAGCTCGCCACGAAGCTGCAGCGCGTCCGCCATGAATGGCCGGAGCAGAGCTTCGCAGCCTCGTCCCCATTGCTCCCTTTGTCCCAGATGAGCACGCCACCAGCCCCGCGACCATCTCCCGTGCCGCCTGTGCCTTTTCCCCGGCTCGCTACCGCCATGAAGGCTGCCGTCGCCGCCGCTGCTGTGGCGCTGCTGCTGCGGTTGCACTGTGGCCAGCCTTGGAATGGGCTGAAGCTGGTCGCAGCCGGCCGCCCAACGCCGCAGCTGGCCGGAGCTGAGCCCGGCCGGCCTTGCAGGCCTTCACTCTCTCCCTCTCGATCTCCCCCTCTCTCTCTGTTTTCTATCCAAAGGAAGAAGAAGGGGATTCCCTGTGTGCGTTTTGCTCTGTGTATGATAGGTGGGGTCAAGTGGTCAGCGGGTCCCGCGTGTCAACTTCACTGGAGGCCGAGCTGGGTGCACCATCCGTGTGGATCTAGCGAGATCAGGGATTAAATATGTTATTCTGTTTTCATTTCAGATTTCGTGCTATTACTTGTAAAATCAATATCTAGTGTTTGGGAGCTCCAAAAATGATGAGGCTTGTTTTGTTAGTTTCCTCATGAAGTGCTCTGCATGCTAGATCTATAATGCATGCTATGTTATTTGTGTTATTGTGCTGTAGAAATAATTTTAAAAAAGTGGTTTGGAAATGAATTTAACTTGCTTTCATTTATATCTTGAGTTTTAGGAGTGCAAAAATAGTGGTTACAATTTTCATAGGCTTCTAATGATATGCACTAGCTCATAAAAATATAAAACATATATGTTGTTTACTGTTTTCAAGGTGTTTCACATTAATCTTTTTAAATAGGAAATAAATGGCTGATTTGCTTATTATTTTTGTAACTAGAGTTGTATTGCTCCAAATGGCATGAAAATTTAATTGTAGACTCCCTGTATGATGTGTAATGTATGATTAAAATTTCATGATTTATGGTGCATGTATGACTGAGTTATTGATTTATCTTCTTTGGTGCATATTAAGTAGATTTAAATACATTATAAATAATATATTGTGGTAAAAATAGAAAATGGTGTTCCACTACCTTTGTATAGTATTGTGTTAGCTTGAGAATCAATAATATGGTCATGTTGTTTCAGAAAATTTTGAGTTTCCAATTTAATTTGCTCTCCAATGCTTTATTGCATTATAGATTTATGTATTTTGTAATAATTAAATTATGGAACCTGAGCATGTAAGATTTAAACCTTGGTCATGAATTGTGATTAACTATCTCTCATAAAAATATCAACTCCATTTGAGATATTTACCATATAACTTAAACAATTAAATAATAGACTTTTATGTGATATTTGGTGAAAGATTGGAGGTAATTAGACACATGCATGTTGTTTATGACTTATTGCCATGTCTTAACCTGAGATGAATTCTTTTTGTTTGTGTTATGATGTTTGGAGCTATTTAACTAGCTCACATATGTGTTTCTTGGGGTGAAAAACAAGTAACCAAATTAATTGCAATCCCGCTGAGAAAGGGCTGCAGGAGCAGTCCCTATTGTTGCGATGTTTTACACATGAAAATGATGTTGCATGTAAATATGTTCTATACAAAAGTTGTAGCTAACTTCATTGTATAGCTTGTTCTAAATTTTTATGGTCATAGGCCTGATAGTTTAGGAGTTATGGCTTTTAGAAGTCTGCTATCAGGTTTTGCTTGTTTTCGGTGCAGACCTGAATGTTTATTTTGTTTAACCAATTTATGCTTTGAATCTCCTCTTGGTGATAATAAATAAGTTGTAGTATATTTCATTGTCTTTCTAAATTGTCTGGAATCACCCCTTTTGGTGATCTAGATCTCTAGTTTTGATTGTTTGAAGTGTGAGGACAGAATCTGTCCAAATCTGGACAGAGCTACCTTCAATGTATTGGTTGACCTTTATATGTATTGAATCATCTTAAGATGATAATAGCAAAGTTGTAGAGAATTTCAATAGCTTTCCAGAAAGACTTATATCACCCTGCTTGGATGTGTATGGCTTGAGTTATGGTTAAATCTTATGCTTGCTGTCTTGCTGCCCATAAATTGCATGTGTGGGATTATGATTGCTTTGACTTTGTTTTGCTTGGTGTGATTGTTAGCTTATGGTTCAGTGATGGTAGATTAACATGCCTTGTATTACTTCCTTTTATTCATACATGTGCATTGTGCATCTCATTTAGGTACGATAGATGAACACGTGGAGTGAAGGACGTGGTGATGGAACTAACCACAAGACAGTGTGGTGGACTAATCACGAAGATGGAAGGTCTAATCGAGTGCTTGGATGGGAGATGCTCATCGAGCGAGTGTCATCTAACAAACGCTGACTTAGTGTTGAATCCTAGGCAAGCCCCGGAGCATCTCTAAGCCTCCACCTATCTCTTTTTATAAATGTACCGGTCTTTATTAAATCGTATGATTGTGCACTTAAGTAAAGGAGTTGGTTGATACCGTTGTTGCATAATTACCTTGTCCACTCTACATATGATCCTGGTACTATTACTAGACAGTTGATCGATCTTATGCTTAGCCCTGCTTGGACCGGTATAAGTCGGGTGATTTCGTGTCATCCACGAGAAAGTCGGGTGATTTCCTGTCATCCGCGAGCATAGGTGGTGACTGATGAGATCCACATGGATGGCTATATGTGTCACCATGCCACAATGTTTAATGAGAGAATCAAGGCTAGGTAGTGGAGAGCTGCATGACATGGGTCATGTTGAGTTCGGTGCTACTTGCGGCCGATTAGAACTGAGGCCACTAGACATCAGTTGAGATTGAAGGACGTCGTCACATAGCTGGCCAGATAAGTCGTTCTGACCGTGAAGCCGAGTAGTTCTTTCTGAGCCGAGAATTGGTGTGACATGAATAGACATATTCTGGAGGTAGGAAGGATGTGCGGAGACACCATTTTGCCATAGTCAGGTCAGGGAGCTGCACTTCCTGTGAGTGGGTTTGTCTCCGAGAATATGGCCCCCGCCAAACTCGCGATATAATATGACTCAGAAAGATCTAACGGTGACCCAAGAAGCCACTGATCAGGCTGACAGGGTTTGTGATTGGCATGTTTGCCAGCTGGTACAATCGATTCGAATCGCCATCTCTCCTGGTTAGTGAGAAACTGAACTGATCTTCTGGTGAGGTAGAGGTTAACAACT
The DNA here is from genome assembly GCA_038502445.1 of Eremochloa ophiuroides. Taxonomy (NCBI): domain Eukaryota; kingdom Viridiplantae; phylum Streptophyta; class Magnoliopsida; order Poales; family Poaceae; genus Eremochloa; species Eremochloa ophiuroides. The sequence goes on from JAHLJS010000004.1 coordinate 36,503,681, forward strand.
TGAACGTGATTATTGGTGAGATGAGGAAGATATCTGTGGATATTAGAAATCGCTATGGTTTATTGATTGCTATAATATCAAGTGATTGCATAGTATAGCTACAAACCTTAGCTATAATAGCTGAACTGAAATTGAAGCTGAACAATATCTAAAATTTATAAGTTGAGGAATTATTGTAGTAATGCTTTTTATGCAAAATGATGCTATCTCCTGAGCTCCACCAAATAAGCTTTGCATATCCTTGAGAGTCTTTTTATTTACTTCCTGTCGGGTAAGTCTAGCTGAGTATATTTGAGTACTCAGGGTTTTATTCCCAATGTTACAGGAGGAATACTTCGTTGTCTAAAAGAGTTACTTCTATCCTTCCGGAGAGGAAGACTAGACCTTGGGCAAGGTCATGTTATCTATCTTATCTATGTTGCTATGACTGGTCGACACTTGGCACTGTATGATGAACTTAAGTGTGTGTAAACCTATTTCGTTTCCGCAACTGAATTTTTAAGTAAAGTCTATCTTGAACTCTGATATAATTGAACTATGTGCGAATCTATGTATCATGTGTTTGTGTGCTGCCGAGTTTCTGCGATCCTTGGGTAAGTGTTGTGTAAAAGTTTGAAATCCTTCGAGATTTCACGGACTACCGGGTTTATATTGGCTCAAGTGTGGCTTGATAGCTGTGAAAACAGCCGTCGCTGTACTTGTGCTCGTATAAATTGGTCGGTTCTGTTACAGTTGGTACCAGAGCAAAAATTCAGCATGTTGTAGGGTCGAGATGGCGGACTAGAGGGGGGTGAATAGTCCTTTATAACAACTAATCGCAGCGGAATAAAACCTAATCGGTTCTAGCGACAATTCACCCCTCTAACTAAGACTCTAAACACCTTGCCAAAGATCCTAGCGAGAGGCAAAGCTGCAAGTCTAGCTTGAGCTTCCCTAAACCGTTCTAGCGCAAGATCACACAAACCTAAGCGCTAGTACTTTAAGCACCGGGGAAACTCCTATTAACTAGCAAGCAAAAACGCACTAAGCACCTAAGCTCACTACTTGCTCAATGACAAGGATACACAATCCAAATCAAAGAGCGCAACTCACTTTAGCTACACAAACTAAGTGAGAACTACTTCTAAGCTACACAAGTTAAGAAGGTGAGTGGCAAGCTACACAAGCTAACCGGTCTCACAAGAGCAACTACAACTACACAAATAAAGTAATGCACAATATAAATAACTTGTGTAGAAGGGAGCAAACCACCGCGAAGGATGGGAAGATGTTGACGCGGTGATTTATTTCCCGGAGGTTCACTTGTCGCCACAAGCTACGTCCTCCGTTGAGACAAGCTCCAAGGTTGCCGCCGGTCCTCTTGCTAGTGGTGACCCGCAAGTCACACTCTCCCACGTGGAGTGCTTACCACAAGCTCTAGCACTTGACTCGGCCGGACCACTTGTCGCTCTTCACGTCTCGCTCTACTAGCAATGCTCTTTGCGATCTCCCGCGAGGTGAGCTCCAACCTCTCACAAGCTTGCTCCGGAGCCAAGCACAATCTTCTTGCTTGCTTCGACGGAGCCTCTCGCCACCAAGCCATCTAGGAGGTGGCGACCTCCAAGAGTAACAAGCACCACCGGCTTGCAACTCGATCACCTAGTGCCACACGATGCAATCTCTCAATGCAACGCACTATCGATCGATTACTCACTCGTCAAATGTGAATTCTATGAGCACAAGTGAGTTGGAGAGCACTAAGCCTTGCACAAACAAGGGAGACACATTCCCAAGGTGCAAGACACATCCAACAGCCGGCCACAACCCTCTATTTATAGCCCTCAGCTCAAAAGAGCCGTTGCCAACTGAAAATGGCCGTCGGACCGACCGTCGGACCGAACCAGCGCGCCACCGTCGGACCAAAGCCCACGGTCCGACGCTCTCGATGGCCGCCATGTGTCACTAGCCGTTTGAAATCGAACGTTGGATCACAACGGCTATTTCTCGCGCCGTTTTTCCAACCGTCGGACGTTCAAGCCGATGGTCCGACGCGCACAGCTCCAGGTGTCGGACCGTCCGACTCTCACAGACGGGCCACAGCTCGGCCACCGTCGAACTCTCGCGCGGTTAGCCGTCGGACCAATGATCACCACGGTTCGACGCTTCCAGAGAGCTCCCCGAGCGCTCAAAACCGTCGGACTCCAGTCCGACGCTCGCCGTCGGACGAATCTCTAGCGTCCGACGCTTTCCCGAACGCCACGCGTCACGCCGACACCGCTCGCCACCGTCGGACCGAAGCGGGCAATGGTCCGACACTCGTTAACCGAGCGTCCGACGCTCGCTATTGGCCAGAACTAGGGTTAGGCGTCGGACTCTACTCAATGGTCCGATGCTATCCCTCCACACAGTCCGACACTCCTTTTACTTTGCCAAAAACCTCTGAATCCTGCCTCGCAAGCTCGGCAGGAGGAAGAGAGATTTAAATCACCTTTCACCTTTGCAAAAGTGCTAACACCACAAGTGTTCAACCTTAAGTGCAAGTGTGTTAGCTTTTTACAAACATTTTCACAAAGGATTTTCTCTCTTTTCACCTCGCCACTCGATCCTAACAACGTATGCAAGTTAGATCATTCAAGTGGCACTAGATGACCGATATGCAAACAAGTTTGCCCCTCTTGATAGTACGGCCATCTACCCTAAATCTGGTCAAGCACTTCTCTACTCAACCTTAGACCGGTGAAATGGAAATGCCCTAGGTTATACCTTTGCCTTGCGCTTTCCATTTCGATCACCGTCTTCATCACCGTCTCCGACACCATCGATGCCGATGCAACACATGCACCAACACCTCATGAATAATATGATCCACTTCATATCATCACGTGGCTTTTGGTTCATCGATCCTTGACTTGCTTGCTCTTCACCGTTGCGTTGGTCCATCGGCGCCAAGCCATCACCCGACTTGCCCTTCACACTTGCAACCGGTCCATCGACGCGAAGCCTTGTCTTGATCTTCTTCACCTGGCCACATGACTCCATGTCATGTCTCATGCGTTTAGCTCCTTCATACCATATGTGTGAGCTAAGCATCATCTCCAAGCCATTTTCACCTCCATGGCATAGATGCTCACACACATGTACCTGTGGACTAATCACCTGTGTAATCAACACTTAAACACATATTAGTCCACATAAGTTGTCACTCAATTACCAAAACCAAACAAGGACCTTTCAATCTCCCCTTTTTTGGTAATTGATGACAACTCTACAAAGATATGGAAATTAAGCGCATTATCCAAGTTAGCTCTTCACACAAGTGTAAATTACTAACTTGGGTTGGATTTTATGTTACTTATCCATCTTTAAGCTCAAATCTTTAGACTTGGATAAGCTCCATAAAACCCGACTTGGTAGTGTTAACTCCCCTTACATGTGTGCTCAAATGGTTTGGTTTTAAATTTGCACACATGCATAAATATGGAATTTGTGGGAGTGCCAACACTACTAAGTGATGCTAAGGTGTTTAGAATAAACCTTTGAAGCTCGATACCACATGTAGATTGACAATGATCGTGCTTGATACCAATTGCTTCATGTCAATTGAAGTTGCACCATTAAGTTCACCCTTAGCATCAAGATTAGCTAGACAAGCAAAAATACTAGATACCCCGAGAGATCAACATTAAAGGGCAAGGTTCTATCTCTTCCTTATCACACAATTTCATATCTTTGTCCAAATCTCTCCCCCTTTGTCATCAATTTCCATAAAAGTCAATACTCTATTGTGACAAAGGTGTGTGGTAGGGATGTTGAGGGTAGATTTTTGCACATTTGATGGACACCACCATTTTTAGTTGGAATGACACCACTTGTAAACCATCCAAAGAATGAGATACCACATGTAGGACCTTGCATCTCTTGATACCAAATGAATAAGTATCTCCCCTATATCATATGATCGGTCATCCACTTGAACTTGAGCTCTTTTGGTGTGGGAAGTCTTCATCTTGATGATCACTAAAAGTTGAGGATCAATTGCACATCTTGTCGGATACCACTTGAAAATACCACGTGTAGATGAATATCACGTGAAGAAATAACTTGATATCCATTTTTATTGTTGTCTTGTGCTTCTTGAACTTAGATTGTTTTCAAGAGCTTCTTTCTTGATTAGTTCAAACTAGCAAACTTGCACAAGTAATCTAACTCGGTTTAATCCAAGGACAAGCTTCTTCACTCCACTAGTGGTTATCTTGCCTATGTTGAATTAGATCATTTTTCCTTTTTTTTAACTAGATCAAACACTAGGTTCACATGCTCATGAACAAGTCATATTTAGCCACTAGATCAAACAAAACATACAAGCAATAGTGGCATCATATGAACTTAAAATCATTTGATTTCTTTATGAATGCTCATCTATGTATGACTATATGCTCTAATCAAGTCATTATCAAAATATGGATGCATATGCCATACAATGATACCTTTGCTATCTCGGAGTAGAGGATAGTCATTTTCAATCAATCTCCAAAATAGCAATAGTGCAGTCCATTTGGAGAGCTTGGTAAAGACCAATTATCATCATGAATTCTATTCTTCACCCATATGATCAAGTGCTAGCTTCAATGTTGTGGTTGACTTGCTTCTTTTCTTGATCAAGCTTTGCATGAGACAATACCACTTGGATTTGCATGAGTACCACTTGTGAATATTTGACTTCTTATTTGGTACGTTGCTTGCTCTTTAGATCAATCCTTTTAATTTCTTCAACTAAGCATCTTCAATGATTCTTCATATCACCACTTCCATATTAGCCATCCAAGCATCACCCACTTGGTTTACCTACATAAGGCGGCACGCCCCGACAATCGGGAGAAGTGACATCTCTCCAAAGAAACATCTTCAATACTTATTTGAATTGCCTTTCCTTGATTGATCTAAGGACTTAACATAATGATCAACTTGAATTCCTTCTTTAAGTCCTTTTCTTTCTACTTCTTTAAGTCCTTTTCTTTCTATCCAATTGTTTTCCAATCATTACTAGGACTTAAGCTTCATCTTTCCTTTGCTTGGTCTTGACCTTCCCTTAAGTACCAATATCCATGATACAAAACCAAACAAATGACTCTCAACCACTTGTAATTATATTTCCAACTTGAGAGCCTTTCAATGCAAGAGATACCAAAGATTTGCAATAATTCTCTCTTGTGGACAGATTATGTACACTTCAGAGAATAGATCATAACTGCCAATGTACTTGTCCAATGACCATGAAATTTTGTGGAGATGACCTTATTTGAGTCTACTAGCAGCCATAAAAATTTGAGCTTTATTTGACCAAGTATGGACTGCCAACCATTATTTTTCTCTCCACTGCTACATGCTCAAAAACTGCTGTACTATAGTTGACAAGAACTACTCCAAAACCAAAGAAATCCTTATCCAATTCTTATGAGATTTTCACAGCAACTTGTACCATAAGTCTAAAGCATGTATATCAATTTTCAAGCCAATCCAAATAGTTTTGATTACTCAAACATGGCTTTATTCTCAGCTAGCTCAGTTTCACAATTTTGGACAGATTTTGATCAATTGAGCTAAACTTCTTCAAATTGAATCAAACTTGAGGTAAACAAGCTTGAATACTCTCAAAAGACATATATCCATTCAATCCACTTACTAAAAGTCATCCTATGATCATATCCAACCAAATCTACTCAAATTTGATCACTAAGCAATTATTCCATTCAAACTTCTTATTGCAAGCAACATATGCATATTTATCCAATTCAATCAACTCATATGCATCCAAATAAGTTTGATCAACAAATGATATACCTTGATAATTCATGATCATCCATTTGCAAGCTTCAACTCAATTGTTTGCAAGTCATCAAATAATTATCCAAAGAACCACCCACAACTTGAACTTTTGCACTTGTATGTTATAGCACTTGGACTTCACTTTATTTGATTTGGCATTGGTTTGGATTTACACTAGTAATCATGACTTGACTCATTATATGATGATCAATATGAATGCCAATTAAATCAAGCCTCCAATGCCATGGTACCTACATGCAATCATCCACTTTTTGATGGTACCCAAACTAGTTTGGGTCCTCTCAAGTTAGGAGCAACATACTTAGACATTGCCTTAGTATGGATAGCGGGATGTTTTGCAATAGCAACCGATGAGATACCATTGTCATCCTTCCTAAGCAAATTATTTGCATGTATTGAAATAGGCTTAGGAGTGTTACCTAGGGGACATGAATTAGCCATGTGTCCCCTTTCCCGGCATGAGTAGCACTTTTGTTTTGCTTGAGCCTTCTCTTTCTTGCTCATGTTGTGCTTCTCATTGCCTCGCCTCTCTTGAGTTGCTTGAGCCTTCTTCTTAAACTTGTTAGGACACTTCGAGGCAAAGTGACCCGTGTCTTCACATTTGAAACACTTGATGTGAGCCATCTTGTTCTTCTCTTGAGTCTTGCTCATCATCAACTTGGCATCATGAATATGAGTTTGACGCCTTCCTCTTCCATTACCCCTTCTTGTTTTCTTCTTCTTCAAGTCACCATAGCATACTTCATGGTTGGTCTTGACTTGATCTTGGGGTGTCTTGTCTTGTGGCTTTTGTTGAGGCCTCACAAATCTCTTGTATAGGCACGTAGAAGGGATATCACTTCTAGTGCTACACTTGGGACATTGTGGATGTGTGAGCCTCACTTCTTCTTTCTTCTTGGGCTTCTCTTTGGTAGGGCATGACAAAGTTAGATGACCCATTTCATGGCATATAAAGCACATGAAATGAGCAAGTCTTTCTCTCTCTTGCTTCTTCTCTTTTCTAGCTCTCTTTCTTTCACCTTTGGTCATGTCCCATTTCTTTTTGATGTACCCAAGGCCACTCTTGTCACCGACAATTTTTGTATTCTTTAACATGTTATTGAGGGTGACACTTGAGTTGTTCCACCTTTCTATTTTGTCACTCATGTTCTTCACTTGACTTTTGAGCTCATTGTTCTCCTTCAAAAGGTTAGTCTCACAAGACATAGAAGTAGAACAAGTATGTAAAAGTGAAGAACAAGGCGTATCATCACATGAGGCGGATACATTCTTCATGCCTACATCACGAGGGTTAGTTGCAATATGTGATTCATCATTTGACCCAAGTGATGAGCTCTCACAAGTTTTAGATTTTTCATTGGAAAGCTCCTTAGTGAGAAAAGCAAGGTCTTTTACCAAATTCTCATGAGCAACACTAAGCTCCTCATGAGTCAATTTTAGCTCCTCATGTGAACAACTCATGACATAAAGTAGATGGTTTTGTTGTTCACATGTGTCCTTTAGAAAAGAGTTTTCATTAGTCAAATTTTTTGTTTTATTCATCTCATTTTCTAAAGCATTAAAGAGTTTGCGCACAAGCTCGAAATTTGGATCATCACAATCAATAACCACATTGCCAATTGATACCTTGCCATCACCAAGTGATGTGTAGCAATGCGATGAGGATGAAGAGCTTGTGGATGCATCACTCTCATAGCCATCATCAAGTGAGCTTGAGGTAGAATCATCATGTGCATCACTTGTGGCTTTATCAACTCCCTTGTCAAGTGCTCTTGTGGTAGTATCAACATCATCACTTGACGAAGAGGAGGAGCAACTCTTCACAATCACGGAGTTGTGAAGGTGCTCTTGATCACCAAGCTTCATGTCTTTGGCATCATCTTCATCTTCGGGGAGCGCGCCATAGTTTTCATTGAGATACACCCAAATTTCATGAGCGGTCTCAAAGTGTATGATCCTTCCGAAGATGCTATCATCCAAAGCTCTATAAAACATGTCAATAGTTTGGTAACCGAGTTGTAAACATTTCCCTTGCGCTTCGGTAGGATTGTCCTCATCAATCGCATGGGAAAAGCCTACATCTACGATCCACCACATTTGGGGAGAAATAAATTTAATATTACATTCCATCCAATTTCTCCAACGTGCAAAGTGTGTGCCATCAAATGTGTATGGACAATCAACATCTAGCCCATAAGTCGCCATCCCCTCGGGTCGGTTAAGACCGCAATTGAGAGACCAAGCTTTGATACCACGTGTAGGGTCGAGATGGCGGACTAGAGGGGGGTGAATAGTCCTTTATAACAACTAATCGCAGCGGAATAAAACCTAATCGGTTCTAGCGACAATTCACCCCTCTAACTAAGACTCTAAACACCTTGCCAAAGATCTTAGCGAGAGGCAAAGCTGCATGTCTAGCTTGAGCTTCCCTAAACCATTCTAGCGCAAGATCACACAAACCTAAGCGCTAGTACTTTAAGCACCGGGGAAACTCCTATTAACTAGCAAGCAAAAACGCACTAAGCACCTAAGCTCACTACTTGCTCAATGACAAGGATACACAATCCAAATCAAAGAGCGCAACTCACTTTAGCTACACAAACTAAGTGAGAACTACTTCTAAGCTACACAAGCTAAGAAGGTGAGTGGCAAGCTACACAAGCTAACCGGTCTCACAAGAGCAACTACAACTACACAAATAAAGTAATGCACAATATAAATAACTTGTGTAGAAGGGAGCAAACCACCGCGAAGGATGGGAAGATGTTGACGCGGTGATTTATTTCCCGGAGGTTCACTTGTCGCCACAAGCTACGTCCTCCGTTGAGACAAGCTCCAAGGTTGCCGCCGGTCCTCTTGCTAGTGGTGACCCGCAAGTCACACTCTCCCACGTGGAGTGCTTACCACAAGCTCTAGCACTTGACTCGGCCGGACCACTTGTCGCTCTTCACGTCTCGCTCTACTAGCAATGCTCTTTGCGATCTCCCGCGAGGTGAGCTCCAACCTCTCACAAGCTTGTTCCGGAGCCAAGCACAATTTTCTTGCTTGCTTCGACGGAGCCTCTCGCCACCAAGCCGTCTAGGAGGTGGCGACCTCCAAGAGTAACAAGCACCACCGGCTTGCAACTCGATCACCTAGTGCCACACGATGCAATCTCTCAATGTAACGCACTATCGATCGATTACTCACTCCTCGAATGTGAATTCTATGAGCACAAGTGAGTTGGAGAGCACTAAGCCTTGCACAAATAAGGGAGACACATTCCCAAGGTGCAAGACACATCCAACAGCCGGCCACAACCCTCTATTTATAGCCCTCAGCTCAAAAGAGCCGTTGCCAACTGAAAATGGCCGTCGGACCGACCGTCGGACCGAACCAGCGCGCCACCGTCGGACCAAAGCCCACGGTCCGACGCTCTCGATGGCCGCCACGTGTCACTAGCCGTTTGAAGTCGAACGTTGGATCACAACGGCTATTTCTCGCGCCGTTTTTCCAACCGTCGGACGCTCAAGCCGATGGTCCGACGCGCGCACAGCTCCAGGAGTCGGACCGTCCGACTCTCACAGACGGGCCACAGCTCGGCCACCGTCGGACTCTCGCGCGGTTAGCCGTCGGACCAATGATCACCACGGTCCGACGCTTCCAGAGAGCTCCCCGAGCGCTCAAAACCGTCGGACTCCAGTCCGACGCTCGCCGTCGGACGAATCTCTAGCGTTCGACGCTTTCCCGAACGCCACGCGTCACGCCGACACCGCTCGCCACCGTCGGACCGAAGCGGGCAATGGTCCGACGCTCGTTAACCGAGCGTCCGACGCTCGCTATTGGCCAGAACTAGGGTTAGGCGTCGGACTCTACTCAATGGTCCGACGCTATCCCTCCACACAGTCCGACGCTCCTTTTACTTTGCCAAAAACCTCTGAATCCTGCCTCGCAAGCTCGGCAGGAGGAAGAGAGATCTAAACCACCTTTCACCTTTGCAAAAGTGCTAACACCACAAGTGTTCAACCTTAAGTGCAAGTGTGTTAGCTTTTTACAAACATTTTCACAAAGGATTTTCTCTCTTTTCACCTCGCCACTCGATCCTAACAACGTATGCAAGTTAGATCATTCAAGTGGCACTAGATGACCGATATGCAAACAAGTTTGCCCCTCTTGATAGTACGGCCATCTACCCTAAATCCGGTCAAGCACTTCTCTACTCAACCTTAGACCGGTGAAATGGAAATGCCCTAAGTTATACCTTTGCCTTGCGCTTTCCATTTCGATCACCGTCTTCATCACCGTCTCCGACACCATCGATGCCGATGCAACACATGCACCAACACCTCATGAATAATATGATCCACTTCATATCATCACGTGGCTTTTGGTTCATCGATCCTTGACTTGCTTGCTCTTCACCGTTGCGTTGGTCCATCGGCGCCAAGCCATCACCCGACTTGCCCTTCACACTTGCAACCGGTCCATCGACGCGAAGCCTTGTCTTGATCTTCTTCACCTGGCCACATGACTCCATGTCATGTCTCATGCGTTTAGCTCCTTCATACCATATGTGTGAGCTAAGCATCATCTCCAAGCCATTTTCACCTCCATGTCATAGATGCTCACACACATGTACCTGTGGACTAATCACCTGTGTAATCAACACTTAAACACATATTAGTCCACATAAGTTGTCACTCAATTACCAAAACCAAACAAGGACCTTTCACATGTACCGTCACATGAGTATTTGAAAATGCAAAGTTTTGAGTTTGTAAAACTAATTGCCAACTTATAGCTATATGTAGGTGTTTTAAACTAATGGTTATACAAACTAAGTGTGCCAAAGACCAAGTCTTATAGCCCATATAAGGATTATTAGGTGGCTTATGTAAGTACTAACTTGGGGAAATTACATCATGTTTTTGAGTGCTTCTTATTGCCTTTGTTTCATTTCTTTTATCGACGCCCAGGTAAGATGAAGACACAAATATGTTAGAGTTACAGCTTTAATTGATTAATCTAATTAACTCAACATGCTTTGTTCTTTAAAATTGTTCATGGCACCATTCTTTTGATCTCAATCTTAACCAAATGTGTTAAAACATTGTATTCTATCTTTGGAAGATAATAGTCATACTCTTGTGAAAATTTATATATTATGTAGAGATAGACAATCCTTCCATTGGTTAAGCAATTTAAATCTTTTCTGCCTTATGAACTTAAATGCAACATAAATGATTAATCTTCTGATCTTATCACTTATGTCATAAGTAAACAAATTATGCAACACCAATTTCTTCTTGTTCAATGTGCCTAAGGCTAGAGAAGAATAAATAAAGAAATAGATTTGGTTCTGTTGGTGTTTTTCCACCGACAGAGCCTATGCACTTGATCTCTACCTTAGTTTTACAAGCAGGACAACACTTCGAGTAAAGTTTGTTAATTCCCAAAATTTCACAAGTGGAAGTCCTGTGAACATGCACATTGAGCAAGATGGTGCTAGCTTCCACTATTAATGCTCTACTTCAACCTGCTGGCCAAGCAAAGAACAAAAGTGATATCACCATCACCAGAGGTGTAACCATCAAGACCTCCATCTCTAAGACGGAGAGATACACAAGAGTGAAAGAAAAAGTCCTGTCGGTAGACTTTAAATCCCGCACCTTTGCCATAAGGTAATATGGTAGTTATCTAATTAATTAGTATTCATAATTTACATTAGTAATTTTACTTTAGCATATTCATCTTTATGCATATCAAAAGAAAAAGAAAAATTTTTATTGTCTTATTTACTGCATCACAAAATATTAAAGCCCCACGTGAATAAACTTATGGTAATCCTGTAGGAGTATTTACTGTGGTGGCATAAAAAATGATAATAGCATTTTTATTTACTTTCTTGCATTATGAAAATACTAAGCCCTATGAGAATAAATATTCTCTGTGGTGGCATAAAAATAAAATATATATCATGCATACATATTTACTTTTCTGCATAAGAAAATCAGAAAATCCTAAAAAGAATCCTGCTAAAATCTGTCAATTGAAATCAACTCAAAAGAATAATCAATTACTTATTGGCTGACCGCTAACCCCTTATCACATTCGAGCCTCGAGTTTTAGTTTTCTTGTTGGAGTATAATTATGCAGGATAACACTGTGTGTGAGGAGTGAGTTTATCAGTGGAGCCTACTAGGACTACTGCCGACAATCTTGCTCTAAAGACCATCAACACCAAGTATTGCAAACATCTAGCTTGGGGGAGGAGCATCCCCTAGTTATCAGGTAACTATACCTATGCGATTATCGAGTCTGTTTTATAAAGTCATAAAATATCAAAAATATGTGAGCACATAAAGGTTCATAATAGTATCATAAGAATATCTAAAAATACCAAAAATATGCGGGTACATGAAGGTCCACACTTTTTAGAAAAAACCAAAAAATATATGGGCACATGAAGGTCCACACTCTTAGAGAAGTTTCCTAATTTGGTAAAGAAGCTTAAACTTCTGCTAGAAATATAAAATTAATCACTTACCATGAAGTGGTACTAAATCTAACCCCTCTCCATGAGATTTGGTATTTTTGTTGGAAATTGAGTTTCACAGGAAAACACAAGATTAAAGAGATAGTCAACCCGACACCCTTATATTGCCGATACACCTGCTCCCAGAAGGATCACTCAATTTGCAACATCAAAGACCCTCTCAAACGACAAGCTTGGAGGAGGGCACCCTCTATTTAAAATCCAGTTAAGTATAAGTTTCCCACCTTATTATTATTGTACCATATCGCTTTTTCGTGTGAGTTAGCTAGTAAGATAAAATTTGAAAACCAAATAAATACTTAGCTATAGAGTGGTCTTAGAGTGTGTGTATAGTCAGTCTAGGTTAGAGTCAAATAAAAACTGGAGAACATTAAAATTTTATCTTGGAAATGATGAATAGTTGCTCTGCCGTAATTCCTTTCAAGTGTCTACTTTTCAACCTTAAATTCTCCCGAGTTTTAGATACTACTGTTTTAGCTTAGGAATTTACTCTGAACCTGAAACTTGTGGAGACATATGCTTGAGTTAAGTCTAGGTGATTGATTGATACGATACATGAAGGTTGAGCTGCTATTTAGCTTACTCCTAGTAATACTAAGTTCTGAAGATTTATTTTAAATTTAAAATCTTACATGATGAGCTCTTGTATGACAAAGTGTGAATTCCTACCAAAACCATATATGATATATTTTAGAGATAGGAAAACATTTGCACATTTATGCTGTTTGCTTTGCATTGAGTTTAGTCAACCTTTGTTGTATATCTTATGAGAGTTTTGTCATGCTTTTAAAATCAACATCACTTACACACTCCACCCACATATGCATTACTCCTACTCTAGGAGTAAGCGCAATCATTTTTCACTTCCAACTAGATCCACATTAAAAATATTTTTCTCCTACACTGCGAGTAAACACCTAAAAAATATACCTTATAGGACAACCCCTATTTAATTGCTCTAAGTTCTTATCAAAGATGAACAAGTGTCCGAACAATTAAAACAATGGATACTTAGATGCCCGCCTCTCTATGAAAAAAAGAGAGAAAAAAGAAAAAAAAAGAGAGAAAGAAAAGAAGAAAGAGAAAATTAAAATAGCCCATATTTTCCCGCGAAAGTTCTAAGTTTCAAGAGAGATCTATTTTTAAAGAACAAAAATAGAATTACCATTAGCCACCTTATATACACCTATCCATCATATTCCATACACATACACCTCTTCATTTGACCTCTTCATTTGTCGAGGGTCGCAAAAGGCCCGATGTTCTCCCTGTGTGGTGTGGGCTGGTGGCCAGGATTCACTGCTCGCGCAGCCATGCGGTCAAGCACGATGAGCAGAGGGAGGTGCGGTGGTTGCCGTTGAGCAGCGTGGCGATGCTTAGCCGGCGGTGCGCCCTCGATCCGCGTGCATGACGCGCTCTGGCGGTGGTGGCGCGCCCTCGTCTAGCACGGATGACGTGCCCCACCGGTGGCTGCGCATCCTGCTCCGCCTTGAAGTGTGTGACGACCTTGCGGCGGCCGCAGCTGCATGGCAGGTGGGATTGGCTTCTGTGAGCTCAGCGAAGGCGGCAGGATGGCTGGCGGAGCTAGCGGCGCGGTGGATCCCAGCTTACCCTGTCGGTGCCTCCACTCATCTCGTTGAATATCCAGCAGTAACCACTCTTTGTTGTAGTTGACTCTGGCCAGGTACGTGTGGAAGTTCAAATCGGATGGTGTACGTGTCTTTAGATTATGCTTTTGCAATGCAAAATAGATTTGAACAGATGACCAAACACATGCTCGTGCTTGTAAATTTAGTCTAGCATGTGTTTCGTTTTGGTAGCATATTTGGCACCAAATGATGAGTCATGGCTGAGATATGAATGTTTTGACTTATGTTACAGGCCTGATAAATCAATCTTTTTCAGAACACGATGCTCAGATGGTGAAAGGAGAGAAGATGCTAGATTGCCCAACACAGTGTTTCGATGGAATTTTTGTGTACAAATTTTGATGAATCAAACTAAAATAATAATTCTTTATTAGTAGTAATTTTACTGGCAACGTGATGCTTCTAGTGATTAAAGACGTCGCGAAGTGTCCGGGCCCTACCGTTGCTTAGTTAGGGCATTGGAATTTACCGTTCACAGGCATGAAGTAGTAATTTTACCAGTAATATAATACTTCTGTGTAGCAATAAAAAAAGACCGTGACAATACCGTGGTCTACCTTTGCTCAGATAGGGTTTCGAAAGTTACCGCTCAAAGGCCCGAGGTAGTAATTTTACTAGCCATATGAAGCTTCTAGTAATAAAAAAAGGTCCAGCGCGAGGCCAGAAAAGGTATTGCTCAACAAGGGCATTAAAATTTACCACTCATAGGGCCAATTCACGATTCCTTATATTCTCTTTATTTTGGCTTGCCTTTTCAAATACTTACTTCAATCTATATCTTCAATACTTCTAGCTTGATCAAAACTAGTCCATTGTCAACTCTTCTTATTCATGAAAAGCAAACCACTATTGAGACCAATCCATGATCATCAACTCATGTCTCATTTCCATTTGCCAAATATGTTTGTTTTCTCATGATGCTATGATATCCCACAATATAGAAGCTATTTCATCAATTCCAATTGCATTGTTGGCTTTTGATTGAACTAGGTTGTCTTCATGATCTTCCAATAAAACAATACATAATGTTAGCCTTCATTTGAACACTTTGTGAAATATCACCATATTTGCCTTTTTGTTAACTTTTGACACACTTAGCAAACATGTTAGACCTTTAACTGTGTTGTCATTCAACTCACCAAAATCCACTAAAGGACTAGATCCACTTTCACGGCGAGACAGAGGAGGAGCAGCCGACGCGAGCCACGCAAGGCCATCTACCACCCCGCCGCCACCATGCACCGCTGGTCGAGTGAGGAGGGGGCGAAACCCTAGCACCGAGGATAGTAGCGACGAGAAGAGAGCGAGGATCAGAGAAGACGAGAGAGTGAGCGGCACCCCTCAATATAAGGGTGGGGAAATCCTAGCGGCAAGGACAAGGGGGAAATTTCTGTGTCACGCGCGAGATGGAGTGAGCTAGCCCACCAACAGCCGAAAGCTAGCGAGAGTGGCCTAAATGAGCCGTGCTCGGGAGAAATGAGGGGGACGGGCGTTCCTCACTGGCTTGGGTCCCAGGTGCTTTAAGCATCGTGCAGGCCAGGCCCCAGAGGCGTGCAGGTAATAAAACAACCCCCTGCACGAGCTGGGCCTGGCTCACCTCGTCGAGGGAAACAAACACGCCTTAAGCCTTCTATACGCATACTCCCTCCGTCCCAAAAATACGGTCGTTTTAGACCTAGGCACACATACCAAGGAAGACCTATGTACCCATCATCTTTCTCTCTGCTCTCCCGTTTCCCATCACTCTGTCATGCGTGGAAGAGAAAAGGTTGAGGTCTGCCGTGCAATAAGTGGAGGAGGTAGCCCTTTGAGTTCGCCATGACGGACCTTGGCGAGCTACATCACTTCCTGGGGATCTCCGTTACTCGCTCCTCCTGACGGCCTCTTCCTCAACCAGCGGCAGTACGCGGTGGACCTTCTTCAGAAGGCAGGCATGGCTGAGTGTCACTCGACATCAACACCTGTTGACTCTCGTGCCAAGCTCTCTGCCTCGGATGGCGCTCCCGTTGCTGACCCCACCACATACCGCAGTTGTCGGCTCCCTCCAGTACTTGACGCTCACTCGCCCCGACTTGGCGTACGCGGTACAGCAAGTGTGCCTCTTCATGCATGACTCGCACGAAGCTCAGCTCGCCCTGCTCAAGCGCACCTTCGGTACGTGAAGGGCACGTTGTTGGCTGACCTCCACATCGGCATTGGGCATGTCAATAAGTTGATCGCATACTCCGACGCTGACTGGGCAGGGTGTCCCGACTCCTGCCGCTCCACATCAGTCTTCTGTGTCTTCCTCGGCGACAGTCTGGTGTCCTGGTCGTCCAAACGGCAAACCACGGTGTCCCGGTCCTGTACGGAGGCCGAGTACCGGGCTGTTGCTCATGTGGTGGCAGAGTGCTGTTGGCTTCGACAACTTCTGCAGGAACTTCACGTTCCCTTGCAGGTCGCCACAGTTGTCTACTGTGACAACGTCAGCGCTGTCTATATGACAGCCAACCGCCAACCCGGTCCATCATCGCCGTACGAAGCACATTGAGATCGACATCCATTTCGTCCGCGTGAAGGTGGCTCTCGGCGAGGCTCGTGTTCTCCATGTGCCTTCCAAGTATCAGTTCGCTGATATCATGACGACGGGATTGCCGATTCAGCTGTTTGAGGATTTTCGGTCCAGTCTCTGCATTCGGGTTCCTGACGCTTCGACTAAGGGCGGGTGATAGATATGTACATTAGGCAAGTGTATATTAGGCAAGTCTATATTTAGTATGATTAGCACTGATTGACACTTAGCCATATTGGCAATATATACGAAGGTCATCCCCCCATGTTGGGTGTGTGGTGTTTCCCTTATTCTCTCTACTGTTCTACAACGACGACAGGGGAAGGAGCTCATCGTCGGTGTGTGTGGACGACCTGATCGTCACGGGTGCACACGCAGAGGACGTCGACGGCTTCAAGCGCGAGATGGCGGCTCGTTTCAAGATGAGCGATCTCGGCGCGCTCTCTTACTACCTTAGCATTGAGGTGCGACAGGGGTCAGGGGAGGGAGGCCATCACGCTGGGCCAGAGAGAATACGCGGAGAAATTGTTGGAGCGTGGCGGCCTGGCCGATTGCAAGCCGTGGGCAACTCCTATGGAGGAGAGGATCAAGCTCTCAAAGCATAGCACGGCGGCGAAGGTGGATGTGACACGCTACCGGAGGATCGTCAGCGGGCTGCACTACCTCACGCATGCTCGGCCGGACATTGCGTTCGCAGTTGGGTATGTGAGTCGCTTCATGGAGGATCCTCCAGAGGATCACTGGATGGTGGTGAAGAGACTGTTGTGCTACATCAAGGGGTCACTTGATCATGCGGTCGTCTTCGCCAAGCACGGTGGTGGAAGTGGGCTGAAGCTCACGGTCTTCAGCGAGGCCCCGCCTAAGTCCGGTGAAGGTGGGCCAGAGCTCGCAGTTTTTAGCGATGCAGACATGGCGGGTGACATCGACGGACAACAAAGCACCTCAGGCGTGCTTGTCTTCCTCGGATCGGCCCTGATTGCCTGGCAATCGCTGAAGCAGAAGATGGTGGTGTTGTTGACATGTGAGGTGGAGTATGTCGCAGCAGTCACAGCGGCGTGCCAGGCGGTCTGGTTGCGCCGGCTCTTGGGTGAGCTGATTGGCGAGGAAGCTCTCCCTCCAGGGCTGATGGTGGATAACAAGCCCGCCATCGCCCTCGCCAAGAACCCTGTCCTCCACGACCGGAGCCAGCACATCGACATCAAGTTCAACCTCCTGCGGGACTGCATCGTTGGGGACAGATCGTCATCGAGTTTGTTGAGATCTGCCGGCAGCTTGTTGCCTTGTTGACATCATCACCAAGTCTCTCGGACGCCTCAGGTTCACAGAGCTGAGGAAGATGATCGGCATGGATGAGGTCAAGGCTCTGGGTTAGTAGCAGGATTAGGGGAAGAATTGTAAGACAATCTGCTACTCCCCATTTCTTTCTTGCTGCAGATTAAGGGCAGGAACTGGTCAGCTCGGCTGTCCACTCCCTGTTCCTGTAGCTTGTAAGGCATTAGGCCATTTAGTACTATGTAGTTGGTAGAGGCTACATCAGCCATGTCTAGGGATGATCTAAGCCATAGTACTAGTAGTACTAGGAGTGGGTAGTTGGTGTACTCACCATACCTTAGTGTACCTTATAGAGGTACATGTAGTTGTATATATTTCATCTCATGGCAATGAAGCAATTCAGTTCTGCCATTCAAACATTCAGAGGTCCAGGTTTCGGCCAGGGCTAAAACCTGTGCTGTATGTGTGTGTGCCGAGCTGAAGTTCTTCTACGTCTTGCCACTGTGTGAGTACTGGTGAACTGTTCGCTCACCTGTGCTGGGAGTTCAGGAACCAACAGACACGATGGCCCACTTGTCAACTCAACATAATACAACATAACGGAAGCCATCATATTTTGTAATGCTGACACATGGGCTACCTTTGCTATGATGGGTCGGAGGTTATGGAAATTCTAGAACCTGTAGTTTTTAAAATGCGTATCCTGGAATATATACTTTTTACTTTCATGCCCTTAAATGTTTATTTTTATGCATATGCCAAAAACAGGTAGTTTTGTTTTTCAAAAGAAATCTACCAAATCAACTCTATCTACTAGTCTGGTTACATCCCAGTAATCTGGAAGAAATTGGGAACCACTCGGAAATGCCGCTGTATTATTCTATTAGTTTTTTTTTCTTTTGTCCAAGTTGGGAACCATTTGGGGGTCTAGCACGTGACAAGAAAAGGATAATCAGGCTACCGCTGCACAAAGATTCTCATGTTATCAGTATTTCATCGAATACAGACCCTTAGATTTCATTTTTGTCTATTGAAGTTTATATAATCTCGTTATTGGTACAATATGTACATTTTGAGTATCTATCTGATGACTATTATTAATGCAGTTAGTGAGGCTGTGATCTTAAGCACATTGTCATATCAGGAGGCCTGGGAAATGGTAATTTCTCTATTGTCAGGCTTCTTCTATTGGAATTTGTATTATTAATAATTATTTAAAGAGCTGGTATGCCTGTGAGCCCTGGCAACAGTATGCCGCAGGTTGTAGGGGTGGAAGGGAGGAGAACGTGGAGGAGGAACGCGACGCCGGCGCAGGGGCGCCGTGCTTACGCGCTGCGAGTAGATCGGAAGGCAGGGGCGGCTAGGGCTTCTCCCGGCTCCCTGAGGAAGCCGGAAACAATATATGTTTCTGCTTAATCTAAATATCCCTGATTACAAAGTATTTATACTAATGTCTCTTTTGCTAATCAACCCTCGAACTAATTGCAATTAATATATAGAAATAAATAATACTATTGGCCTATTAGCCACTATTGGGCCGGCTGCGCCTAGCATATTGCAGGCCGGTCATAACATCTCTTCCCGCCCCGGCAAATAGCTCGTCCTCGAGCTGGACATCGGGGTAGAGCGCCTTTAAGTCCTGGATTGGCTCCCAGGTTGCATCATCCTCTGTGAGGCCCTGCCATTTGACGAGGAGCTTCCAATCGCCGCGACGCAGCTGAGCCCGTAGAAGACGCTCGGGGGCGGGCAGCAGGCGGCCATCCTGGGCGGGCGGCAAGGCCACTGGCACCGCCGGCGGGGGACCGATGTAGGGCTTCAACAGCCCGACATGGAACACGTCGTGGAGGCGCGCCGCAGCTGGAAGGTGTAGACGGTAGGCCACCTGCCCGATGCGCTCGACAACCTGGAACGGCTCGGCGTAACGTGGGCGCAGCTTGCCTGAGGAAGGAGTCGCCAGAGTGCGGGTGGGCCGGTGCAGGAGGCGTAGGAGCACCCAGGCGCCCACATCGAACTCCGCTTCGCGATGGTGTTGGTCATAGTGGCGCTTGGCGTGCTGCTGAGCCTGGAGAAGGCGCTCCCGGACCTCCCCCAGGAAGGAGTCCGCTGATGCAGTCTGGGCCGCTCCCTCCTGGTGCGGCAGAAGTGGTGGCGGGGCACGGCCGTACACCACCTCAAACGGCGTCGCCCGCAGCGCGGTGTGGAAGGAGGTGTTGTAGCAGTACTCGGCCCATGGCAGCCATCGCCCGTGGCACACCGCAGGTACATCGCAATCACCTTGTTGACGACCTCAGATTGTCCATCGGTCTGAGGGTGGAACGCCGTGCTCAGACGAAGCTTCACACCTGCAAGCTTAAAGAGATCATGCCAAAGGTTGCTGGTGAAGACGGGGTCGCGGTCGCTGACGATGGAGGTGAGAAACCCATGAAGGCGCACGATCTCGTCGAAGAAGGCGCGGGCGACTGAGGCGGCGGTGTAGGGATGACTGAGGGCGATGAAGTGGGCGTACTTCGAGAACCGGTCCACCACTGTCAATATCACGGACTTGCCGTGCACCTTCGGCAGGCCCTCAATGAAGTCCATGGTGATGTTCGCCCACACCTGTGACGGAACGTCCAGGGGCTGGAGAAGGCCCGCCGGTTGTGTGGTTGGCGTCTTGTTGCGCTGACAGACGTCACACGAGCGGATGAAGTCTTGCACAAGCTGGCGGTCGCCGGGAATGTAGAAGTCGCTCCGGAGGCACACGAGGGTCTTTTGGACTCCCTTCATGCCCGGCCATGTGCGCCAAAGCCACTACCTGATGGCGCAGGTCATCCGCATCCGGAACGTAGATGCGTTTGCCGTGGAGGAGAAACCCATCCGCGGCCGCCCATGGAGCAGCCAGGGAAGCCGCCGCCAGCTGCTGTAGCAGGTCCTGCGCGACCGGATTGCCCGCGGTGGCCCGTCTGATGTCGGTGAAGAGCTCGAAGGAGGGACCGGAGAGGGCGCACAACGCCGGTGCGTCTTCGTCGCGGCGGGACAGCGCGTCAGCCACGGAGTTGAGCCGGCCCGGGCGGAACTCCACCGTGAAGTCAAAACCGAATAGCTTGCTAATCCACTGGTGCTGGGGCACAGTGGACAGCCGCTGGTCCAGGAGAAACTTGAGGCTGTAGTGGTCAGTGCGGACGAGGAAGTGGCGCCCCCACAAGTACGAGCACCAACGGCGGACGGCTTGCACGAGACCGATCAACTCGCGCTCGTAGGCCGCCAGCTTGATGTGGTGAGCGGCGAACGGCCTGCTGAAGAAGGCCATGGGTCCCGTCCCCTGGTGTAGAACGGTGCCGAAGCCCGCGCCTGACGTGTCGCAATCAACCACGAACGGCTGGTTGAAATCAGGCATTTGGAGAACCGGCGCCGATGACAGAGCGCGCTCGAGGGCCGCAAAGGCCTCGTCCGCCTCCGCTGTCCAGACGAACGCCTCCTTCTGTAGGAGACGCGTGAGAGGCGCCGCAATGGAGCCGAAGTCGCGGATGAACTTCCTGTAGTAGCCCGCGAGTCCCAGGAAGCCGTGCACACCCCGCGGGGAGCGAGGAGTCGGCCAGGAGGCGACCGCGGCCACCTTGTCGCAGTCCATGGCGACCCTGTCGGCAGAGATGACGTGGCCGAGGTAGGCGACGGAGGTCGCCCTGAAGGAGCACTTCGACCTCTTGAGGAAGAGGCCGTGGTCGTGCAGAGCGGTGAAGACGAGGCCCATGTGCCGGAGGTGCTCGGTCCACGACGTGCTGTAGATTAGGATGTCATCAAAGAAAACCAGCACGAACTTACGAAGGAAGGACCGGAGCACGTCGTTCATCAGTGCCTGGAAGGTGGCCGGGGCGTTGGAGAGCCCGAACGGCATGACTAGGAACTCGAAGTGGCCGTGGTAGGTACGGAACGCCGTCTTCTCCATGTCCGCCGGGTGCATGCGCACCTGATGGTACCCCGAACGGAGGTCGAGCTTGGTGAAGTACTGCGCGCCGTGCAGCTCGTTGAGGAGCTCATCGACCACCGGGATCGGGAACTTGTCCTTATGGGTCTTGTCGTTGAGCGCGCGGTAGTCGATGCAGAAGCGCCACGACCCGTCCGCCTTCTTGACGAGAAGGACCGGCGCAGAGAACGGAGACGTACTCGGCCGGATGATCCCCTGGTCCAGCATGGCGGCGCACTGCCGCTCCAACTCGTCCTTCTGTAGCTGCGGGTACCGGTACGGACGCACAGCCACCGGCGCGGTCCCAGGCAGGAGGTGGATGCGGTGGTCGTAGGGCCGAGCCGGAGGAAGGCCCCACGGTGTATCGAAGAGGGCACCGTGCTGCACCAACAATAGGTCCAGCAGCGGGTGCTGGGGGTCAGCCGTGACGGCGGCCACGGAGCGCTGCGGTGATGGGGCGCCAGGGGTGCCCACGCACTGCCAGGTGACGCGCTGAAAAGCCACGGTCAGGCCCTCGAAGTCCCATGTGAGGGGACCTAGGGTGCCGAGGAAGTCGACGCCGAGAATGAAGTCGAAGCAGCCCAGGGCGAGGCCGACGCAGGTGACGGGAAAGGGCTCGCCGCCGATGATGACGGGAACGTCACGGGCGATGCCTTCGCACGGAACGCATTCGCCGCTGGCGACGGTAACTCGAAGCAGGTCGCCCCCCTGCGGTTCAAGCCCCAAGCGACGCATGGCGGCGCCCTGGAGGAAGGTATGGGTGGAGCCCGTATCCAGCAAGGCGAGGAGTTGTTCGCCCTTGATCGTCACCGGCAGAAGCATGGTGTGATAGGTCCGAATACCTGCAAGGGCATGCGTAGAGACCACAAGGGCATTAGCAGTTGCGTCCTCCCTCGGTGGCCTCGTGTCCGTGGGCGGCGGCGCAGCATCGCCCTCCACGGCTGGCAGGCCCTCGTCGCTGAGGAAGTCGTCGGACTCGAGGTAGAACAGGTGGGGACACACATGGCCACGCACGTACTGCTCGTCGCAGTTGTAGCACAGGCCCTGGCGGCGGCGTTCGAGCATCTCGGCCGGGGACAGGCGACGGAACGGCCGCGAGGGGGTCGCTGTGGCAGACCCTGCAGGCACCGGCGCTGGAGGAGGAGCCCCCCTGCGGGAGCCCGTGCTAGATGGGGCGCCCGCTGAGGAGGCCGGGCTGCCCGTTGCGCGGGCAGGGACATGGCCTCGGCGCGGCGCTCGTAGGCACGGGCCAAGTAAACGGCCGTCTGGAGGTCGCCGGGATCGTGCATCTCCTCATCAATGCGAATGTGCTCCGGGAGGCCGCCCACAAATAGCTCGGCCTTCTGGTGGCTAGACACGTTCCGGGCATGGGCGAGGACCGCCTGAAAGCGCCCGGCAAACTCCTCCACCGTGGAGTGGAACGGCAGCCGGCCCAACTCGGCCAGGCTGGTCCCGAAGCGAAGACGACACAGCTCCTTGAAACGGTCCCAAGGTGGCATGCCCTCATCCTGCTCGAGAGCGAAGTACCACGTTTGAGCCGCTCCAGTCAGGTGGTAGGAAGCCATCCAGGTGCGCTGCGACGCCGGTGTAAGCTGGCCCCGGAAGAAATGCTCGCAATGGGTGAGCCAGTTCAACGGGTCGACGGAGCCGTCGTACGTCGTGAACTCCAGCTTATGGAGTTTGAGGGGCGAGGTGCCCGGTGGCACCGCAGGGGCAGCACCCCCCAGGACACCCTCGGTGGCGCCCATAGTGTCCGCGGACGCCGCCTGCAGGGTGCTGTCATGGAACAGAGTACCGTCCTGGCCACCGTAGAAGACGTGAGGCGCCACAGGGCCCCCATGGTCACGCACGGGAGCAGCGGTGGATCGGGGCGGGGACGTAGTGTAGATGGCGTGGGAAGCCCCCATGGCCCAAGCAGGAAGCGGGGACGGCGACAGCGGAAAGTGGATCATGTGGATGGGAACGGTCGTCGATGGCAGCGAGGGGAGCGGTGCGGATACGGAGGTGGAGGGCGACGAACTGGGCTTGATGGGCATCCCGTAGGGGTACGCGATCGGCCGCGGCGGCGGAAGAGACGGTTGCTGCTGCGGAAAAACGGGTGGCTGCGGGTGGAGGAAGTGCAGCACCGCCTGCATCGTCAGCCGCATGTCGGCCATGCCTTGGCTGATATCAACGATGGCTGCCGTGGCCTGCTCGGGCGTGAAGACAACCCGCGGCCCCGTCGCCACGCCCAGGGGCAGGGAAGGCAACGGCAGCACCATGGCCGATGTGGAGGCGGGGATTGGCGCGGTGGAGGCGGGCGGCTCAGTGGCGGGCGGCGGCAGAACGCCGGTGGAGGGTGGAGGGATCGACATCTCTGATACCAGGTTGGTATGCCTGCGAGCCCTGGCAACAGTATGCCGCAGGTTGTAGGGGTGGAAGGGAGGAGAACGTGGAGGAGAAACGCGACGCCGGTGCAGGGGCGCCGTGCTTACGCGCTGCGAGTAGATCGGAAGGCAGGGGCGGCTAGGGCTTCTCCCGGCTCCCTGAGGAAGCCGGAAACAATATATGTTTCTGCTTAATCCAAATATCCCTGATTACAAAGTATTTATACTAATGTCTCTTTTGCTAATCAACCCTCGAACTAATTGCAATTAATATATAGAAATAAATAATACTATTGGCCTATTAGCCACTATTGGGCCGGCTGCGCCTAGCATATTGCAGGCCGGTCATAACAAGAGCCATTGTACATGAGTGAAATTGAACGTTGCACACTTGGCTTTACATTGATACCAATACTTATCAGCTTAAACGCTGCCATTGGGCTAGTTTTTTTTTTTTTTTTTTTTTTTTTTTTTTGGTGCTTACTACACATGCCTAGCAATCGTGGAGGCATTGGTGCTCAAACTACTGTTATACTTGTTATTGGATCTCTGCTGGCTTTAGTATCTCGTAACTAACCTGAATTTCTTTTCTTATGCAGTCATATTTTGGGGCAAATGTCTTGCATCCACGTACTATTATTCCTGTGATGAAATATAATATCCCTATTGTTATAAGGAACATATTCAATACTTCTGCTCCTGGAACTATGATCTGTCAACAGCCTGCTAATGAAAACGGTGATTTGGAGGCTTGTGTCAAAGCTTTTGCAACTATAGATAAATTGGCTTTGGTTAATGTCGAAGGGTAAGTCTGATAAATGTAAGCCATAACTATCTGTGATGATATGTAGTGAATAATTTTTTGTACTTTTTACAAATTAGAGATCCGTTAATTTTCTAATAACAAATGAATGTGGATAAGGGAAGACCTTAACAAGTTAGCGCTCAACATGTCATAACATACTGATCACGAAGCACCACCAGATGCTCCAGATTTGTAATTATATCTGGACTAATTTCTTATACTTCCTTAACATTACCTTGATCTCTCATTAAGGACGGGAATGGCTGGGGTCCCAGGTACGGCAAATGCCATATTTGGTGCTGTGAAGGATGTTGGAGCAAATGTTATCATGATATCGCAGGTATATACTCCCTCCACTCAGAGGGTCTGATTGTTGCCTATATTAGCCTGTATCTAGACTTATGCAGTACAATTTGCTTGTGTTTGGCTGCCTACATAGACTCTCTTGCACAGTGCTGAAAGCAGGCTAATAGTGCATTAGGTTGTACACCAAGTTCAGTTGTATTAGACAATGCAGGTTTGCACAAGATGATACACACACAAAAAATGAAACATTCTCATCCTTATGCCTCTTATTAGAAACATGGGACCTCTCAACTAGAACATGGAGATGACGACATACAACAATGTAAACAAGTAAAAGCAATTTATCAATGCGGTGTGCCCGTGCAGAACACCAAACACCAAGATGCTGCATACGTGTGCGCTGGCTTAAGTTATGCTGCAGTCTAACTAAGGCTAATGCAAATAACAAATCAGACCCTTAGTTCATAAGCCGCTCATGTATATCAACAACAACAACAACAAAGCCTTTTGTCCCAAGCGAGTTGGGGTAGACTAGAGATGAAACCCACAAGAGGCCGAGATGAGATAAACACAGAACGGACACAAGGTGAAAGGTAGAGTTAGGAGTAAACAGAAAAGAAAACAAAGGTCATGGTTTAGGCACACTGATTGCTAATCTCCAGGCGCTCCTATCTATAGCTAATTCCTTGGAGATATTCCACTCTTTAAGGTCTCTCTTAACTGACTCGTCCCAAGTCAGTTTAGGCTGACCTCTACCTCTCTTAACATCGTCGACCCGCTTTAGGACCTCGCTGCGCACCGGCACCTCAGGAGGCCTTCGTTGGACATGTCCAAACCATCTCAACCGATGTTGAATAAATTTCTTCTCAATTGGTGCCACCCCGACCCTATCCCGAATGTCCTTGTTCCTGATTCTATCCCTTCTCGTGTGCCCACAAACCAACGTAACATACGCATCTCTGCTACACTCAGTTGTTGGATATGTCGTCTTTTTGTGGACCAGCATTCAACACCGTAAAGCATAGATTCAAATATTATAATCTTTGATAACTTGCTTAACAATCTACAAATTTTATTATACAAAATTGATATTATTAAATTTGTAATCAAACTTACTTTCTTGTAATTTTAATTTGAGAGTTATAAACAATTTAATATAAGATAAATGAATGGTCAAATTGTAAATTAAGAGTCCGTGCTAAGTCAAACTGACCCTTATAAACTGGGAATGAGGGAGCACTGTATTGTCATCATATTTTTATCTGCCAACGAGGAAGCTTCTTCCTGACTGCAATATATCTGCAGGCTAGCAGTGAACACTCTGTGTGTTTTGCTGTTCCAGAAAAGGAAGTTGCATCGGTTTCTGCAGCCTTGCATGTTAGGTTTCGTGAAGCATTGGCTGCAGGGAGGTTATCTAAGGTATATTCATGAATCATGATTGTTTTTTGGGTAGAGGTTATTTAAGGTATATTCATGAATAATGATTGTTTTTTTAGGTTGTTGCACTAGCTTTGTCCATCTAAGATTATCTAATATTTACCCTCGGAGATCATGTGACAAACAAATAGTGCCGATTGTAATTTTGTTTTCAATCTTCAAAATAATATTTACCCTGAATGGAATTTAGATATCCCTGAGATCAACATACATATGCTACACTAGCCTAAATATACTGTACTTAAGTCTGCAATTATTAGTACCTTGGTACCATTTGATTTTAGAGTGTCAGTCAGGATAATAAATCATATAAAAACATATTAATAGTAAGCATGAATGTCAGGGAAGCATGGTGATACATATTGTAGTTTTCTGGTTTATACTTCAGAGAAAACTTAGCTTTTTAGTGTCAGCTGTGCAAAATATTTATTGTCTGTGACCTTCACTGTACCGAGTCTTCATGGACACTTCTATTATAAGGACTTAAAAGTATGCTAGAAGTAATGTTTTTGAGAAATCAGGAATGTTATGCAGTATACTCTGGAATATAGGCTCGTAAGATTCTATTGTCATATTGAACATAAGAGTTGTGAGAAGGGCAGACGGCCAAGTTGTTTGGAGTTTACTGGACTGTAGCTGCTTTGTTATTTTTCTTTTTTTTTTTGGTTCATATTATCATATATGAACATTTGTAGCTTATATAGAGTTAGATCAATATGTTAGTACAATTTTGATATGCTTTTTTTTTTCTCTTTCTCAGGTTGAAGTCATTCATAATTGTAGCATCCTTGCTGCTGTCGGCCTGAGGATGGCAAGTACACCTGGAGTCAGCGCGACCCTTTTTGATGCACTAGCTAAGGTATTCTGCACTCTAAATTGGTACCTGAGATTTTTTCATGGTAGCGGTACTAATATACCATGAAAATGATGGATCCAGGCAAATATTAATGTAAGGGCAATAGCTCAAGGTTGCAGTGAGTACAACATTACTGTTGTGCTAAAGCAAGAAGACTGCGTGCGGGCTCTGAGGGCTGCCCACTCAAGGTTCTTCCTCTCCAAAACCACACTGGCTGTTGGAATCATTGGACCTGGGTTGATTGGTCGCACACTACTTAATCAGCTGAAGGATCAGGTATATAAAACCAAAGAAAGCCTTGTGTTTCCATACTGCATGAAGAAGTGCATTATTAGAGAATGTAAAAGTATGATCTTGTAGAACTATTTATTAGGAAAGGATCCATCAGGATCATGTATATTAGGATAGTATCCGTCAGAATTTATCATAGCCAAGTTGCCTCGTATTGTATTGTTGACTGTGGCTATATATATAACCTGCACCCGCCACATTGGGTGTGGTCTGATTCCCATACCTTTCTACATGGTATCATGAGTCCGGGCCTTGTTCACTCGCCCATCCCCTTCTTCCGCTGCTGCGCCACTACCCAGGTCGCGCCCTCCCTTCCCACCATGACCACTGCTTCTCTCTCTAGCAGCAACTGGTGCCCTCACCTTTGCCTCCGTCTCATAAGGATCGACACTGACAGTCTTCTCCATTGCCCCCCTACGCCACCATCTCCGTCAAGTCCCATGTGCCGATCACCCTCGAGTTGAAGCTGGTCGCTGGTCGTCCTTCTTCCTGTCCCTCTACGACAAGCTCGGCCTTCTCCTGCATGTTGATGGCACACAGGAGGTGTGCCCTACCAACACGGCATGGGTTGCCACCGACTCTTGTGTCCGCAACTGGCTCCTCAGCACCCGCCTCCAATTGGCACAGCGCTCAGCCTGCGCGAACATGGGTGGCTCGTCTACGCTGACAAGGAGCAGCTCCTGATCGCCGAGTAGCAGACTCGCCAACCCTGGTGCAGCCGAGTCATGAACGAGGTTGTCCATGGCACAGAAGCGCACCTCCTCATCTTCGTAGAAGGTGTCCACGTACTCGTCGATGTCGCTCGGAGGAGATGCGAACTAAACCGGTGTCGCTGGAGGTGTCCCTTGTCCTGCCGTAGCAGGGGACAGTGATGGAGGTGCGTGCACGGTTGCTGGTGGAGTCTGCTCACCCGCGCCTGCCATGGCCAGACTTGGCGGCTCAGTCAGTGCCGCCACATCTACTGGACTTGGTGCGTCCGCAGCTGGCTCCTCTGCTAGTGCATTGCCGCCTCCTTGGATGACCATGTGCTCAATAATGAATGTCCTGCTCACGTCGCTGGCTTCCCCCGTGCCCGGATCCTACCAATCCCATGCTGCTATTTCGTCAAACACCACATCCCGTGACACCGCCACCTTGCCTCCACACAGATCATACAACCGGTAGGCCTTGGTGCCCTCCTCGTAACCCAGGAGTTCCATCGGTGTGCTCCTGTCCTCCATCTTGGTGAGGTTTGGCTTCGTCTTCTTGACGTGGCCAATGCACTTGGACATCCTGAGGAAGAAGACATCTGGCTTCCTCCCGAACCAAGCTTCAAACGTCCTGCCTTTTAGAGCCTTTGTGGGCACGCAGTTGTGG
This sequence comes from Eremochloa ophiuroides, assembly GCA_038502445.1. NCBI lineage: Eukaryota > Viridiplantae > Streptophyta > Magnoliopsida > Poales > Poaceae > Eremochloa > Eremochloa ophiuroides. The sequence goes on from JAHLJS010000004.1 coordinate 36,532,874, forward strand.
ATGAACACCGCCGTGCTCACTGCCTTTCCTGAGAACTCCACCGGCATGCGCTTCGTCTTCATCATGCTCCTCGCCATGCCCACCACAGTCTAGTTCTGCCACTCCACCATGCCATTCTGCTGCGGCGAGTATGGTGCAGTAAGATGACCACACCTTGGTCTGCACAGTACACCGTGAACTCCACCAAAGTGAATTCGCCGCCACGATCAATGTGGAGCACCTATAAATTCTTTGCCGGACTCTGCCTCCACACATGCCTGGAATAGCTTGATCGCCATCGCCGCCTCGTCCTTGCTTTTCAGGAGCTGCAGCCACGTATAGCGGCTACAGTCGTCCATGAGGAGCAGGAAGTAGCGTCGCTCGCCGTGCATGGCCGGTTTGATAGGTCCGCAGAGGTCGCCAAGGATGAGCTCGAATGTGTCCACCACGTGATACTTGGCCGCCTTCGGGATCAGCTGCCTCCTCTGCTTCCCTGCCAGGCAGCTGTCGCAGCTCGCCGGCGTGCTCGATGTGGCCCTCACACCATCTTCTCCAACCACTGTGACACGATATAGCTCCGGCCTGTTCCTATCTCAGCGCCAGAACGTTATCGACCTCCTCCAGTGGGTTGGCATGTCAGAGTGCCACCTCACTACCACGCCGGCCGACTCTGTTACCCCGATACGAATTTTTCTTTTTTTTCGTAAATATTGGATACGTCTTGTGATACGTATCTGGCCGCCGCATCCCTCTGTCCCCGACGCACAGCCTCGCAGACCCACATGCTCGTGCCTCCGTCGCATCCCTACGCAGTGACGGTGCATGAGGAAGAAGCTGTGCCGTGAGCGGAGGTCGCCGATGGGGGAGGAGGGCCAGCGGACGGCGGGTGGAGGTCGCCGGTGGTGGAGGAACGACTGTCGGAGGTCGCTGGTGGTGGAGGAGCGGCGAGCGGCGTGCGCAAGCGGGCGATGGTCGTCAGTGCGGGGAGGATGAACAGCGGGCGGCGCGCCAACCAGAGCCCAGAGGAGACACAGAGAGAGATGTGGAGACTGGAGAGGAACCAGCAGCGGCGGTGGCTCGTGTTGTCGTCTATGCGGGAGAGACCGAGCAGAGGAGATTAGGAGAGAGAGGAAGGGGCTCGGGCGACTTGGGCTTTGGGCTGCTTTTTATGGGCCTTTCTCTTTACTAAATCCACTTATCTCCTGTGTTGAGAGTTGAATAATAGTAATTAATTGCAATATTTTATTGTTATCGGTTTAAGTTTTTAATATGCATTATTATCATTATTATTATTTTATTTTTGAATAGTAAACGTATCCGTGTATCGGGTTTTTTAGGAAATTGCCGTATCCGCATATCCGTATCCTTCTGATACCGATACACGTATCCGTATCCGTGCTGCTTAAGCCGGCCGATGCACGAACTAAGCTGTCTGCTACTGACGGTGCCCTGGTCGCTGATCCCTCCGAGTACCGGAGCCTCACCGACGCCCTTCAGTACCTCACCCTGACGCAACCTGACTTGGCCTTTGCTGTTCAGCAGGTCTGCTTCTTCATGCATGACCCACGTGATCCGCATATGGCGCTGATCACGCGTATCCTATTGTATGTGAAGGGTACACTCTCCGCTGGCTTCCACCTGTGGACCGGCCCCGTCGATCAGATGACCGCCTACTTCTATACTGACTGGGCAGGTTGCCGCTCCACCTCCGGCTTCTGCATCTTCCTCGATGACAATTTGGTGTCTTGGTCATCGAAACACTAGACCACGGTCTCGCACTCCAGCACTGAGGCCGAATACCGAGTGATTGCGCATGTCGTCACCGAGTGCTGTTGAGTGCGGCAACTTCTTTAGGAACTTCACATCTCCGTTCCTTTGGCTACAGTGGTCTACTTCGAGTCCACCACCGTCAGACCAAGCATATCGAGATTGACATCCACTTCGTTCGCGAGAAGGTGGCCCTGGGGCAGATTCACCAGTTCGCGGATCATGACCAAGGGTCCCCTGTACAACTGTTCACTGCCTTTCGATCCAACCTCTGCGTCCGTGATCCTCCTACTGCTTCAAATGCATGCGGGTATTAGGAAAGAATCCATTAGGATCGCTTGTATTAGGAAAGGATCCATCAGGATCATGTATATTAGGATAGTATTCCTCAGGATTAATCATAGCCTAGTTGCCTTGTATTGTATTGTTGACTGTGGCTATATATATAACCTCCCCCCCCCCCACCAGGCGTGTGGTGTGATTCCGATACCTTTGTGCACTATTATCTTGATGTCAATATCTTTGGATTACTTCAAAAGTTTTCTGACATTATGTTGTATGCTCCATGCTCATTTTCAGTGTTCAATTAGAATTTGGAGCAGCTAGTCATCATGTACTCACTAGCGAAACCTAGTGAGAATTAAGAACTGTCACCCCCCTCCATGGCTTCCTCACTTGTGATGCTCGTCTCCACTGTGCACCGTTGACTTTATTGCGGGCCATTATTGACTTACTAATGAGTGGCCAGTGGTGTTACTGATGGATTACTGGCTCTGTTTGATCTTGATTGTCACACAAACAAGGCACAATCACACTGGTGTAGTGCTGCTGTGATGATCTCCACAACTACTCTCACCTTTACATTTTTATAGAAACAAGGTGAGGAGCCCTGCCTTAGTAAGCTACTGTTGCAGCAGGGCTGCATACCAACTACTTTTCCTGATGTCAACATTCAACACACACGAACTACAGCTCGGGGCGGTGTGTGTGTGTGGGTGGGGGGTGGGGGGGGGGGGGGGGGTCCCACCAACATAGCGACTAAACAAAGACAATTAATGTGCACAAGACTTAAGCTATCAGATTTTGGGAATGGTATGGCATGAAGACGCTCATATCATAGGATGAGTAATAGTGTCTTGTTCCCAACATGCAGCATTACATTCTAGTTATAGTTGCATGCCGCTTAACATTTGAGCCTTGTTTCCACTAGTTTAATTTAGGGGCTTAAGCGTTTCTACCCCTGTTTTAAAGCGAAACGATGATTTTGCCCTCATTTTTTTAACTTTATGATTTTACCCCTGCGATTTTCAAACGAAAGAAGGTTATACCCCTATTCTGTGAAGTCTATGTAACGGTGTTAACTTTTAGATAAAAGGACAACTTTGCCCATGCATTTTTACCCTTGTTTTACTTTGATATTTGTGTGTTTACCCCTATTTTCGTATCAACGGTTTAATGATTTTGATATAAATTTCGACAGCATTTGAACTAAAAATTCATATTAACTGAGTTCCAATAATCCAGTCTGATGCACATATGCATATACATATGAACATTACAAACGGAAACAAACAATAGTACAAAACCGAGGTCTATTAGTATTTCACTTTCAGTGTCTTGGTGTTGATCAGCTTGAAGCCAAGCAATAATTTCAGCATGGAAAGGATCAAGAACTTTTGTCAGTTTACCATATACCGAACTGGCCAGATAGCTGCTGCTTCTCTCCTCTGCGTAAGTGCTAATCATCTGTGGCCATAACGGACGATAGGAACACTACGCACCTTCAATTCGAAGCGCCATGTAGATCAGGTGGAGCACTGCGTGCATGCTGGGGGACGCTTGCGCGCCACCACACGCAAGCCAAGGGCCGCGTGCCCTCACGAGCTCGCTGGGGCCGCCCGCTCGCACACCGGGGACCGGCGCGCTCCGCAGTTCGACGCCGCATGCACGCCAGGACCTGCCCGTGAAAATCCGCGCATGCTGGTGGCCGCACGAGCGCCGCCGTGAGCTCGTCGGTGACCGCCCTCATGCCGCCGTGATCTAGTCGGGGCTCGCCGAGCGCATGCTGGGGGCTGCAGGAGCGCCGTTGTGTGTCGCCGCCACCTCCGGCGCACCGCTGTCCGCCCGCTCGCTGTCCGGCCTCCAAATCGCGCCGCCGCCGCCTCCAAATACCGCTAGGGCTTCACGGTTTGGGAACGCTCTGGAGTAACAAATGACTCGCATGGAGTGTGGGGAGGAGATGCAAGGGCAGTTTTGTCATTTCATATGGTCCAGTTTTGTCCTTTTTATTTTTTTATCATTTGATTCGGTGGCATCTGACACCGTTACAAAGTAAGGGTAAACGGAGCGTTCGTTTAAAAATAGCGAGGGCAAAATCACAAAGTAAAAAAAAAAGGGTAAAATCACCATTGCATCGTAGAGTAAGGGTAGAAACACCAAATTCCCTTTAATTTATGTACCTTCAAGAGTTTAAATTTTTCTCACACTTGAATTAAATTTTTTTACTAGTACACCCTGGACACTGGCCAGGAAAGCATGAGTCTGCTGGGCCGGAGGAGTCAGCTGCTGCTACGCCAGCATGCCATGCGGTTGCTGGACCGACCTAGGCTGATGGGCTCCAGGAATAGGAGTGAGTGGCGGAAGGATGCCGAGGGTCCAAAAGTAGCCAGCCCATGCACTACGTTTGCCATGCTTGCTGTGGCCAGGGGCTTTGGCCAGCCCGCGGAAGCAGAGGGCTGTTGTGGCAGTTTTCCGGGGCATGAAAGAGCGTGAAGGGCCTCCAGTAGGGTGTGGTGGTGGCGTCCCTCTGGAGGTGGTAAAACTGGTGGCCAGCGTGGACGGTCGGTTGGCGAGGGTGAGCTTCTCAAGAAGCAGATCAGGGCGGGCCTCGAGGAATGTTAGGAAGGATTGGCCACGCTTGAGGTGCATACCAATGGAGCTGTATTCTCGTTGAGGCCTTGAATGATATGTAGTAGTCCGAGATGAGAGGTCGCCTTGAACGAAGTTGCGGCACTCAGCGTCAAGGTACAGTGTGCGGTTCTTGTGGTTGCCAATGTATTGATTCTCAAGGGCAAGCCAGACCTGATGTGTGGTGTACATCATGATTTCTTCGAGGTCACCATAGATGGTGCCACAAATCCAGAACAACACAATCTATGTGTGCAGTCTGGGAAGGAGAGATCGCTGGCGTTTGCAAGGACTTGCTCCTGGAGGGAGTACATGCCGAGAACCAGAAGGAATTCATTGCACCAGTGTGCGTAATTTCTAGAAGCAAGGCCAAGAACAGTGGGGACCAACGTCTGAATGTTCTGTATGGCAACAAGCTGCGAGTGGAGGTTGATGGCTGTGGATTCATGGAGAAGCATGTCACTATGTTCCAGGTTTGGATCTGCAGGGTGTCGGTGGTGTCATGCTCCTGGGCTGCAGCGGCGGCTTCTTGCTTGGCAGCCTTGGTGTCCTGTGCGCGCCTCTCCACGACTGCGATGACAAGGTGCTCATCAGCCTTTGATTTGGCGGCGACTGCAGCAGCAGCGTTCGGGGACAGGGCAGCCTTGTCTTTGGCCGATGGTACGTCCGTGGGAAGATGGTAATGGTTGGGCGGAAGCAGTTAGGTAGAGGATCGACCCTTTGATACCATTTATGTCAGGATATGGCTCTTGAATAGTAGATTGATTAAAGAGGTATACTGTACATGAATATATAGGCAAGGATACCTAGATTTGGTTTATAGAAGTATGACCAGTCAGCAATCCTTGCTTATGGCTAATCATCTATCAAGATGTTCAAGAGACTCGGAGCCTGCGGCCAAGGGTCCAAAGGGCGCAGCCCACTAAGCCTAATAGGTGTCTAACATAATAAATTTACAGTGAATCATTAAAAATATTTCACTTGACCATTTACTCTCTTTTGTGAACTAGTTGCCGATTCCTCTTTGATTGGGGGTTTTATATTGTAATTCCTCTTTAATCACGGTTGTATATTGTAATTCTTCTTTGATCAGGATTTATATTATAATTTACATTTCATCTAAACTATGTTGCAGGCTGCTGTCCTCAAGGAAAATTTGAACATTGATTTGCGTGTCATGGGAATAACTGGTTCTAGGACAATGCTTTTAAGTGATATGTAAGTAAAAAAGTGGTTGTTTTTTCACTTGGCATTTTACATCTGCCTTTAAAAATCCAAAAGATAAGGATTTCTAAGAACTTTAAACTCTACTTTTGGTGATTATTCTTTCCAGTGGTAATTTTACTACATGGTGCAGTGTGACCATAAGTTCTGTAGTCAAACTAACCTGTTACAGAATTCTTATTTTAAGACAATAACATACGCAATTGATATGCTTGGTTGCCTTGGCTTGTCAAACAGCCCCCTTTAATTTACTGTTGTGGTAATGATAATGATACTGGCATATGGATATATATTGTTTCTCTGTATGTTGCTTATTCATTTTTTTTTTTCTGTAGAGGAATAGATTTGACCCAGTGGAAAGACAAGCTACAAACTGAAGCAGAACCTGCCAATCTTGATAAGTTTGTTCATCATTTATCTGAGAATCACTTCTTCCCTAACAGAATTTTAGTGGATTGCACAGCAGACACAAATGTTGCATCTCACTATTATGATTGGCTAAAGAAAGGAATCCATGTCATCACTCCAAACAAGAAAGCAAATTCAGGCCCACTTGACAGGGTAATAATTTTGTTGACCATGTCTTTTTGCTGAGAATTTTCTCTTTTTTTGCATTTGTTTGATAGTAGTTTTGGTTTGGCTGTTAGATGGTTACAGCCTTACAGGCTATCTGAACATTTAATAGAATGAACTAATATTTTGCTACTCTATGCTGTTGCTTTCTTTGACTAACTATTGTGTTCTCCCGGACCTACAGTATCTGAAACTTAGAACTCTTCAGCGTGCCTCATATACTCATTACTTCTATGAAGCAACTGTTGGTGCTGGCCTCCCTATCATTAGCACTCTGCGTGGTCTCCTAGAGACAGGTGACAAGATATTCCGTATTGAAGGGATTTTCAGGTCAGTATAGTTTCAGATTAAATGATGGCATGAGCATATTAGTATTTTATGTGATATACCAGATCCTTGGTTTAGTATGAGCACAAGGGAGTAATTTTATAGTACAGGTTTTCTATTGGATTCGCATTGATTTTTTTTTTGATACCATATTTTCACGGTTTATACAGTCCCTGTTGAACCTGTATGACTGTGCTCAGTAAATTTCTGTTCAGTTATTAAGTTTATTGCCATTAGTATGTTTTAACTGTTTATTTAATTGCAGTGGAACGTTAAGTTATATTTTTAACAACTTTGAAGGACCAAGAACCTTTAGTGATGTTGTTGCTGAAGCAAAAGAAGCCGGATACACGGAACCAGATCCAAGGGATGATCTGTCTGGCACTGATGTTGGCAGGAAGGTACTGATTATTTCATAATAAATTTGGTAAACTGTACACCTTTTATGTGTTACTGTTGGATCTACATGGTTTTGGGTACAATTTCTGTTAGAATAACATTATGGTTTGGAGGTCTTGGTATGTCAAGGAGTGGGCTAAAGTTTTTGGATTTTTGGTATACACTTTCTAAAACCTTCTCCTAGGCTCAACACTTCTTCCTCATTATCCAAGTCAGTAGGGGAACTTTAGTCTTGTCATCCTTTCATTACCCCAAAATAAATCTCTGACTTGAGCTTTTATGTTCATCATATAGGGAAGCAATTTCATTACCATTTCCTTTTGTGAAGCTAATGTATCACTTCTCTAGATGACACAACATGAATTATTTTAAGTTTTCCATTGGATTGATCTAAGATACCTGTTTACTGTTGTATCTTTTTCAATTTGTTGATCAACCAAAAAAATTAAAATGATCAATGCTTCTAAATAGTTGTGTTGAGAATGAAATTGTTTACTATTATTCGTGGCAGTTAATTGGTACTGTTGGGACAGGTCATAATCCTTGCAAGGGAATCTGGTTTGAGGCTTGAGCTTTCTGATATTCCTGTACGAAGTCTTGTGCCAGAGGCACTTAGGGTAAGTTTTAGCACTTCTTGGCTAGCACCCTCTCCGTTCGAAATTATAAGTCTTTGTTGCTAGTTACATAGCTTTCGTGACGGGTTAATCCATGGATTTCATGATGGACTTATCCATACTAGTTTGTTTGGCTAGATTGATGGGACGAGCCATTTTTCTCTTTTGTTGGCTGGATGAGAGTGGATGGGATGAGAATAGTTGACGAATTATATCTATTATTTGATTTTTATGAGCGAGCTTATCCACCATAAATATAGAGAATATTCCTATATGGTGGATATTCTTGTCCAAGTTACCCTCGAACCAAACTTTGCTCATCCATGGACTTGTAATTTGGAACGAAGTGACTAACATCTGCTCCCTCTGTTCCAGATTATAACTCACTTCAGCTTTGTTCTAAGCCAAACTCTTTATTTTGTAGTTCAAATAAATGCACTATCAAGACATTCCATCTAGAGAATTTAATGAAACTAGTTGGTATTTTAGATGTTGATGTGTTTTTTTTTTTATAAACTTTGTCAAAGATAGAGAAGTTTGACGTAGGAGAAAGCTGAAATGAACAATAATTTAGAACAGAGGGAGTATACTTTTTAATACAAATACTTCAACTGTTTTTTTTTAATGCAGTCATGTACATCAGCCGATGAATACATGCAAAAGTTGCCATCTTTTGACCAGGACTGGGCAAGAGAGAGGAAAGATGCTGAAGCTGCAGGAGAAGTGAGTACTTTCTTTTTATGAAATGGTGAAGAGTATGCTTTAGGAAAATGTACATACACCATGTTTCCACTTGCACATCACTCACTACAAGCCAATCAGGGCAAAGTGCTGTTAGCAGTTGCTACATACAAGGTCGGTGTAGGGTTTTGTTGTTGGTTTGTGTGTGTGTGGGGGGCGCATATGCAATCAATTACTCTAGCACATGTCACATTTCCAGATATGTTTCTAAAATCTGACTATATATGGATTTACTGATCCATTGTTGTATTTAGGTTTTGCGGTATGTTGGAGTCGTGGATGTGGTCAACAAGACGGGGCAGGTAGAGTTGCGACGCTACAAGAGGGACCACCCATTCGCGCAGTTATCTGGTTCGGACAACATCATAGCCTTTACCACCTCGAGGTACAAGGAGCAACCACTGATTGTACGAGGTCCAGGGGCTGGTGCAGAAGTTACTGCAGGCGGTGTCTTCAGCGACATACTGCGTCTATCTTCTTACCTTGGTGCTCCCTCGTAATTTAGTAAGGTTTGTGGTGCCGTGGTATTGCTGCTCTACTGATTTTTCGTAGTGCTTAAAACAATAGTTAGTATGGATTAAGTATGTTCTGGTGTGTTAAGGGTTGGGTATCATAGAAGGTCATATTGGAGATAATAAATTCGGTTCACCGCTCTTGCTTGTTGCGATAATGTTGTGTGGAGCCACAGGTTGGTTTGGGTGCAGACAGTAAGCCAATAGCCAATTTAGTGAAGAATCAAATAAGGAATGCATTCATATTGTTACTTCATTGGTGTCACCATAAATATATACCCTGGATTATTGTGCCTTGTTACAGTCCTTTTGTATTAACCTATGCGAGCAATGGTGTCACATTGTCACTGCACAAACATGGCACTCCTGAGCTTCAGGTAGACCGTAATGCAAGCAACGTTTGATTCAAGCCTGTGGAAAAATAGGAGTTACTTTTTGGGACATGGTGTTAGCAACCTGGTAGCTGCAGTGGTAGAGAAAGTTAGGGAATCAGAGAAACAGCAGAGGAAGCAGGGTTCTTGAGGATGCTGATATGATGAATCGGCTGGATCCCACTGTGTGTAAAAATCTTCATTGTATGCTTCTGTGAGCAGATGATCACCCAGAGAGCAAAGCATGTCTCTGCTGGGAGGGTACAAATAGTTTCTGAAATGAAAGTATGAAACCCATGCAGCACCTGAGTCCCTCCTAGCAACATTTTTAATTAGTGCATGACCTCTAGCCATTAGCTCATTTATCTGACAGTGAGCTAAATCAGAGTACAAAACCACTCTTCTCACTGCATCTTTGGCGGAGCTAGGCCCAACTGGACATATCCATGCCGAAGGTGCCCATAGCGTTTCCAATTCGACAAACACACCTTGTGGACTGAACTTATGGTGCAGCTTGAATACCTTGCAGCTCCTAGATGGACTCCATCAGAATCATCATAACCATCGACATAGATTGATAGATGCAGGTGATACCACTGAACCATTGAACCGCATGCCCAAACAGATGACAGCCAGGAGAGTTGTAGCAAAATCAGCATTTCAGAGGTATGTCCGTGCAAACATGGGCAATGTATCCTATTAGAATACAAATAGTCCAGAATACGATAAGTCTAGAATATGAATGTGATAAGTCTAGAATGTGATAAGTCTCATACGAAGAGTCATGTATCTCCTATATAAACTCATGTTCAATGAATAGAAAGTGCTCAGCCTGGCCATAATCATTCTATCATGGTATCAGCTAGAAACCGGTCCTCTTCCTCTCCCTAACTCTTTATCTCTACCTTCTCTTCCCTGTGTGCGTCTCTGCTCCTCTCCTCACGGCCGACGATGACACCCAGGTTGCCGCTGCTCTGGCAGCAGCCATAGTTGCTGCTCTTCCCCCACCTCCTGCCCCAATCCTCGCTTCTGCCCTCGCCACCATCAATGTCAAAAATCATATACCCTTTCCTCTAGAACTTGATCCACCCAATTACTCAACATGGCGTTAACTCTTCCAAACTCTCGTTGGAAAATTGGTGCCTCCTCCCACATCGATGGCACACCAGCGCCCGAAAACCTCGATGCTACCTGGTTGGCCGTTGATTGCTCCATCCGTTCCTTGATCTACTCCTCGACATCACCTCGCGTGATGCGGCTGATCATGGAGAACGGTGCCTCGGCTCACACCGTCTGGACCAAGGCGGCCAACCTCTTCCTCGACAATAAGGCCTCACGAGCCATGACTCTTGAGGCCAAGTTTCGTGCTCTAACCCAGGGCGATCTTCCGGTGCTTGAATTTGCCCAGCGGCTCAAGGATCTCGCTGATGGGCTCGCTGATCTTGAACAGCCCATCAACGACTCTACGCTGCTGCTCGCCCTTCTTCGCGGTGTCAACGAACCCCTCCGTGGCACGGCCTCCATCCTGAAGACAAAGACTCCGCTGCCCTCATTTCTCGAGGCTCAGTCGCTGCTTGCCTTGGAGGAGTCCGAGCTTCCAGTGTCTACCTCGATCACCGCCTTCACTGCGCCTCGTGGTGCTTCTGCGCCTCCTCGCGCTCCAGTACCGACGGTGGCCCTTGCTGCTGCCCCTGCTGCACCACCCCCTTCATCCTCTCGTCCTCCGTATCGGCCATGGGGGCGTGGCAGGGCGAAAGTACGGGGAAATAACTCTTGGCGTACCCCTCGCCCGTGGTCCAATCCGTGGTGCGGTTCCTTCCAAACGTGGCCGATGCCGGGCCAAGGTATCCTCGGTGCCCGCCCAGGCGCTGGCTCGTTCCAGGCTCCTCATCCACCATTTTCGGCTGCTCCACTAGGTGCTGCGCAGACACATCTTGCTGCTGCTGCCCCGCCCGGTTCCTTCTACAGCGCCTACCCCTCCTAAGGTCTTGGCCGTGCCTCGGACCTGTCGGCATCGTGGTACCAAGCTGCTCTAGCAAATGGCTTCAACACAATGACTCTACAGCAGCCCGATGCAAACTGGTATATGGACTTGGGTGCGTCCTCGCATCTTTCTTCATCTTCTGGTAATCTCTCCCATATCAGCCCTCTCTTCACTCCAATTCTAATATTCTTGTTGGTAATGGCACCCGTCTACCTATTACTTGTTCTTGTCACACTTTGCTTTCAAATTCAAACCGTCCATTTCACCTTTCTAATGTTCTTGTGTCACCTCAACTCATAGCTAATCTCATTTCCGTTCGCAAATTTACCATAGAAAATTCATGTTCAGTTGAATTTGATCCTTTTGGTCTATCTGTGAAGGATTTCCAAACCAAGACGGTGCTCCACCGCTGTGATAACTCTGGGGATCTTTACCCACTCCTTCCGACGTCCACTTCACATCCTCGTGTCCTGCTCGCTTCCCTGGAGACCATTTGGCACCGGCGATTGGGGCATCCCGGCAGCCAAGTCCTCTCCCGCTTACGATTAAATAATTCTATTTCTGTAATTCCTAGTGAGCATGACACCTCTTTGTGTCACTCCTGTCAGTTGGGTCGTCACACTCGTTTGCCATTTTCTATTTCAATGTCAAGAGCATCTAAACCTTTTGAGTTACTTCACTTTGACTTGTGGACATCTCCTGTTATGAGCATATCCGGTTCCAAATACTACCTTGTTTGTTTGAATGATTTTACTCATTACTTATGGACCTTTCCACTTAAACTGAAATCTGAAACCTTCTCTGCGAAACTTTCATAGCTATGTGCTCACTCATTTCAATTGCCGTATCCAATTTATTCAAAGCGACAATGGTCGCGAATTCGATAACAATGCTGCTCATTCTTTCTTCCTTCAACAAGGTATTCATCTTCGTCTTTCTTGCCCTCACACATCCCAACAAAATGGCAAAGCTGAACGTGTCATTCGGTCCATCAATAACATCATGCGTACCTTGTTGTTTCAAGCATCTATGCCCCCAGCATATTGGGCTGAATCTCTTCGCACTGCTACTCATTTATTTAACCTTCATCCCACCAAAACTCTTCAAAACCGCACCCCACACCAAGCTCTGTTTGGTACACCACCCACCTATGATTAGGGATGAAAATGGTACGGATATTTATCTGACCGTCCGTTCGACCGAATCCGTTTAGACGTGTTGAGATCTGTCTGTATCCGAGTCCAGATATTCAACATCCGAGAACGTATTCGTATCCCAATAATTAAATCGTATATTTATGATGTCAACATCCAATCGTATCCTATCCGGCATGGCTGACACTATCCATATTCGAATCCGAATCCGATCAGAAATATGAAAACAAATATGATATCAGTGATATCCGTTCGTATCTGATCCGTTTTTCATCCCTACCTATGATCACCTCCGTATTTTTGGGTGTCGTTGTTACCCCAATCTTTCCGCCACTATGCCCCATAAACTTGCACCACGCTCTACAGAATGTGTTCTTCTTGGCTTTCCTGATAACCATAAAGGCTATCGTTGCCTTGACCTCTCCACCAATCGAGTGATCACCTCCCGTCACGTGGTCTTTGATGAGCAACAATTTCCTTTCTCACGTGACTCACCAGCACCATTGAGTGTGTATGATTTTCTGGTTGATATAGATGCTGATCCGGTGATATTTAGCGACTTCCCAGCAGTGTCTTCTAGCTCTACTGGCCCGCCAATGGCCTCGTCGGGTGCTGGTCCAGTTGTGCCTTCAGCTGCCCAACCAGCGAATCCAAGTATGGTTCCTGCTGTACCTGCACATCATCAAGGCACGACTTCCAGCCATCAAGGCACAACTTCCAGCCAACCGCGACAAGGGCAGGGGTCAGGGGCAGCACCCCTTCCCCCTGTCGTTCAGGGCCCAGCATTGGCTCCTGATGGCCCTGGCAATGCTCTGGGACACCAGTCCGGTACATCTGCTGGAGGACTGCAGTATCGACCTCCGGTTACGCAGGTATACACACGACGACAGCAACCTCCTGGAGCACCACTAGCGCCTGCAGATCAACCTCTACCAGTGCCATCTCCTGTGCTGCCTAGCACCACCTCCACTGTCATCCCTGCTGCTATGCGCTCCTCAAATGTGCCGATTGGCAGTCCCTCCCACCATCAATCAACATGCCATGCAAACCAGGGGCAAGTCTGGCATCAGCCAGCCACGACAGCAAGACAGGCAGGCTTACTGCAATCTGGCAGCGGCTTCCATAGATATCAGCTTGCCTCCAAAAACATATCGTGGTGCTCTTTCTGATCCGAATTGGAAACGTGCCATGGAGGAGGAATATGGTGCCCTCATTGCTAATCAAACATGGGACCTTGTGCCACCGCCTCCACATGCTAATATTGTTTGTGGCAACTGGCTATATCGTCACAAACTAAATGCTGATGGGTCTTTGGCAAGATACAAGGCTCGTTGGGTTGTGCATGGATTTTCTCAACAACACGACCTTGATTATGATGAGACCTTCTGTCTAGTGGTCAAGCCTGCAACAATCCGTATGGTACTATTCATTAACTGGATGTCAAAAATGCATTCTTACATGGTACTCTCAACGAGACGGTTTATTGTCAACAACCACCTGGGTTTGTTGACCCTGCTCGTCCTAACTATGTGTGCAAGCTCAACAAGGCTATATACGGTCTTAAACAAGCCACGCGAGCTTGGTATAGCCGCTTCCAGGCGTTCATTACCTCCATTGGTTTTCAGGCTTCTCAATGTGATACTTCACTTTTCATATATAGGCGTGGTACGGATATGGCATATCTTCTACTGTATGTAGATGATATCATTTTGACGGCTTCATCCCATCATCTTCTTCAACATATTATTGGCTCCCTTCAGCAGGAATTTGCCGTGACTGATCTTGGCAATCTTCACTATTTCTTGGGAGTTTCTGCTCAACGGCCATCCATAGGTCTTTTTCTGTCTCAAGCTAAATATGCTGCTGAAATCCTAGCCAAGGCAAACATGTCCTCATGCAACCCTTGCCAAACTCCACTTGAGGTTCATTCAAAACTGTCCTCCCAAGATGGACCACCAGTTGCTGATCCTACATTATACCGCAGTCTTGCTGGTGCCTTACAATACTTGACCCTCACATGGCCGGACATTGCTCATGCCGTTCAACAAGTTTGCCTGTATATGCATGATCCCAGGGAGTCACACTTCGCTCTCATCAAACGCATTTTGCGGTACATCAAAGGCACTATGGACTATGGCCTTGCTCTTTCTCGCAACCGATCACATGAGCTAGTTGTTTACTCAGATGCAGATTGGGCTGGCTGCCCAGACACACGTCGCTCCACTTCAGGCTACTATGTATTTCTTGGTGATAACCTTATATCATGGTCCTCCAAGCGCCAACACACCGTCTCGTGGTCTAGTGCTAAAGCTGAATACAGAGGTGTTGCCAATGCCGTCGCTTAGGCATGTTGGATTCGTCAGCTCCTGAGTGAGCTTCATCGCCCTTTAACACGTGCTACTCTTGTCTATTGTGACAACATCAGTGCCGTGTATTTGTCCACAAATCTAGTTCATCACCAAAGGACCAAACATGTGGAGATTGATCTTCATTTTGTCCGGGAGCATGTGGCCCTTGGAGCTGTCCGAGTACTTCATGTTCCAACGTCTCTTCAATATGCCGATATATTTGCCAAGGGTTTGCCAACTGCTGTCTTCGTCAATTTCCGCTCCAGTCTCAACGTTTCGCTCATCTCCCGGTTGAGACTACGAGAGGGTATTAGAATACAAATAGTCTAGAATGTGATAAGTCTAGAATATGAATGTGATAATTCTAGAATGTGATAAGTCTCATACGAAGAGTCATGTATCTCCTATATAAACTCATGTTCAATGAATAGAAAGTGCGCAGCCTGGCCATAATCATTCTATCATATCCAAGGAGCTAAAATAAAATATTCGCCAAGCGGACACACCATCTGATCCCTTGGAGGAAATGCGTACTCAACAATGATACTCTCATTATTAGCAGCATGACCCAAGCAGATGGTCATAATAGGCCCCAATTGTGCAGCGCAGTAGTGATCCCACTGTATGATATAGGTGATTGAATAACTGTAAATCAGGGGCCAAAAGTGCAGAGAGCAGCTTGACCTAAATTCGAAAACTGTTGCTATGACTTGTACCAATGCCAAAAACCTCATAACATGAACCATCAGCAGCACACATGAATTAACTGAACCTGGCTAAACATGGTCACTTGCAATGTTATTACAAAGAATTGCTGGAGGTAGCCATGGTTACAACTCAAGGCAGCAAGGGGAAATAGTGTACCAAATTAGTTTGATCCAAAATAACCCAGCAATTGTCATATGCTTGCTCAACATTGAGGATAGTTTGTAGTCGAACCATACCTTCATATCAGCATGTGTCACTTCAAAAACATTGCACTCATGCAGCAACAGACTTTTAGCCATCCATCTTGAAATCCTTTGTCAAGTAGCTCAGAGTCAACCAGCAGCCTAATTGTTGCATGTAAGGATCCAAACTGCATCTCAGCAAGAAATACTATAGATGTGGGAACTGGAATAGTGGTAGGAGTCAAGATTCCACACAAGCTGACAATTTCTTCATGATGTGAGTGGAGCAACTCAAAAATGTACAGTAGAATTTTCAGCACTCCTGTGAAGCTGGAACAAGTAGATAAAAATTGCGGCAACAAATCTTGTTTAGCCTGCCGGTGATCCCTGGCCCTTCCTCCTGCAATTTGAGATTTCTGTTCTGTCACTTCGAGCAAGAAACATCGACAACTGCCACCACACTTCCGCTGTACTAGCTCGTGAATCAGTGCACAACCAACCATTATACATGGCAGAAGCTCCTGAAGTGTAGTAGCTGGTACACACTTGATTAGTAGCCAGCAATGCAAATGTGCATGTCTGCTCATTTCTATAGCAAGTGTTGTATTTCTCACAAACTGAAACTGGGTGAGCACTTGTTCGGACAGAGCATGTCTTATGCATGGTGCTAACTTTGGCCCTTCCAGCCGGGCATGACAGAGCGGCAATAGGCAAGATGCAATTGCCTCCAGTGCATGCTATGAAACTCTTAAAATCACCTGCTCATGACAAATTGATGCAATAGGCTTCTGAGCATCACAGCACCACTGTACAGTAAACTCATGGAATACGCTGAAGGATGGCCATGGTATTGGTCGAAGGTCAACACTAGCACACATTGCCATAGTACCAAGCAATGATATCATCATGTATTTCCAAGGCACTGCAAGGTCAGTGAGCACGAACCTGATTTGTTGGCAAATTTGTAGAGGACATGGATGCTTCCAAAGTCGACCACAGGAACTCCCGACAGAGAGCCTTTCAGCCTTGTTGAACCACAACCATGGTGGCCGTAACTCAGCATCACAACTCGTCAACCTCAGGTCATCAGGTGGTGGCCATGGTTGGTGTTGACTGACTCCCAGTGACATACGACTCAGCAGCTCGAAGCCAATACAGATGTTGCAGTACATGTCGCCATGCAGAGACAATTCCTCGAACATCTGGCATGCCCCCAAGTAAGCATGCTCTAGATGTATCGAACTCAACATGGCAGTGCCTGGGATTGAGGCACCTAAAAGTGTAGATGTCGGTGATGACGTTGTTGTAGCTTCAGCGGCGTGTGTCGACCCAGCCATCCTGTGGTACCCCGTGGTGTTCATGCCGGCGGTCGCGTAGACGACAAGGGACGGGAACCTGCCATGGCCCCCGCGGCGGGCCTGCTGCTGCATCAGAGCCAGGCACGCACGAGCTGGCATGCTGAGCGTGTGGGAGGTGGCTATGTGCTCGGAGTAAACCCATTAGGGCGAGTCGGTGGCGGCACGAGCCTTAAGAGCGGGTAGTGGGTAGGGCATGGCGCGGGCGGGCGGTGGCGCACAGTGCGCAGGCCCTGACGAGGATGCGGGGTTGGAGACGATTGGACTAGAGTAGACGGAGAGGATTTGGCCCATCGTGAGCAGCATCTGCGTTCTCCAACCAACGGAGGCCTCGGGCTCGGGCTGCGGCGTCGGCGTTGTAGCAGATCCGGTCGGCGAAGATGGTAGCGTTGGGCGCGTGGTAAGCCGTGGCATCACCATCTTGCCTAGACACGAACTCATCGCCTTCGGTCTCCTGGCACTAGGAAATGAATTCGGACGTCGCCTGCTCGATGGTGGTGAGACGGTGACGTTGGTGTCCATGAACCGCTTGTCCACGAACACATAGACCTCGATGAAGCATCACTCATGGAGGTCCTTTTGCTCCGCAAGCAGCTGCTAGGTGGTGGCGTGTGCGGCGGCGAGCTTCTGAATCTTAGCCAACAAGAGTTGGGTGTCTAGATTCATGGCACCCAAAATCTCGGTGAATTGGGTATAATGATGACGAGAAGGAGGGTATGGTGGTAGAGGGGATCTACGCAGGCCGAGTTCTCTCAGTTTGATTCATGGATCCAAGGAATCACAGGAACCCAGTCATGCGGCGGCGGGATGAGCTCGACCGACCTCGGCAAAGTTGCGAATCAAAGCACGAAAGAAAGTAATGGAGGAATATCAGAAGGCTCTGATACCAAATATTAGCAACCTGATAGCTGTAGTGGTAGAATATCAGAACGCTCTGATACCAAATATTAGCAACCTGATAGCTGTAGTGGTAGAGAAAGGTAGGGAATCAGATAAACAAAGAAAGCAGGGTTCTAGAGGAAGAAGAACATTAGAAGGGAAGGAGTTCGAGAGAATGAGCAGACCTATTGGTTTTCTGTAATTGTTTGATGCCCCTTACCTGGCTACTCCTGTGCACTTGTAGGTGATGGCTAAAGGTACTCCTGATACTTGAGTAGTCAAAGGCCCCAGGGACAATATGGTAGCCCAACCAAGAGTGATCCCTGACACATGGGCAGCTCTACTGTAAGTCCCAGATCGATGAATCAAACTACTAGAGGAGCAAGATTCCGACACCAAAACCTACAAGGCGACCAAATGCTAGACCTATGCTGAGCCCGAACACAGCGACGAGAGGCCTCTGCGGCATTGCTGGATGTTCAGGATCATAATCTCTATGGTCAACCTGGCCACACTCCACGGGGAGGCAACTAAATGCCAGAGTTGTTTCCGAAGCGAGATGTTGGAAATATCATGAGCTGCTCCGATGTCGGGATTTCACCAGTCCGATTGTTATTGGAGACATTACAAGCTGCAAGGAAATGCAGACCACCAAGGGCTGGTGGAATGGTATCATTGTGTGCTTAGTGCATCTGGAATTGTGCTAGTAAGGCCAAAGGCCACATGTGCCAAGTTATCATTGGAGGATCAAGCTTCCGTTATTATCGAAGGTGCAGATTACCATTCCAGTGTTGATGGTAAGATTCTAGAGGTTGCCAGAGCCTAAGGGCACACTCTACTCCTAGTCACATTATTGCCAACGAGTGACACCTATATGAGATTCACACATCTATTAATGGGTGGTGAGATGCGACCAGTTAAGTTGTTGTAGCTTATCAGTAATGTCTCCAACAATGTTCTTTTAAAAAACTAACGTCTCCAATGTTGTGATATTGGAGCATAGCATGTCTGGTATTTAACCAGAGATATTGTTTGCCCACATGAGCAAATCTTAGGGTGGGTAAAAATGTTGGAACTTAAACTTGATTAGACCAATTAGGATCTCTAGCCTAATCACGTGAACACACCGATTCCATAATTAATTAGCACATACATTAGATTAGACAGAGATGGCACTTGCCTATTTAGTGCTGGCTGCTTCAGGAGATTCACCAAGCCTGCTGGATCGGCCTCCTTCTCTCGGTGGAGCAATAGAAAGCATCGGTCTTCAACCAACTTTCATGCCTCCTCAGATCGGTAGGGTAGGGATATGATGGTTTCTAATTGTCAGTGTCTAGTGCACCACATAGACCACGGGGCATCCAATCTTATAGCATGATATCAGTTGGGAAAGAGCCAATGGTGGAAAACCAGTCCGCACGTTCGATCAGCATGCGGTAGTTAGAGGTGGTGGGTTGCATGCCTTAAGACTCGGTCATTAGATGACTTGAGCTGGGTTGCATGCCCTTAAGACTCGGTCTTAAGCTGAGATCAACTCTAACATTCTCCCCCTTGATCGAATGGCTTAAAACATAAGTCCACTCTTAACTTAACAACATTAGTCCACTCTCAGTAGGTAATGTGTTATAACGGTATAAATGCCACTATAACCTCAATACCTACAATATATGCCAATCCACTTTGATAGGATAAGCACTTAGACATAATGGGATATGGCCCTTTACTTAAGGTCCAATTGTGCAGTTTGTTTCCATAAATGTGCCAGAATCAAGATTTGAGATCTCAATTTGTCCCATAATAATAGGTTGCCAATTATCTTTATGCCGGCAAGATCTAATGGCAAACCTAAAGTAGGGAATCATCAAACTAAATGTATGCTCCACATCTTATAGCATGACACATGATACTTATATGGAGCATCAAACATAAGCATGAACATTAGAACATAATTCATTAACATAATCTTAGACATAATATAGCTGATGATTTCTAAATCTGGAATTCATCTTTCACAATGTCTTGAATTTAGTAGTACTATTTGACATGTTACTCGAGTAAAATTGCACTCATTAGGTAATCAATTTTGGATAAATAACAAATTACTTAGTCCTAAATCATAATACCTTACATGGATCAACAATATGTCACAACCCACTAATTAATGGTGCCGTGCGAAAAATACCATTTACAGAAGATCAAGGGCCCATAATGACTTGTGTATACTTAATGCTTATGAAAGCTGTTGCATGAATGAAACTAATTGCCCTTAACCATGACAGAGTAATTAATTACATTAAATATTAAGTACTCCATCAACGTATGAACTTTGGTATGAACATAATTCTCACTATGGACCAATCTTGGTGAAACATAATGTCCATAATCATACGAGACATCACCAAGATAATTTTCAAGCTTACTAGGAGAAAATAAATCATATGTCTTAAATACTGTTATTTATCTGCACATGTGTATGTATTTTTTAGAAGATTGAAGAAGCTGCTACTGCTGCCAATGCTCGTGTTGAGAAGGCAGAGAAGGCTGTGGCTGAAAGAGCGAAGGCTGAAGACAAAGTCCATGATCATCCAATTTAGTTAGTTTATTTTTTTAGAAGGGAGAGATGTTAAGTCAATTCTGATTTGTAATGTTGATACTTTAAGTGCCTTTTGTGCTGTGAACTCAGGATATGGTGGAAGTCGTACCTCTTTTGATGTCAAAATATAATGTTATTGTTGAACCAACTTTGTGGTTGGAGTATGTGACGAATAATCCTGATGCTTCTTTTGATCACTTCCTAAATAGTAAGCGTTAAAAAGTTTTATTAGAGATTGAAAATTTTCCTCTTTCTCTTTTTTTTTTTTGAAATTGAAGATGTGTACATGTATTTTTCCCAGAGACTGACGTGAACGGCGATTTTGAAGATTCAAATGAAAAAAATGTTTTGAGCGCATAATTGATTTCAGCGAAATAACGGAGGTTAGTTGAGATTGTGTTTTTGGAAATTTAAAATGAAATGAAAATTGTTTTGTGATATATTTGTTTTTCAGTCTTCTGGCTCTAGAGCTTCGTCATTTCCCAGGTCTGAAGATTTTGTTTGGATGAGGGCTGATGAAGTTTTGGATGAAGTTGTCAATGATTTGCTGTGCGAAGCTGCGAATGTTGTGTGGCTTCGGAAGCTAATTAGTTATTTTTTTTGTGTTGGTTTGTAAAGTATGTAATGTCTGTATTTTATTGTTTAGTTGTTGTATTCTTTTTAATGAGGTGAAGACTTTACTTATGAATAAGCTTTTAAAGCAAACATAATTCATTGCGGAGACTTTGACTCGTTTTAGAAATACGTTTTTGATTTTAAAAATATCGTCTCCCCCTCTTCTGAGCGAAGTAGACGCAGAGGCTTGATTAATTTCAGAAATGAGTTTTTGATTAAAAAAACGCCGTCTCCCTCTTTTGAGCAAAGTCGACGCGAAGACTTGGCTCATTTAGAAATGAGTTTTTGATTAAAAAAACGTCGTTCCCCCTCTTTTGAGTGAAGTTGACGTGGAGGCTGGGTCATTTTAGAAATTAGTTTTTGATTAAAAACGTCGTCCCCCCCTCTTTTGAGCGAAGTCGACGCGGAGGCTTGGTTCATTTTAGAAATGAGTTTTTGATTAAAAACGCCGCCCCCCCTCTTTTGAGCGAAGTCAACGCGGAGGCTTGGCTCATTTTAGAAACGAGTTTTTGATGTGAATGATCATGTGCTGCTTGCCTTGGCAAAGTGAGGTTGCGCTTGTTTCTTAGGATTGCAAGTTTTTCACTTATTGTGAACTGTAAAGTGTTGCTTGCCTTGGCGAAGTCAGCCTGTGCTTATCCCTTAGGATTGTAAGATTTTGACTTATTGTGAATAGTAAAATGCTGCTTGCCTTGGCGAAGTCAACCTGAATCTTTTTATTTTTTGATAGGTTATTGTTGAATGCTAGTGTTTTGCCAGTGTTTAACAATACCTATTTTCCCTATGTTGTGCTGATATGATTAAAAAAAAATATGTTATGCTGATACGAGTGTGATATTTGTCATAACTTTTCAGCTCTTTTCGTTTTTGGGGAAAATATGCTTTCATTTATATGATATGAGAATTACATGAAAAGAGTGCCTCGTTAAAAAACCACTCACCCTGTGAAGGGCTTTCTCCTGAGCGGAAAAAGTGTGCAACTCATTTTTGATTTATTGAAAGGAAAAACATTAATTTAAGGAAAGAAGAACTAATTATAAAACTATCTTAAGGGAAGTACTTGCGGAGCCCTTCTGCGTTCCAAGTGTGGCTTAACTAATTTCCCTTCATGTCTGCTAAGTGAAAAGAGCCTGGCTTGTTGCTTTTTGTGATGAGGTAGGGGCCTTCCCATTTTTGTTGAAGTTCGCCTACTGTGTCTTTGTTTCTCTTTCTTTTGAGCACGAAGTCTCCTAGGTGAAGCTCTCTTAGCTTAACTTTTTTTGTTATACCAAGGCTTGGTTTCTTTTTGATACTTTGAAAGATTTTCTATCACCTGCAGTCTTTCTTTTTCGAGCAGATCTTTGATTGTTCTTACATCTTCTTCTTGTATGATATGAACATTTGTTCTTGGTCCTTGGAATTTGATTTCTTCTGGAGTCATTGATTCTTCCCCCTAAAGTAATCTGAAAGGAGAAAATCCTGTTGATCTTGAAGTGTTTGTATTGTGAGTCCAGATTACTTTGGGTCGCTCGTCAACCTACTTTCCTTTTGCTAAGCCTACCAGGCATTTTGAAATTCCGGTGCATATGATTCCGTTTGCTCTTTCTACGGTTCCATTTGATTTTGGATGTCTGACTGATGCAAAACATAGCTCAATTCCCATAGATTGGCAATAGGATCTGAAGTCTTCACTGTCAAATTGTGTACCAACAATTATGTGTCTTGGAACTCCGAAACGACAAATGATGTTTTGCCATAAAAATTTCTTCATGGTGTGCAAAGACATGTTTGTTAATGGTTTGGCTTCGATCCATTTTGTTAAGTATTCGACGGCTACAATTGCGTATTGGAGGTTTCCTTCAGCTGTAGGCAATTTTCCTATTATGTCAATTCCCCATCTTGCTGGTGACCAGGTTGGTTCGATTGTTTGGAGATTTGAAGCTGGAGCATTTGATTTGCTTGTTGATATTTGACAGTTGTGGCAAATTTTAACTATTTCGCTGCTATCACTTTGGGCAGAAGGCCAGTAAAATCCTTGGCGAAATGCCTTTCCAGCCATGCTTCTTGGTCCTTGATGTGTTCAGTTGGCGGTCCTTATAGATCATTTTTAACTGCCAACTTATGCCTAAAGGGAGAGAAACTATCATACTTTAACACATAGACATATGCTATTAACAGAGTTCCACTTGTACCCTAGTGTTTATGTTTTTGCAGGATTTATGGTGAAACAAGTGGAAGTGCACAACACCAATTGGAAAGCGTAAAGGAGAAATGTGAATTCAGAGAATGCGCAACCAAGAATAACAAAGAAGCCCACCTTTATTACAAATCTAGGCCCATTCGTAACCATAGGAGAGGTCTAGGCCCAGAGGAGAACCAACCACGCGAAGGCGGCGGCCAAACGGGCCCACCAGGGAACCGACCGGTCCCGGGGGCGGCCGCCCCCTGGTGGGGCCTCTCGGGCCCAGTTTTCTTCTGGCTGTTGTAGGGCGGTTCCCCAAGGACGGTCCCACCTACGATCAACACAGATGGAAAGTGGAAACCGCCCTTTGAAGGTCGGTTTGGGTCCTTCCATGTGGGGATGATCCTTTTGCATAGATCCCCCTCCTCTCAAGCTATAAAAGGAGGCCTCCTCTCTACACCTATTCATCAATGGATTCACCAACACAAGAGGTCACAATGTAGAGAGGAAGAGCAAGCTCCATTCCATTAGCTTCTAGCTAATTTAGTATAGGGAGTGAGAGAGGGTCAAGAGCTGGAGAAAGAGCGGAGTCGAAGCAGTTCTGCCTCTGGGTGGACGAAGTGCCGGGCTTGTCGGCTCTCGATCCAACTTGTACCTCTACGATCGTCTAGCTACTTGAAGTAAGAAGTTCGTGTTCAACTTTGGTTTGATTCATTAAGCATGTTACTTTCATAAAGCTACTTGTTTGTGGGATCGTCGTTCGTCCTTTGGACGGATGCTCTAGTAAGAGGACTCCTATACAGACGGATGTTCCTGTACGCCGCTAGAGTAGTAGTTGCCTTCGTAGACGTGGTGTCTAGGTCGGAGTCTACCTTCGTATGTTGCGCGCGCCCACGGGCAAAGGGGTAGGTGGCAGGTGGTGACAGCCCTGTCCACTCGTACTAGCATCCCACACGTTCGGACGCGGAATTGCGCTGATACTGGTATCGCCTGGCAGACCAGGTGCGTCAGTGGGCCTGAAGCAAGCAAGTAGTGGGGAAGTTTCCATCGCTTATATGCATTTGACCTTAGAAGAGCCTCTCTACCCAAGCTATCCCTTCCGTCTCTTCTGAGTAAACTAGTTTAAGAGACTAAGTACAAAGACCGTTCCTCTGGGAAATTACGATACCCTGAATACTTCCGGGTGAAGGCTACAACGGTACTTCCGTGCGCTTGCGGACTTTTCTGCTGACACTAAGAAGTGCCAAGAAGCTTTCTGGCGCCGTTGCTGGGCAATGATTGTTGTATTTATCTCCGAACCTAGTTCACCCGTGTATCCTTGTGTTTTATAAAAAAAAATCTTTTATCTTTTCTTTTTATAAAAACAAAATATTCCTTTTCATTCGATCCCTTCACCATGAAGCCAGCTCCAAATTCAAAATTCTTCTGCTTCAAAGGGGGAGTTCTTTGAACCACATTCTTTTTCAAAACCAAAGTTTCTATCCAGTTATGAACTCCACAGAAGATTCAAAGCTATGGTTCGGACAAAACCCTTTTTTGGTCACGACAATAAAAATTCTTTTGACCACTTGCAAAAATTCGAGGAATTGTGTTCATGCCTAAGCATTCCTGGCATGACACAAGAAATTCTTAAGTGGAAGTTGTTTCTGTTCTCCATCAAGGGGAGGCAAAACAACGGTACACTGATGCCGTAGAAAGTGCGAATAGAGAATGGGATGAACTTAAGATCAAGTTTTATCTAGCATTCTTACCCATATCTCGTATCGCCGCTCTACCAAGGGCAAACCTCGATTTTGAGCAAAAAGAGAAGAAGTCCATAGGTGCAGCCTAGGCCAGGTTTACAATGTTTATACATGCTGACCTAGACTTGTCTTTATCCGATAATGTGCTTTTGCATATCCTTTGTTTGGATCTAGACATAGATGTGCCCTATGCTTTGACATAACCGTTAGAGGGCCGTTTTCATAAAAACCATGACGGAATAGAGGAAAATCCTTGTTTGCATCCTAGAGAAGCACGCTTCTCCCGTCATCATACCCAAACCCCTCCATACAAGGGCATGTCAAGTTCTGAAGAGCCCTCAGCAGCCGAATCCTTCCCTTGCCACCCTTCGATTCGTCTGTTGAGCCCTCACCCGAACCATGAACACCGAAGGAAGGAATGTTTTATCCTTCGGAGTTCGCTATCAAAATTCGAGGATTATGGCAAAACTTCGAAACATTTCTTGGCACAAAATTCTAACATTTCTTAGGAAGTCTCCCCTAATGCTGAGTCATCCAAAGTACGGTTGTGGCTTGTTGGAAGTGAAACGTTCTTCTGAAAAAATTCATATTCTTTCACCTCCCACAACCATGTCTTTCTCATTAAGGGGGACTTCTATGAAAGCCCTACACAACCTCACAGTTGGGACTACTTTCATTCCAACGGAAACCCTTTTAGGGCGATATGCCGCTAGTCCCGACCGATAAACTTTTCAGAAGTCCATCCGGACTCATCTTTGAGTTTTGTGGGATTGTTAGGGTAGTGCTATTGGAAATTAACGGAACCGAAGTTTCTTATACTTCCTCATCTATGCCATCCTCGATTTTGATCTTCTCATAGGGCACCCTCTTGAAAATCTCATTTATATATATAAAAAAAGAAGGGAGCCCCGATGAGAAGTTTGAAAGTTTTGCTCCTGCCAGCCATAGCACTTGCTCGAAAACCTAAAGGCGAAGCAAAGCTACTTGTTCGAGTATGCGAATCCTTCTACTGCGCCCTTGCTCGAACAAGATGCATGTCCCTCTGGCCATCAAGAACATTGTTCTCGATAATGGTCAAGGTTAAGTGATCATCCTCCATGATATGTCTTTTGAGAATGAAAACTTCCGTGCCACGGACATGCCCAAAGCAACAACTCTGGAGCCAAGAAGGGACCGCTAACAAGCATGGCTTTGAGGTCCCTCACGTTTCATGCTCAAGGTCTCCAGAGTTTGTTTCGCTTCGGACCACCTGCTTCTACGAGGATCTCACAACCATCTCTTGATTCTAGTTGTTCAACTTTTTGAGAGAATGGTTGTGAATGCTTATGTTTGTCATGAACATTGCAAATCCTATAGTAGTACGATGGTGCGTACCTTGCAGCTTGAATATTAATGCCTATGATTGGTGGTAAAGCTGGGAACTACACCACCATTGATTGCTGCAAGAAGAAGTTCCCACAGTCAAGCTTAAGACCATAAATTAAGCACTACCGGAAGATACCCCGGATTATCCTTAATATATATATTTTATTATTATTATTATTATTATTATTATTATTATTATTATTACTATTGTTATTTTCAAAAAAAAAATATATCTTCTTTAAATGGTGAGGGCATGTTGTCAAGTTAGTATGCACCTTCGGGTATGTCGCTAACCATTTCAGGAAAAATTAAGAAGAACTCGGGTCATATGATGCTTGATGACATGGAACGACATCAACTACAAAAGCTTGATGCACTCCTAGGTAATGGAACACACTCGTAAGAAGGCCCTAACTCTGCACTTGACTTTTATGCAAAAGTCCAAGTGTGAGGGAGGACGGTGAGAAACCCAAGTTCCATGCACACCAAAGGGGCATTAAAAAAATTATGATGAAGATGTCAGCCTCGCCTTAAAAAAAGAGAAGAAAAATGAATGAAAGAAAAAAAAGAAGAGAGATGAGGGAGACTAAAAAAGAAGAAGAAAGAGAACTACGAAAAAAGAAAAAAAAGACTGGGATTCTCCCTCTTCTGAACCTTTACTAGTATCATCAAGGCCCATGGCCCATGCGCATTGATGTGTGTGTGGGCTGGCTTCAGAGATCACTTGAGCAGAACCATCATGCTAGCTGCAACAACAACTTCAATGCCTCATACATATATGTTGCCGGTACATATACTCAGGTACAGGAATAAGTGTGGGGGAGATCTCTCAAGCATACCTAACACACCTTCAAGATCTCCCCTGCACAACACCGAGTGACTCATCACGCAACAAGGACAGGACACATGACTTCCATAAACCTCCTTCATCTTCAACGGTGGTTTGTGCAACACCTCTCTCACTCCTTTGACCAACCATGACTCCATGCATATCTTGGATCACACTTCATTTAAAGATTCTAAAAAAAACACAACAAAGGGGAGTCATGGTCACAATATTCCTTTTAGTTAGAAGCTTGCATGAGTTGTTCCTCCTACATTTGTCGTGTATGCGAGTCACTAATATGCAGGGACTTGCTACACGACGACATGCTACTAAAAGTGATGGACTCCAACCCACGCCTTGGTAGTCACCTGAGATGGAAACCGAGCCATCACAGCGACAACTCTGATGCTTCATCCAAACATGCTATTGGTACACACATTCAGGTATGTCAAGGTAATGTTGACCAACTCATTCACTCATATTTGTCTCTATGAAAATATAATATCATGCTCTTCCTCTGTTCATGCCATATGCTCTGAGTTTGGGTGTATTCACATGAGTACACTTGTGGTACATCCATAGGCTTTTTAATTTAAGCATGGTGCTTAGGTTAAACTAGCCTTCTTTAATCAAAATTGTGACATGGTGTTGCATTTTGATTAATGAACTTTGAGTTGTTATCATGAATAATGGAAGAAATTCATGTTGGAGATAAATCAAGGCATGCCTTTCTTTGCTCTCTTATCCTAGCCTTGTTTGAGTTTGAATAGATTGGCTGAGCAAACTTCTGACTAGGTTCCTTTGTTCAAAAATCTGTCTCCGTTGAATGATTCTTGGTTATCTTGTCATATTTTCTTTCTCTATGCTAGTAAGTTTTGGATTGGAAGTGTTGGTCCTACATCCTTTTAACTAAGCATGGTGTTTAGTTTGAAGCTGGGATGTGAGATCATGCCTCTATAGGATTTTTAATGTAAGCATGGTGCTTAGATTCTTAAGCCTACTTGACAAATTAGACGTGGTGTCTAGTTTGATCTTGGAACCAAAGCTGCTAGCATAGATTTTGGTTAATCTTATGGACTAACCCCTTGCAGAAATTTATCAACTCCATGAGGGTAAGTCTTTAGATGACAGCAGAGACAAGTATTTCTTAGGTGAACCTTGAAAAGAAAAAAAATATATTGATAAATAAAATCTTGAAGAAAAAGAGTAATTTATCTTTCAACCCCAAGTTTTGTTGTCTTGTTATCTCAATACCACCATAAAAACAAGCTTGGGGGGAGCTTCCTAGCACGCTCAAGAGAGGCCACGAACTGCACATCAAGCTAAGGCACCACCGATTAGCGGCACCCCCAGGTGAAACACATTGGTAAGTCAAAAGCAAGCTTGGGGGAGGGCTCCCACAAAGGTAACATGTATCTCACATTTCTTTTTAAAATTCTCCAACTTAAAAAAGGTGAGATATGTTCTCCTCTCTCATATGTGTTAAGATGT
This sequence comes from Eremochloa ophiuroides, assembly GCA_038502445.1. Lineage (NCBI taxonomy): Eukaryota > Viridiplantae > Streptophyta > Magnoliopsida > Poales > Poaceae > Eremochloa > Eremochloa ophiuroides. Next base: position 36,561,691 of record JAHLJS010000004.1, read on the forward strand.
ATTAGTTTCTACCCTTGTTGAAATGATGAACAGTTGCTCTGTCTTATGTTTCACCTGTACCCATTTTATAATCGAGCTTTCTCTAAGGTTTGGGTTTATCAGCTAAAAATGTCTCATCCTAAAAACTTGGGTTAATGGGTTGCACATGCTTAATCTTGTCTAAGTTATTGCCTGATATGATATGGTGACATGGGCTGTGCTATGACTTTGTTCTGAGCGAAACTTGACATCTGGGGTTTTATTTTCGAAAACATTCAAAAACAAAAGTTCCTCAATGATTATGAAATACCTACCAAGGCCATATGACATGTTTCAATTATGCAAACCCTTTAGTCATATGCTGCTTGTGGAACATTGAGTTAGTTCAAATTGTTGTGACCTAAGTGAGATTATGGTCATACACCCATGATTGAGATTCACATGCACCCACCAGATAAAGCCAACTCTCACCCCGAGAGTTGCGCACAACATGCACCCATCCATCCACCAAAAATATGCCAACTCTTTCCCTGAGAGTTGCGCACTCTTCCACCAAATAAAAATGCCGACTCTTACCATGAGAAGCCGCGCATTCATTTTTCACCATATAATTACTCCTCGCATTCCATCATGACATCTCTCCAGCCAAAGTTCTTCAAATACTAACAAGAGATATGGGTTATGCTTAAAAGAAAAAAAACAAAAACCATGCCAAGGGGCATGCAATAAACAAACGGAAAAAAAGTTCCAAGTACCCGTTCAAAAAAAAGAAGAAGAGAAAAATAATAGTATGGATATTTGATCTTATAACCCATATCCCTCAAAAAAGTTTCATTCCATCCAATATAGGAGAAATTCATGATGCATGGAGTGCCAAAATATTTAGAAATTAGGATTCCACCATCTTCATGCTCTACACACTGGCACATCTCAATCAAAGTATATGACTTGTATCTTCTTGTGGTTCGGTTTTTGACTTAGCTATATATGTGATGCAAGTATGGCCACCTTTATACCTGCCCAAAACTCCACTCATAAGCCTTAGTGGTGGGATATGAAAGGCAACATTACAATGCCATTGGTGAGGTATTCATACACTTTGAGCGATCGAGAGAATCATTCGAGGAACTTACATTTCTTTGCAAAAATTTTCAAAACCTCCGGAAAGATGGTTCATCTTGGGATGAATGATAAGCAATGTCTATGAATCTGTTCAGTCTTGCAATCGCCCAAGACTTGAGATGGCTAAAAGGCCCCATTTGTTTCAAGATAATAGCAGGGTGGATAGCATGCTGATTTATTCAAATTATGGTGGAAAACTTTGTTATAAACTTGGTACATTTGAAATATGATCGACATTGTAGCAACTCCTGATCAACAACCATACTTAGCTATTTGCTCGGGACGAGAAAAGGTTAAGCTTGGGGGTCTTGTTGGCGGTCCTTATAGATCATTTTTAACCGCCAACTTATGCCTAAAGGGAGAGAAACTATCATACTTTAACACATAGAAATATGCTATTAACAGAGTTCCACTTGTACCCCTAGTGTTTATGTTTTTGCAGGATTTATGGTGAAACAAGTGGAAGTGCACAACACCAATTGGAAAGCATACCAAGAATAACAAAGAAGCCCAACTTTATTACAAATCTGGGCCCATTCGTAACCATAGGAGAGGTCTAGGCCCAGAGGAGAACCAACCACGCGAAGGCGGTGGCCAAACGGGCCCACCAGGGGATCAACCGGTCCCGGGGGCGGCCGCCCCCCTGGTGGGGCCTCTCGTGTAACAGAACCGACCAATTTATACGAGCACAAGTACAGCAACAGCTGTTTTCCCATCTATCAAGCCACACTTGAGCCAATATAAACCCGGTAGTCCATGAAATCTCGAAGGATTTCAAACTTTTATACAGCACTTACCCAAGGATCGCAGAAACTCAGCAGCACATATACACATGATACATAGATTCGGACATAGTTCAATTACATCAGAGTACAAGATAGACTTTACATAAAAGTTCGGTTGCGGAAACGAAATAGATTTACACACACTTAAGTTCATCATACAGTGCCAAGTGCCGACCAGTCACAGCAACATAGATGAGATAGATAACATGACCTTGCACAAGGTCTAGTCTTCCTCTCCCGAAGGATAGAAGTAACTCTTTTAGACAACGAAGTATTCCTCCTGCAACATTGGGAATAAAACCCTGAGTACTCAAATGTACTCAGCTAGACTTACCCGACAGGAAGTAAATAAAAAGATTCTCAAGGATATGCAGGCTTATTTGGTGGAGCTCAGAGGATAGCAACATTTTGCATAAAAAGCATTACTACAGTAGTTCCTCAGCTTATAAATTTTAGATATGGTTTAGCTTCGATTTCAGTTAAGCTATTAAGCTAAGGTTTGCAGCTATACTAAACGATCACTTGATATTATAGCAAACAATACAATCATATGATTTCCGATATCCACAGATATCAACCTCATCTCACCATAATCAATATGTTCAAGTTGTTAACCTCTACCTCACCAGAAGATCAGTTCAGTTTCTCACTAACCAGGAGAGATGGCGATTCGAATCGATTGTACCAGCTGGCAAATATGCCAATCACAAACCTTGTCAGCCTGATCAGTGGCTTCTTGGGTCACCGTTAGATCTTTCTGAGTCATATTATATCGCGAGCTTGGCGGGGACCATATTCTCGGAGACAAACCCACTTACAGGAAGTGCAGGTCCCTGACCTGACTATGGCAAAATGGTGTCTCCGCACATCCTTCCTACCTCCAGAATATGTCTATCCATGTCACACCAATTCTCGGCTCAGAAAGAACTACTCGGCTTCGCGGTCAGAACGACTTATCTGGCCAGCTATGTGACGACGTCCTTCAATCTGAACTGATGTCGGGTGGCCTCAGTCCTAGTCGGCCACAAGCAGCACCGAAGATAGCATGACCTCAACCATGTCATGCGGCTCCCCGCTACCTAGCCTTGATTCTCTCATTATCATTGTGGCATGGTAGCACATATAGTCAACCATGTAAAATCCATCCCCATCAGCAATAGTCACCACCTATGCTCGCGAAGGACAGGAAATCCCTCGACTTCTACCGGTCTAAGCATGGCTAAGCATAAGATCGAACCCATCCCTTGTCTAGTAATAGTACCAGGATCATATGTAGAGTGGACAAGGTAATTATGCAACAACGGTATCAACCAACTCCTATACTTAAGTGCACAATCATACGATTTAAGAAAGACAGGTGCATTTATAAAAAGAGATTGGTGGAGGCTTAGGGATGTTCCGGGGCTTGCCTGAGATTCAACACTAAGTCAGCGTTTGTTAGATGACACTCGTTCGATGAGCATCTCCCATCCAAGCACTCGATTAGTCCTTTCATCTTCATGATTAGTCCACTACACCGTCTTGTGGTTAGTTCCATCATCATGTCCTTCGCTCCATGTGTTCACCTATCGTACCTAAATGAGATGCACAATGCACATGTTTGAATAAAAGGAAGTAATACAAGGCATGTTAATCTACCATCACTGAACCATAAGCTAACAATCACAACAAGCAAAGCAAAGTCAAAGCAATCATAATCCCGCACATGAAGTTAATGGGCAGCAGGATAGCAAGCACAAGATTTAACCATAAGTCAAGCTATACACATCCAACCAGGGTGATATAAGCCTTTCTAAAAAGCTATTGAAATTTCTATAACTTTTCTATTATCATCTTAAGATGATTCGATACATATAAAGGTCAAACAACACATTGAAGGCAGCTCTGTCCAAACTTGGTCAGATTCTGCCCTCACACTTTAAATAATCATAACTACGGATCTAGACCATCAAAAGGGATGATTCCAAACAATTTGGAAAGCCAATGAAATCTACTACAACTTCTTTATTATCACCAAGAGGTGATTCAAAGCATAAATTGGTCAAACAAATCAAACATTCAGGTCTGCACCAAAAACAGGCAAAACTTGACAGCAGACTTCTAAAATCTATAACTTCTAAACCATCAGGCCTATGACCATGAAAATTTAGGACAAGTTATACAATGAAGTTAGCTATAGCTTTTGTATAGAACACATTTACATGCAACATCATTTTAATGGAGAAAACACCACAACAACAGGGACTACACATGCAGCCATTTTCGGCAGGAATATAATTAAGTTGTTTGTTTGCTTTTAAATCATTGACACACATATATAAGCTAATTAATTAACTCCAAATAACATAAACATGATCATATAAGATTCATCTCAGACCAAAGAATATCAAGGCATCACAAGAAACATGCATGCATTCACTTGTCTTTAATTATTCACTTATTCACTCACTACTGCATAAAAACCCATTATTTAATTATTTAAGTTATATGGTAAACATCTCAAATGGAGTTGATATTTTCATGAGAGATAAATAAATATAAATCATGACCAATGTAAAATTTTCACATGTTCAGGTTGTATAATTTAATTATTACAAAATACACAAATCTATAATGCAATAAAGCATTGGAGAGCAAGTTAAATCTAAAACATCACCCTTTCAGTAGAAACATGGCCATATTATTGTTTCTCAGGTTACTACAATATCATACGAGGATAGTGGAACACCATTTTCAATTTTTACACCTATATATTATTTATAATGCATTTAAATCGACTTAATATGCACCAAAGAAGATAAATCAACAACTCAGTCATACCTGTACTATAAATCATGAAATTTTAACCATACATTACACATCATACAGAGAGTCTACAATTAAATTTGCATGCCATTCGGAGGAATACAAATCAAGATACAAAAATAATAACCAAATCAGCCATTTATTTTCTATTTAATAAGATTAAACCAAAACTCCATAAAATTAGTAAACAACCTACATGTTTTATATTCTTAGGAGCTAGTACATGTTATTAAGAGACTAACAAAATTGGAATCACTAGTGTTGGACTTATATTTCTCAGGATATGGCTAAAAGCAAGTTAATTGATTCCCTAAACCACTTTTTAAGAACTGTTTTCTACAGCACAACAACACAAATAACATATCATATATTCCAGATCTAGCATGCAGAGCACTTCACCATGAATCTAACAAAATAAGCTTCACTATTTTTGGAGATCCCAAACTACAGATATGGACTTTACAAAATAAATCACAAATCTGAACATTTGGAGCAGAAATGAAACACGCGGGCCCCACATGTAAGAGATAGAGGGGCTTCTTCTTCTTCCTCCGGCTCGCTCGAGCAGAGCAGAGAGGGAGGCAGCCATCGACGGCCTCGGCCGGCTGGCCTAAGCCAGCGGCATCTCGGCAGCGGCGGTCAGAGGCCACGGCTCCACAACGGTAGACCCCGTCGCGGCTTTGCCCGGCGCCTGGCAGCAGCGAGCGCTGCAGCAGCACGGCACAACACAGCTCCATGGCGAGCTGCTCCGGCGACGGTGGCTGCCACGGCGAGGAGGAGCGACCTGCCGGCCACAGCACTCGACGGAGAGAACGCGGAGATGCTGTAGGAGGATGCAGGGCGACGGCAGCGCTGCAACTCTACTCCGTGCGGCCGCGGCAGAGCTTCAGCTTGCCTGCAATGGCGGCCGAGCTCTCTGCTCGCGCTCCGAATGGAGGGAGGCGAGCGAGAGGGGGCGAGCAGGAGGGCGCAGAGTGAGGAGGAACTCGCAGGGGCTCTCCAAATCGCCAAAGAATGCAGACTGGAAGGGTGGAGGAGGTTGCAGGCGTAAAAAATGGAGGTGGAGCTCTGGTCCATGCTCTCCACGCGTCCTCCTTTGCAGACACGTGGCGGGCAACAATGTGGCGATATTGGGCGGCCGGTCCTGGCATATTCCATATAGATTCGGAGCTGATGCCCTGTACAAAAGTTGTTCCAGAACTGATGATCTGCAATTTATATTAAGGACGCTCGGCTGTTTGACCACTGGTTTAGGAGATAATGATGTCCCAATTTGAGAGTATCAGCAGCTTAATTACGGTCAAAGATTGAGTGGCAAACCTTGTCAAACGGTGTCGGCTTAACCTCAACCTTGGATATGTTGTGCCCTGATAAATTCCCTTCAACTTCTATATTTGGTCCAACTTGAGTTGCTTAACAAAATTTGAAGAAAGCAACAGTCATTGCAAAAGGGGTAGATTACAGACTTAGAAATATTTAAAGTCCTGAAATCAGCTTTTCCTCTATCTTGTATCCACTGTTTGAGGCACTTAGAGGTTGAATCATGACTTGGTCCAGAAATAACATTTGTTGTACTCCAAAAGATATTCAACCTTTATTAAAGGTCAAACTTCATATCTTCCTCAGAAGTATAATTTCCACTTTGGTCAAAGCATTGTAATTAGAGAGCTCAAAGTAGATGTTTAGGCCATTAAAGGTATTTTCTTGGCATTTTCTCAACATGAGTCCTTCATGACTTTTGTTGTAGAGTTCAAATAGAGTTGTTTGGTCAAGGTTGCAAGATTTGATTGACTTGCATGCTCATCTTTCCTAAATCAATAAATCCAAACAAGCATATGATTTGCTATTTCAAGTGGATTCTTGATTTGGATCTTTATAAGACTTCTTCCAATAGTCATGGTAGATGGAGATGAATGTGAGACAGTGATCAAGATCATTTATTGACTTAACTTGGTTAGGTCCACACTCGCTGGTTAGCTCATGACTAACACCTGGGGTGTTACAGCCTTCCCCCCTTAAAGGAATCTCGTCCCGAGATTTGGAACGTAAAAGCTTTCAAGGGTAGAGAAGCATGTCAGCCCCTTTTCCAAGGCGGTGCTAGTACGAAGCTACTTAAAAATTCTATAGCACTCATAGGCATGGGTGATCACCTCATGGCTCATGAAAATGTACGGACGGCAAAGGTTTGTTGAGTCGTTACTCCAAGATATCATGTACTTCCATTTACCTTGATGCAAATGCAAGAGAGATCATTAAGGATAGGACAACTTTTTGATCATTCAAGAATTCTTAGTAGTTGACTCTTGTTTGAAGAATTTTCCTTCATTGATTTCTATGAAGCATTGTTACTTTGGGAGGAATCCAAGACAACACATCTAATTTGGGAGGAACCCAAGACGAAATGCCCTAATTAGCACTCTTGGTATGAGGGTGTGATTTGGAGTGTCCAAGAGTAGTTTTAGAACATCTGTTTCCCTAGAGGATATAGCATATACCACCATTTTCATGTGGCATGAGATCATAGACGAGGCGGATATTTGCTGAGCTGAGGAAATCGGCTAACCAACATCCAAGATTTATGTGTATTGTAGAGGCCAAATTATTGAAATGCAGACTGATGGAACGCTACATAAGGTTCCATGTGTGCAGTTTTCTTTTCCCTATGGCAACACGGAATTATCTAAGGCTGTTGAATGAACAGTAAATGTGATAGCTGATTCTGTTTGTTCACTTCCTCGGTATCCATTAGTTAGGAGAACTATTATATCCAAGTGCCAACAACCAGGTGACATGTGTCTGATGCAACTTCTTGATAACTATTGTTGTAAGGAAAACACTAATAACAGTAGCCATTTCTGACAAGATCCTTGAAAACAAAACATGTATGCTCTCAATAACTATTCCAAGATTTGATTAATTCTTTCTGATTAGCCTGAGGTATGCTATGCTGAAGATAGGATAAACTCTTGATTGATTTCATGATGTACATGGAGTTTTCTTTCACTCAGTGATAGCGGCACAGAGGACATTGAGTGACAAGTGCAGGCATACAGGTATGTATGGATACAACTCTGTCTCTTCCAAAACACAAGATTCTGGCAGGCATTTATTTGAGGAAGGGTGATTCTTGTAGATGCTTCCGGAAATAAGCTATAAACTCCAGTTTCACGAGCTGAGGCAATGGACTGAGGTACAACATGTAGTTGCAAGTTTTGTGCAATATGCAACTCTGCATACTCAGTTGCACGATAGTCGGTCCAGACAAACATGAATTGTGCAGATTGATGGGACGGACCACAATTTCCTACATGGAATCAAAATCATTTTATATACAAGGAAAAACCGATGTGCAAATCCAAACTCATGTCTTCTCATTTGCAGCTGAGAATAAACAACATTGAAGCGAATTGGCAGGTTTGATGAGGTTGGTTGTCAAGAGTGTTTATCCTCAAAGTTAAGTGTTTATTCACAAAGTTTGAGAAGCAGTCCTCTACCAACAACTTGAGTATAACTTTTCTTTGTGATCTGGTTGTAGGTCAACAAAACCAACTTGTTGAACTACTTTTGACAATGGGTAAACCTTCTTATTTTGCATCAGCAATCCAAGATCTTAGGGTTTCCAAATAGAGATCTGAAATATGTTGTTTGACATAATTCAACTTGTCTTCACTTCACACTTACATGAGTTGAGTGGGTAGAACACCATGACCGATCAAGAATAAGGGACTAATTACAAATGTCCTTTTTGTTTTTCATCCAAAGGCGTATCAAGCAGGGCACTTGAGTGCACTTACATGTATTATGGCATTGACCGCATCTATCGGTGTGTCTTTTGTAGCTCTTTGCTAGGCTAAAACCATAGTTTGCACTATCTGAGTGATTGTCCAAGATGGAATTGGCTTCATTATAGCAGGGTCTTGGAAGTGAGAGTACCACAAACAGTACCAATTGGCTTATAGGTTTCTTGTATAGCATTGTTCTATGAGACATGGCCTTCAAAAACGGGGTTAATTACTTCTTTATACCCACGGGGACATACTTGTTAGCATGAAACAACACTTCTTGATAGAAATCTATTCAGCAATTTCAGGCATCCATTTCTTCATGTCAGACAAACTGATCCAATTGGGCAATACATTGCTCACATGAGAGAGCGAATGAACAAACTCCTGCATTTCTTCAGCAGAGGAAACTATCTCATCGAGCAAAAAGTGATATTGGGTCGGTCTTGCTTTTTCCCTCTCACGAGAATCAAGTACACTTTATTACTTACCTGCAGACTATTCCTCACACTGGGGTAACTAGTTAGTTGTCCCTAAAAAGGCTCTACGTCTTCAGCTTCTGTAGCAAATGGTTGCAGATGATATACATGCACATGGTCACCACAGTCAGCAGACATGAAGCAACACATGATAAGATTGATCTTAACTGTATGATCATCATGCAAACGGACATTGAGCCGAGATGGAAATTTTTGAACTTGTTGGCAACCTATCAGGAACATATCATATCTTGCTGACTATTATTGACTGATACTTGTCCAACGTTAATGTTCATGTGCTCTTTCAATCCAACTATATTGGCATATGGTGCTTGATGTTCTCGGTAGATCATGACAGGTTCTTTGTTTACCATTTCTTGTAGTCTGTTAATGTTGATGTTAGTGACTTGCTCTTCAAAGGTCATTCTCTTTGTAACTTCTGAAGGAAGCTCTACTATACTTGATCCAACATACGTACCTTCTGATCGAACATCAGATGATAGATTTAGTAGAGACTTTGCAAAATAGATTAAGGAACATGGGGATGGATCAATTTGATTTGGAGACACCTTCAAAGATATATTTGGGAAAGTACATGGAAGATAACACATTGGTATTGTTTCATAGTGGATTACGATTAGAGACCGTGATACCAACGCGCAACCAGCAACACAACCATGTGCCGGCCGGTCCACAAGGAGGCTTCCAGGTTCCATCGTGGCACCATCAGTCATTAAGCATAACACCACTATCAAACATAACTAGCAAGAAATCTTACGAGGCATGGATAAATTTAGGAGAATTCTACAAAAGATAACACATCGGTGTAGTTCTTGCAAATAGCACTACTTTGTGTGCGCCCCCACAAATAGGCTCTTGGTTTCGTCTCTGCATCATCAATCGCGGATCATAAAAACACTACCGATCATACAACCAATAAGGAAATCCCACGCGGCAAAAATAGATTATGCAAGGATAACATTACATAGAGGAAGGTCAACAAACAAGGATGACCTACAAGGTTAAGAGCCAACAAGAGTATGATTTAATGATGAATACATGAGTTAGAACGTAAATTGGTTACCAAAATAACACGGTATGAGACTTTGCTTCAGTCCCAAGTGGTTTTTGTGTGACTACCATGGGGATTATGAGATCCATGATTTGCAAGAGATTAGATACAAGGAGGGAAAATCATGAGACAAAGATTGACACTCTAGAGACATGTGAGAACCATAAACAACAACATGGTTCATGCAACCAAGCGGATACACAATTCCTAGATTTAGTTGATAGAGCATCAACATGATCAACAAGTAAGAATGTAAAAATGGTGGGGAAGGAGGGATTTAACTCACACAAGATGCTTTTCTTCAGGTGAGTAACAAGGATATGGTTCTAGATAGGAACATGGCATAAGAGAATTATAGGTTAGCTACCAAGAATAACCAACATGAGATTCTTTAATTCCACATGCATCTTGTATCTATCAAGAAACCTTCAGACCATCCATTTGCATGAGCTTGTGTACGATTAATTAGTACCATAAGACTTTTACTGATCAACATCGCTAGGCTTTTGGTGAGAGTTAGAGAAAACAAAAAGATCAGGGAATAGGTTCAATGCATGATTTATGAGATTGAATTTACCAAAACCATAACATGACCCATAATGAAAGATTACAAGGCAACTTCTGGATAAGCTGAAAAGAGGTCTAAATCCAACGAACACGATATAGGCAAGCTTTACAAACTGAAACCAGAACATTCTCTTGATGTGGAGATGACTGCTGGAAACAAGGAACAGATTGGATAAAATCATTTGTAGATGTGATTGATTGGGCATAACCTGATTTCCAAGGAAAAGATTACAAGATCTAAATTAAGAAAGATCAAGCAATTATCATGGCATCTAGAAAGAGTAGAGGAGACAATCCACATTGGATTTGGGTAAGGCTCTAGTTGAAAGAAGATGCAGGCATGGTTCCATAGATCTTGAACGAGAACATATGACAACCATAGGCTAGCATTAGAGAAAACTTAGGTGGGTCTATTGTGCCAAATGAAAGACCTACAGGCTGAATTGATTTAGTCTCTGACAACATTTATGGTTGAAAAACATTTATAGAGGCTACTTAAAGGTTTAACAACTATTTGGTTTTCAAAACAAGCAAGGAAGAGAGGCAGTCACAAGTTGAAAACCTAATAAGGCTATTCAGACAACATAGAACAAGGATGAGAGAAGCATATTTGTGCAACAAGCAACAATCACATGATGCAACAATCATGATGTATGCTCGTCCTATTCGTTCTCACTCAGTTGCCTATATAACAAGGCAAATATGTTCTATGTCGGTGGCATAACATACGTACTCTCTCGGTATATAGCTAGTCGTTAACTACCATATACGCATTTGAGGTTAGCGTACCTGCAGAAGATTCATTTCAGCCCAACCCCACATGTATGCATGGCAATAAGAAGCACTTTTTGCCAGAAATGCTCCCATGAGCACTTGCGACCCTAGAAAGTAATTACACCACACAGAGATACCTCCATAAGTACATATGGACAACATGTACTTACTTCAGTAATTAATAAGCACTCCCCTTAGATCGACGATTGTTCGATCATGCTCTCACATCTCACCCTACCTCATCCGAAGTGTCACATTTGGCCCGTCTTCACCTTACCTGGGCGTCGATAAAAAAAATGAAACAAAGGCAATAAGAAGCACTCAAAAACATGATGCAATTTCCCCCAAGTTAGTAGTTACATAAGCCACCTAATAATCCTTATATGGGCTATAAGACTTGGTCCTTGGCACACTTAGTTTGTATAACCCTTTGTTTAAAACACCTACATGTAGCTATAAGTTGGCAATTAGTTTTGCAAACTTAAAGCTTTTTATTTTCAAATACTCATGTGACGGTACATGCTGAATTTTTGCTCTGATACCAACTATAACAGAACCGACCAATTTATATGAGCACAAGTACAGCGACAACTGTTTTCCCAGCTATCAAGCCACACTTGAGCCAATATAAACCCGGTAGTCCGTGAAATCTCGAAGGATTTCAAACTTTTACACAGCACTTACCTAAAGATCGAAGAAACTCAACAGCATATATACACATGATACATAGATTCGCACATAGTTCAATTACATCAGAGTACAAGATAGACTTTACATAAAAGTTCGGTTGCGAAAACGAAATAGATTTACACACACTTAAGTTCATCATATAGTGCCAAGTGCCGACCAGTCACAGCAACATAGATGAGATAGATAACATGACCTTGCACAAGGTCTAGTCTTCCTCTCCCGAAGGATAGAAGTAACTCTTTTAGACAACGAAGTATTCCTCCTGCAACATTGGGAATAAAACCCTGAGTACTCAAATGTACTCAGCTAGACTTACCCGATAGGAAGTAAATGAAAAGACTCTCAAGGATATGCAGGCTTATTTGGTGGAGCTCAGAGGATAGCAACATTTTGCATAAAAAGCATTACTACAGTAGTTCCTCAGCTTATAAATTTTAGATATGGTTTAGCTTCGATTTCAGTTAAGCTATTAAGCTAAGGTTTGCAGCTATACTAAACGATCACTTGATATTATAGCAAACAATACAATCATATGATTTCCGATATCCACAGATATCAACCTCATCTCACCATAATCAATATGTTCAAGTTGTTAACCTCTACCTCACCAGAAGATCAGTTCAGTTTCTCACTAGCCAGGAGAGATGGCGATTCAAATCGATTGTACCAGCTGGCAAATATGCCAATCACAAACCTTGTTAGCCTGATCAGTGGCTTCTTGGGTCACCGTTAGATCTTTCTAAGTCATATTATAACGCGAGCTTGGCGGGGGCCATATTCTCGGAGACAAACCCACTTACAGGAAGTGCAGGTCCCTGACCTGACTATGGCAAAATGGTGTCTCCGCACATCCTTCCTACCTCCAGAATATGTCTATCCATGTCACACCAATTCTCGGCTCAGAAAGAACTACTCGGCTTCGCGGTCAGAACGACTTATCTGGCCAGCTATGTGACGACATCCTTCAATCTGAACTGATGTCTGGTGGCCTCAGTCCTAGTCAGCCACAAGCAGCACCGAAGACAGCATGACCTCAACCATGTCATGCGGCTCCCCGCTACCTAGCCTTGATTCTCTCATTATCATTGTGGCATGGTAGCACATATAGTCAACCATGTAAAATCCATCCCCATCAGCAATAGTCACCACCTATGCTCGCGAAGGACAGGAAATCCCTCGACTTCTACCGGTCTAAGCATGGCTCAGCATAAGATCGAACCCATCCCTTGTCTAGTAATAGTACCAGGATCATATGTAGAGTGGACAAGGTAATTATGCAACAACGGTATCAACCAACTCCTATACTTAAGTGCACAATCATACGATTTAAGAAAGACCGGTGCATTTATAAAAAGAGATAGGTGGAGGCTTAGGGATGCTCCGGGGCTTCCTTGGGATTCAACACTAAGTCAACGTTTGTTAGATGACACTCGTTCGATGAGCATCTCCGATCCAAGCACTCGATTAGTCCTTCCATCTTCGTGATTAGTCCACCACACCGCCTTGTGGTTGGTTCCGTCATCATGTCCTTCACTCCACGTGTTCATCTATCGTACCTAAATGAGATGCACAATTCACATGTTTGAATAAAAGGAAGTAATACAAGGCATTTTAATCTACCATCACTGAACCATAAGCTAACAATCACACCAAGCAAAGCAAAGTCAAAGCAATCATAATCCCACACATGCAGTTTATGGGCAGCAGGACAGCAAGCACAAGATTTAACCATAAGTCAAGCTATACACATCCAACCAGGTTGATATAACCCTTTCTGGAAAGCTATTGAAATTATCTATAACTTTGCTATTATAATCTTAAGATGATTCATTACATATAAAGGTCAAACAATACATTGAAGGCAGCTCTGTCCAGGCTTGGACAGATTCTGTCCTCACACTTCAAATAATCAAACTACGGATCTAGACCATCAAAAGGGATGATTCCAGACAATTTGGAAAGCCAATGAAATCTACTACAACTTATTTATATCACCAAGAGGTGATTCAAAGCATAAGTTGGTCAAACAAAGCAAACATTCAGGTCTGCACCGAAAACAGGCAAAACTTGACAGCAGACTTCTAAAATCTATAACTTCTAAACCATCAGGCCTATGACCATGAAAATTTAGGACAAGCTATACAATGAAGTTAGCTACAACTTTTGTATAGAACACATTTATATGCAACATTATTTTAATAGAGAAAATACCACAACAACAGGAACTACACATGCAGCCATTTTAGCAGGAATATAATTAAGTTGTTTGTTTGCTTTTAAATCAATGACACACATATATAAGCTAATTAATTAACTCCAACTATCATAAACATGATCATATAAGATTCATCTCAGACCAAAGAATATCAAGGCATCACAAGAAACATACATGGATTCACTTGTCTTTAATTATTCACTCACTACTGCATAAAAACCCATTATTTAATTATTTAAGTTATATGGTAAACTTCTCAAATGGAGTTGATATTTTCATGAGAGCTAAATAAATATAAATCATGACCAATGTAAAATTTTCATATGCTCAGGTTCTATAATTTAATTATTACAAAATAAACAAATCTATAATGCAATAAAGCATTGGAGAGCAAGTTAAATCTAAAACATCACACTTTTAGTAGAAGCATGGCCATATTATTGTTTCTCAGGTTACTACAATATCATATAAGGATAGTGGAACACCATTTTCCATTTTTACACCTATATATTATTTATAATGCATTTAAATCTACTTAATATGCACCAAAGAAGATAAATCAACAACTCAGTCATACATGCACCATAAATCATGAAATTTTAACCATACATTACACATCATACAGAGAGTCTACAATTAAATTTGCATGCCATTTGGGGCAATACAACTCTAGATACAAAAATAATAAACAAATCAGCCATTTATTTTCTATTTAATAAGATTAAACCAAAACTCCATAAAATTAGTAAACAACCTACATGTTTTATATTCTTATGAGCTAGTACATGTTATTAGGAGACTAACAAAATTGGAATCACTAGTGTTGGACTTATATTTCTCAGGATATGGCCAAAAGCAAGTTAATTGATTCCCTAAACTACTTTTTAAGAACTATTTTCTACAGCACAACAACACAAATAACATATCATATATTCCAGATCTAGCATGCAGAGCACTTCACCATGAATCTAACAAAAGAAGTTTTACTATTTTTGGAGATCCCAAACTAGAGATATGGACTTTACAAAATAAATCACAAATCTGAACATTTGGAGCAGAAATGAAACACGTGGGCCCCACATGTAAGAGATAGAGGGGCTTCTTCTTCTTCCTCCGGCTCGCTCGAGCAGAGCAGAGAGGGAGGCGGCCATCGACGGCCTCGGCCGGCTGGCCCAAGCCAGCAGTAGCTCGGCTGCGGCGGTCAGAGGCCACGGCTCCGCAACGGCAGACCCCGCCGTGGCTTTGCCCCGCGCCCGGCAGCAGCGAGCGCTGCAGTAGCACGGCACAGCACAGCTCCATGGCGAGCTGCTCCGGCGACGGTGGCTGCCACGGTGAGGAGGAGCGACCCGCCGGCCACAGCACTCGACGGACAGAACGCGGAGACGCTGTAGGAGGATGCAGGGCGACGGCAGCGCTGCAACTCCACTCCGTGCGGCCGCGGCAGAGCTTCAGCTGCCTGCAATGGTGGCCGAGCTCTCTGCTCGCGCTCAGAACGGAGGGAGGCGAGCGAGAGGGGGCGAGCAGGAGGGCGCAGAGTGAGGAGGAACTCGTAGGGGCTCTCCAAAACGCCAAAGAATGCAGACAGGAAGGGTGGTGGAGGTTGCAGGCGTCAAAAATCGAGGTGGAGCTCTGGTCCATGCTCTCCACGCGTCCTCCTTTGCAGCATTTTGTCAGACACGTGGCAGGCAACAATGTGGCGACATTGGGCGGCCGGTCCTGGCATATTCCATATAGATTCGGAGCTGATGCCCTGTACAAAAGTTGTTCCAGAACTGATGATCTGCAATTTCTATTAAGGACGCTCGGCTGTTTGACCACTGGTTTAGGAGATAATGATGTCCCAATTTGAGAGTGTCGGCAGCTTAATTAGGGTCAAAGATTGAGTGGCAAACCTTGTCAAACGGTGTCGGCTTAACCTCAACCTTGGATATGTTGTGCCCTGCAAAATTCCCTTCAACTTCTATATTTGGTCCAACTTGAGTTGCTTCACAAAATTTGGAGAAAGCAACACGTCATTGCAAAAGGGGCAGATTTCAGACTTAGAAATATTTAAAGTCCTGAAATCAGCTTTTCCTCTATCTTGTATCCACTGTTTGAGGCACTTAGAGGTTGAATTATGACTTGGTCCAAAAATAACATTTGTTGTACTCCAAAAGATATTCAACCTTTATTAAAGGTCAAACTTCATATCTTCCTCAGAAGTATAATTTCCACTTTGGTCAAAGTAATGTAATTAGAGAGCTCAAAGTAGATGTTTAGGCCATTAAAGGATTTTCTTGGCATTTGCTCAACATGAGTCCTTCATGACTTTTGTTGTAGAGTTCAAATAGAGTTGTTTGGTCAAGGTTGCAAGATTTGATTGACTTGCATGCTCATATTTCCTAAATCAATAAATCCAAACAAGCATATGATTTGCTATTTCAAGTGGATTCTTGATTTGGATCTTTATGAGACTTCTTCCAATAGTCATGGTAGATGGAGATGAATGTGAGACAGTGATCAAGATCATTTATTGACATAACTTGGTTAGGTCCACACTCGCTGGTTAGCTCGTGACTAACACCTGGGGTGTTGCATCTCGGGCCCAGTTTTCTTCTGGCGGTTGTAGGGCAGGTTACCCATGGACGGTCCCACCTACGATCAATACAGATGGAAAGTGGAAACCTCTCTTTGGAGGTCGGTTTGGGTCCTTCCATGTGGGGATGATCCTTTTGCATAGAACCCCCTCCTCTCAAGCTATAAAAGGAGGCCTCCTCTCTACACCTATTCATCAATGGATTCACCAACACAAGAGGTCACAATGTAGAGAGGAAGAGCAAGCTCCATTCCATTAGCTTCTAGCTAATTTAGTATAGGGAGTGAGAGAGGGACAAGAGCTAGAGAAAGAGCGGAGTCGAAGCAGTTCTGCCTCTGGGTGGACGAAGTGCCGGGCTTGTCGGCTCTCGATCCAACTTGTACCTCTACGATCGTCTTGCTACTTGAAGTAAGAAGTTCGCGTTCAACTTTGGTTTGATTCATTAAGCATGTTACTTTCATAAAGCTACTTGTTTGTGGGATCGTCGTTCGTCCTTTGGACGGATGCTCTAGTAAGAGGACTCCTGATAGAGAAGGATGTTCCTGTACGCCGCTAGAGTAGTAGTCGCCTTCGTAGACGTGGTATCTAGGTCAGAGTCTACCTTCGTATGTTGCGCGCGCCCACGGGCAGAGGGGTAGGTGGCAGGTGGTGACAGCCCTGTCCACTCGTACCAGCATCCTCCCACGTTCGGACGCGGAATAGCGCTGATACTGGTATCGCCTGGCAGACCAGGTGCGTCAGTGGGCCTGAAGCAAGCAAGTAGTGGGGAAGTTTCCATCGCTTATATGCGTTTGACCTTAGAAGAACCTCTCTACCCAAGCTATCCTTTCCATCTCTTCTGAGTAAACTAGTTTAAGGGACTAAGTACAAAGACCGTTCCTCTAGGAAATTACGATACCCTGAATACTTCCGGGTGAAGGCTACAACGGTACTTCCGTGCGCTTGCGGACTTTTCTGCTGACGCTAAGAAGCACCAACAAGCTTTCGAATTCTCTGTTTGTCTTTCTTCAATCAAGACTGCACTTACTGTGCTTTCTGTTGCTGAGGCATAAAGTAATAAATCTGCCCTTGTCGTTGAAGTTGTCAAAGTATGGGTTGGAGAGATATTTCATGATTTCCTCGAATGCATTTTGCTTCGAAGGTCCCCATTCGAAGTTTTTTGATCCTTTGAGTGTCTAGAAGATTGGAAGGCTTCGCTCTGCTGATTTTGAAATAAATATGTTAAGTGCAGCTTATCTTCCATGAGCTTTTGGACGTCCTTGATATTTTCTAGAACAACCATGTTTAGGATTGCTTGGACGTTATCTGGGTTTGGCTCTATTCCTTTTGCTGATACGATGCAGTCTAAAATTTTCCCTTTCTGCACTTCGAATGTGCATTTTTCTGGGTTCAATTTTAAGTTTGCCTTTCTTTGATTTGTGAATGTTTGTTGCAAGTCTTCAATGTGATCTTGTCTTTTTTATTTTAACCACGATGTCGTCCACGTAAGTGAGAACGTTGTTGTCGGTGCTAGGATTAGCGGGTGCTAACACCGGCTAATAAATTTATGATTTGTGGTCGAGGCTGCGGATGGTGTGCAAGGTGGAACATAGAGAGTTATACTGGTTCAGGCAAACCGTTGCCCTACGTCTAATGTGCAAGTCGGATCGTGTTGCCTTGCACCGGGGTTCTTGTAGTAGGGGTCACAAGCTTAGGCGAGAGAGGGAGGGGCTCCCAAGTCTCTAGTGCGCGTGTTGTGTGTTTGTGTTTTCTATGGCAGTAGGGTGTTGGGTCGACGTGAAGTCTCCCTAAGGTTGGCCCCTGCTTTCCCTTTTATAGTCACGAGGGAGAGACAGGGTTACATTCTTTTTGCTGTAGAAATAGTACTTGGCGTGGTAGTGGCCGTGAAGATCGGCGCCTGTTGCCAGTCGCGGCTTCCAACTTCGTACCTTGGAAGCATGGCCGTTGTCATTCGAGCGATTCTTCACTATTCGATGGGTGAGTTCCAAGGTGGCCCACAGTGCCGGATGTGGCTGCTGCGTGGCGTGGCGTCACGCATCGTACCTGTCACTGTTCATCCTGCATGGCATGGTGAGAGAGTGAATCACCCTTCGGGCGTTAGCCCTTGGGGCTCAGGAGCCTTTCTCCATCGGGAAGGGGACGCAGCGATGCGGTGGTAGCATTCCTCTTCGGGTTCGTTCCCTCTCGTGTGAGGTACTTCCCGAGGGGTAGGTGGGCTCGGATGGAAGATTTGCCCAATCTCCAAGGTTGGCCACACAGTCGACGCCCCCTACCCCTGTGCAGTTCACGCGCCAGGAGTATGGCATGTCGCAGTCGTAGCAGGGGAATGACTCCGCAAGTGGGGCATTTCAATGTGTTCTATCCTTGGGACGGTGCGGAGGTAGTGGGGCCATCAGATCAGCTGTCAGAGAAAGCTTGGTAGTTCGTACGACAGGCATGCGCGCGTGAGGCACAGTCGTGCTGTGGGGTCCACTCAGTGGGACTGTGTCTGTAAAGTGGTCAGAGGGGTCCCTTGGAATGCAAGATTGCTCCTGCTGACGTCAGCAAGGCTCGGGCGGATCGGAGATTTGTGCCCGAGGGGGGTTTGCGTATTGTGGGGGGCTCGGGCGAGTCGGAGGATAACGCCCTAGGTTGCTGCATACAGTGAAGGGCTCGGGCGAATCGCTAAACGGTGTGTTGGCGCAAAAAGTGGTTCCCTAAGCCCAACACACCAGCGAAGCCGGAAACGACCCTTGAAGGCAGTAGAGCTCTCGCAGATCCAGCTAGCTTCGAACCCGATCTGAGAGTTTCAGTAACACCCAAGCGTGCCAGTCAATTTGACCTACAATTGACAAGGAAACAGATATAATCAGTAACCCAAGGCGGAACTAACTGGTGAGTCCAGATAGTTCCAATTGTACGGCTCAAAGAGCCAGTATAATTGGAGATCGACTAGAAAGCTGATTCTATCATGTTATGAACCGATAGTATGATAATGAAGTAAAACGGCTATCAGAATACTCATACGAAGATAATAACATACCAGCCGATCTAATTCAGTTAATATGTATAAAAGAAAATAGATCATGTGTACAGATCTGATTTGTATATCAAACAAGCAGGGATCGGCTAAAGCTGGTCTAGAAGGCCGGCGGCTTTAGTAAATCCTCTTCGCTAAGTTCACCAAGTTTGCGTTCACCTGGTCTAACGGCCAGCGGGCTTCAACAAACCCAGCAAACAAAGTTAGACCGTTTGATATCCAAATAAGTCTATATACACGATCTATTCGTGAAAGCATAACTGAATCGGCTCTTTAGCCGATGCAGGGTCCATGAAGCACGAACGAATGCTAGCGTAGCCATAAACAAACTTCAAATTAAAGCAAGTCTAATCTAGCGACACTTGTTTGGGTTAAACCTGTTTCACCGGATGACACTCAGTTTAACTTAAACAAGGACACGAAAATAAGACTTACGATAACCTCAGAACTACAGCCGATGTGAGCATGGAACTGATCATCATGGAAAAATAAGCATAAGAAAGCATGAACGACGATCAGATTCAAGTGAATCTAAGGCCAAATCTATCAATCTTGATCGGGCAGAGAGATGTTATATTGATAAATAAACAATAAACAACAAATAACATCTTGATAACTTAATGAATCTAACTAAAT
The DNA here is from genome assembly GCA_038502445.1 of Eremochloa ophiuroides. Classification (NCBI taxonomy): domain Eukaryota; kingdom Viridiplantae; phylum Streptophyta; class Magnoliopsida; order Poales; family Poaceae; genus Eremochloa; species Eremochloa ophiuroides. The sequence continues at coordinate 36,582,191 of JAHLJS010000004.1, forward strand.
TGCCATATTTAGCTAGAGTCGATAACTAATCCATGCATGCAAACTATCTCAATCTATAGTCTGTTTACCGGATGACATTAACTAATAGATTAATCAAGCAAACAAACACGAATCGATAACTAATCCGCGCGTGAAAACCATCCTAATCTGCATCTCGTCCACCGGATGACGGTTAACACAGATTGATCGGGTAAACCAGCGTGAATCATCCTTGACTCACTGTGCTTCTCACGTCCACCGGATGACGCCAAAGAAACAGAGCTTAGCAAGGACCCTGGTCTGCCATGCTTCCACGTCCACCGGATGACGCTAAAAAGACATAGTTTAACAGGGGGTTGACGATACTTACAAGCAAGCCTGCGTCCACCGGATGACACCCAGCCTGGATGAAGTAACTCGCCGGACTCAACTGACTCTAGGGTTTGTTGGCCGGAGCCGAAAGTTGTGTTGTATTGATGTTGTTGTTTTGTACAATGGCTGAGGGCTTATATTTATACCCTGAGCGTAGATAGAGTCCTAGTCGAATTACAACTCATCAATAGATAAGGAAACTAACAAACTATCCTATATCTAAGGTAACTTGGAGTCCCACCTTCCCTTTCATAACGGACTCCGATCATGATCGCATCTTGGTGGCGCGGACTCTGGATGACGTCATCAATACCGACGCTGCACGCCTCCTGTCACCTCCACCCGATAACCGATTCACCGTGCAATCGGCTATTTTCCTTCCTTCCGCTGGACGGAATCTGCTTCCGAGATCGGCTATCTTCCTTTGGTATCGGCTATCTTCCTCTGGCATCGGCTATCGGCTTCCAGCCCAAAATTTGGTGTTAACACATGCCCCCAATTTTGGAATAAACTGGTTTATTCCGAAATTAGCGCTTGAGCCTTCAAATAGCCAAACCGCAGCTTCCCTCTCGGCGCTTCAAACTTTCGCACCAAAACGAAACCCTAAACCGTCGCAACTTCCACCACGGGCTTCAATCCACCACCGTCAGCTTCGATTCGCCGCCGTCAGCTTCGATTCGCCGCCGTCAATTCATCCCTGAGCTAATGGCGACTCCTTCCGAGGTCCCTGAGGTATCAATTTCATCGATCCGCCCCCTGATTCGTGAATCCCTCTTCAACCTCACTGAGTACGAGTTTCAAATCCAGGTGCTGAGGAATGATGTTCTGATTCCACTGAAGGACATCCCCGATACCTACTACCTGGGCCCGATGGGTGATCCGATCCCCAAAGATTTCATCATCTAAGAAACCAACCAGCTCCCATTCCGAAGCTCCATGATGGGCGCCTCTTCTTGGGCCAAATCTTTCAGAAACTGGCCAAGCGTACCTGCTGGGTGGAGGAACTGGTTCCGCTGTGTCGCGGCGAAGAAGCGCGCGGACTGGGAGATGTGCCATCTGAGCCAATGTCTTGACCTATCATTATCAGAGATGGCAAGGAATGAGCCGCTTCTGATTGCCGCCAGTCATTTTTGATCCAACTCCATGAATGCTTTTGTATTCGGAGATGGTCCAAAAACCATTACCCTGGGTGATATCCATATGCTCACCGGGCTTCAGATCACCGGATCATATGACTTCTGGGATCTCTGCTCCAGCGGCAAGAAGGACCCGTACTTCCCGAAGCTGGACACATACAAAGGGTGGAGTGGCTATATTCAACACCACCAGAAAAACTCCTCTTCTATCAGCGAGAAAGAACACGTCGCATTCTTGACCATGTGGCTTGAGAGGTTCGTGTTCTGTGGTGCCACTGCCGGACCAGCATACCCTTATCGGGTCTTAGCAGAGAAACTGGCTCAAGGGCACTCCATCCCCCTGGGCAAACTCCTGTTGGGTGCAGCATACAGGCTTATGAACTGGGTATTCAGCTCCTTGATTATAGGTGAAGAAGTGCAATGCATAACAGGCCCTTGGTGGCTAGTACAGCTATGGCTCAATCTGTATCTGCATAAGCCGGTAAGAACACAACTCCAGGGCCTCAACTTTCCATCCACCGAGAATGAGGAGGAGGACACAAAAACCAGAGGCTGTCAAAGTTTTGGTGAAGCTGCCTCTGCCATAACCATCTCAACTTCAAAGGGCAACATGCTGGAAACATTATACAGGGGCTTGGGACCAAATGTTACTACCTGGTTCCCCTACGAGGATGAAGATGAATTTCAAGCGCCCTCCAGCTTCAAATTCAACAATGGGTGCTCTGATGACGAGGCTATCAGCATCTTGAATGCAATCATAAAACCCTGTGCCTTGCCAGTAGACTTCAAGCACCTTCGGAGCGCAAGCGGCAAGGCAACTAGCTATCCTTCTTATGAATTTTATCACCCAAACATAGCAGCAAGACAGCTAGGTTTCGGCCAATTGCCCCCTCGGCTCCCTTTTTTGAATACCTTGAAACCCAGGGAGAACATTACAGAGCACCTTCAGGCTGGCAGAATTTTTCAACTCGGAGCAAACCTGCCGACATTCTCGCCGAAGCCGTGGAATCAAATCTGCATCGCTCATCAGAGTTTTGACGATTGGTGGCAGCAATGGCACGCTCACTTGTTTTGCCAAACTGTCCACGAAAAATGCAGAGCCCTGGACCCAAACTTCCAATCTCCCCGAGCAGTAAGTGTTCTCAGCCGATTCCAATAAAAACGGCTTTATTCAAACATGTTACTTAACAGATATTTCTTGCACGACCCATCATCCAATCCACCAGAGCGAGTGGAATATTATCCTCCTTGTCCGACAGCGAGGCTAGGCTCCCGAGCACCGACGCTGAGACAACTAATGCTAGGCCCTACTGTACTGACGCCCCCTTCTGCTTCAAAACGGCCAGCTGCATCTCAGCTTCAAAAGCAAGCTCCCAAGAAACGCCGTTCGATAAGAAAAGTTTAGGTACCCAATAGCATCTTCCTTTACTGCAGTATGCTCCGACTCTTAAATCCGCTTTCTATCAGGTGAATCCCCAACCAACTCAAGATACCTTGGGAGAGAAACAGGCCAAGAACTACCAGAATCTACCGGCTATGAGGAGTCAGCTGCTCAAGAAGAAGGGATCCAGGAAGAAGGAGCCAAAACTCAGGTGCTACTCATTGGGCTTTTCTTTCCTCAACACAAATGTCCTAATTGACCAAATCTTCTTTTCAAAAATACAGCCGAACAGCCCTTCCGACGATGTCTGGGCGAACCTTGAAGAAGAGGAGTTGCCCCCTGAGAGGAATCCAGGTAACTCCTATTCGGCTGTTAGCAATTATTCTTGCTTCCATACTGCTCTTACTTCTGGTCTGCAGAAACCCAATTGCCCGAGGCAGTGACAGCCGAGGATCCGCATGCCGCAAGAGACACAACTACCTTAGTCGAACAAGCAACATCGGCATCAACCCTACAACCTTCAGGCCTCATTCAGGTATCCCATCTCTGCCAGAAAACAATTAATCTATATTGTACCTTTTCTGATGAGAGAATGTATGTATTGTAGGCACCGAAGCCTTCGTCTCCCGGCTATTCGTTCGACATAGAAGAGTTCTGTGATAGAGACGAACTGGCCTCCTCCTCCGAGAGACTTTCAGAGCCAGACTTCAACAATCGGCTAAGTGCACTGCTACCCCATCTAGAGGGTGATCTAGTTGCTCTGGCCTCGAATCCCGGACTGATCGATCAAATAATGGAACTTGTCCAGCAGCAACCCAATCTGACAGCCTTGAAATCCCTGCAAAGACTCAGTGATCTTAAAGTTGCAGCATCAGGGATTATCACTGCTCATGAGAACCTGGCAGAGCTTGAACAGCTGAGGAGCAACAAATCGGTCAACAGACAAGAGGCCACCGGATTAGCCGATCCAGCCAGGCTGCTCAAATCTTCCATCAGCACGGCCGAAACAGAACTGGAGACATTGAAAACAAGACGAGACCAGCTGAGAAAAGAACCGGAAGCAGTTGAGTCGGCTATCAGTGAGCGCGAAATCACCATCTCCACTAGCACGATCGAGCTCTCGCAGAAAAAGAAGGAAATCAGCAGCTTGGTCATTGCAGGCAGGAAGACATGCCAATGCCTAGACCTGTTGCAGTTCACTGAAAGCCGAGATCAACAATTGCTGCAAGCCGGCCACGCGCTCTGTGCCGAATTAGTAGAACTGATTCGATCCTTATTAACTTTGTAACATGATGGGTGTGCTGCTTGGCATGTTCTTTTCTATTTGCAACTCTGTCTTCGTGCTGTTTCACCCTGAATTTGACAATTTAGCCTGATCTGCCTTTTCTTTTACACCTTAATACTGGCTTTGTCCTATTTCGAATTGACTTTGTTCAGCCTGATATGTTTTTGCATGCGAATCGGCTTTCAGGCCTGCTTCTTAGCATCGGCTTTATTCTGCTTTCCCTTAGAATTAATCCCCTCAGCCAGATTCACTACGAATTGGCTTGTGGGTACTCACAATAGGATCGGCTAAACAGCCTGACCCAAAAAAGCTAATCGGCGTGCAACCATTGATGGCGGCGTTTCGTCTCCCTGATTTGGCAACTGTTCCGGATTCAAGAAATGCGGATTAACTGCAACCTAAAATCCGCCGTGCCGTCTCACTTGCCAAAGGAACCGCCTCGGTGCCCGTGTTTTCTTATAAATCGTTGGCAGACTTGAGGCAATATCACACGCCATCGTATCCGTCTCGCCGACCAACTCTTTCGGCCGCCTCCTTGTATCTACTTCGCTTCCGCTTTCTCAATCCTCGTTCACGACCATGGCCGGCGATGGAGACCATGGGAAGCGCCCGGCGTCTGAGCCCGCCGACGGCGATGAGATGGAACGGAGCATCCGCTGCATCTGGGCCAGCGTCGCCCGAATCGAGCAGACATTAGGGTAAGTTCAACCGTCAGCCTACCATCTCCTCGTTGTCTCTGTCTGATTTGATCCGTTTTCGTAGTCACCAGCCATCTCTCGTCAGCGGCATTGCTGGCTCCTTAGCCGGCCTGAACACCCCTGCCCCCGGCGCTGTTCTCCCTCGGGCAGCCCCGGCGGATGGTGACGCCGTTCCTGCAACTGGGGCGGTCACCCCGGAAACCCCCGCCGCTGGTGACGCCGCCGGGCCCTCTACTCCTGTAAGGGCTCCAATCAGGCGTATGATGCAAGTCAGCGGACGGGGAGTCCATAGCAGGTACCTTATTCTCCCTTTTCGCCGATCTTAAAATCTGGCTAAATCTGGATGCCTGATCTGATGGTTCTTTTCAGCCAACGTCCCCCGCTCCATCTGCCTTCCGGCGCACCGATCGGCGCCAGTTCCTCGATGCGTCGCACGGCACCACAACCGAACTTCCCTCACTGCTCCGGCTCGCAGCACCACCTTCGGAGCGGAATCGAACTCGGAGTCATCTTCGAGTTCCCGCGACTCCTGCACCGCCGCCGACGGCCTGCCACTTCCACCATGAGATGGTGCGGTACCGCAATCTCTACTCCGAGGCTACCAAAGAAGCCGGTCGGCTGGATAAGGAGAATGAGGACCAGGCCGTCGCGCTCGTTGCCGCCCGCATCGATTTGGCGGAGGCGCAGGCCAACCTCTCGGAGTTGCAGGCCGCCGTGGCAGGTAATCTCTTGCTTTGTCCAATGGTGTGCGCAGCGCGTTTTCCAACACTGACCTTCCTTGTTTATGCAGCCCTGACGGCGCAGCTGCATGAACTACGCGTGGCTGCGACGAGCGTCACCAACATCCTCCGCGCATGGGGGCAAACGCAGGTGGAGCAGCTTGCGGACGTATACCACCGCGTCCTCCAGGTGGCGATGAGCGGCATCCGTCACGGTGCCGCGGGAGCTCTGGCCGCCGCCCAGATCAACTCCGGCATCGTGCTGGAGAACGTCGAACCGGGGATCCGGGCAGGCCAAGACATGGAGGAGTTCGGCACGCTGATGGTCGCTTTCGTCCCTCATGCCGACGGTCTTTCCGTGTCCATCAACGCCAAGGACGTGATCCGGCATGGCGTTAATAATCCAAACTAGATTGTATTAGGCATTTTGATGTATATGATACTTCTGAACTCGTTATGCCCGAAACAATCCACTTTGCAAGACTGTATATTTTGCTTTTATTTTTTGCTCTAAAGGCGATGCTTATCGCATCGGCTGTTACACCCCATCGAGGGTATTTTATTTTTGTGCTAAGGGCGACTCGTTACTACGATGTCGGCCATTTTTGTCCTGAAGGCGACCCCCTTGCACGGCATCGGCTGTTAGAGCCAGATTCACATGAATCGGCTATCACCCCCCAACTGGGATGCTAGGGTAGTACTTCTTCAGATGCTTCCCATTGATGGCTCTGGCGAGTCTCTATCCTTCTAAATCTTCAAGGATGTAAGCATTACCCGGGGCGCATTCCACCACCCGATACGGGCCTTCCCAGTTTGGCGACCATTTACCGAATCGGCTATCTTTTGTACCAATAGGCAGAATGACTTTTAATACTAGCTCTAATTCAGTGAAGCTCTTGCTTCTTACCTTAGTGTTGTAATACTTGGCCACCCGCACCTTGTTCTTTTCAATGTATTCCAAAGCCCTAAGCCGATGACAGTGCAAATCTTCTAAACTGTCCATCATAATGTCTTTGTATTCACTGGCTTGTAAGCTTGTTTTGCAATGTGACGCACCGTATCTCAGACTGAATCTCCCATGTCAAGACGGCAGCGTGTCCATAGACTAGCTCATAAGGTGAAGCCTTGATCGATCCATGTTGTGCCATGCGATATGCCCATAGCGCCTCGCTTAGATGCAAATACCATTTTCTGGGGTTCTGCTCAATCTTTTTCTTGATGACCTTGATCAAAATTTTATTTGAGGCTTCTGCCTGTCCGTTGGCTTGGGCATAATACGGCGATGAATTATAAATCTTGATGCCCATGTCGTCGGCAAAGATCATAAACTCCTCTGAAGTGAACATTGTCCCCTGATCGGTTGTGATTGTCTGAGGTATGCCAAACCTGTAAATAATGTGCTCCTTTACAAATTCGATCACGTCAGCTGAAGTGGCATTCCTCAAAGGAATGGCTTCTACCCACTTGGTGAAGTAATCAGTCGCCACCAGAATCCATTTGTGACCCTTGCTCGATGGTGGGTAGATTTGGCCGATTAGATCGATACCCCATCCTCTAAACGGCCATGGCTTGATTATAGGATTCATAGCAGAGGCTGGAGACTTTTGTATATTTCCAAACTTCTGGCATTCTTGACACCCTTTATAATATTTGAAACAATCTTCCAGCATCGTAGGCCAATAGTAACCAGTCCTCCTGATGATCCACTTCATCTTGTGAGCCGATTGATGTGCACCGCAGACTCCATCGTGTACTTCGCTCATCAGCTTCACTGATTCCTCTGTCCCCAGGCATTTGAGCAACACTCCTTCGACAGTCTTGTAATACAACTGACCATCCAGCAACACGTACTTGGTGGCTTTGTACCTTAGCTTTCTGTTGACCCGTTGTGAAGGATTTGCCAGGTAACCTGCTATCTCGCCCCTCCAATCATCAGCTGATTGCTCGCTGTTACAAATCTCCTGCATCGGCCGATAACCCGATGCGTTCTGCGCCAGCCGATTAGCTTCCTGGTTTTGGGCCCTGGGGATGTGACAGAGAGATACCGTCATGAACTTCTTGATGAGAGGCTGGCACTGATCATAATAGCCTCTGAGTATCTCGTCTTTACACTCATATAAGCCGAGCAATTGGTTGATGACTAGTTGTGAATCGCCAAATACTTCAACTGCATCGGCTTTTGCTTCATGCAGAAGCTGAAAACCTTTCCACGCGGCTTCATATTCAGCCTGATTGTTTGTGACAATTGGCCCGATCTGGAAAGCAGACTCAAAGCGCACACCCCGCGGCGAGATGAGCACTACTCCGGCGCCACCACCTTGCTTGCACGAAGAGCCGTCGAAGAACATAGTCCATGGCGCTATATCCGCTACATTAGCCGATTCTCCGCGATGCTGCGTGATGAAATCGGCTATCGCCTGGCCTTTGACTGCCTTAGCCGATTCGAACCTCAAGTCAAACTCTGAGAGCGCCAGGATCCATTTGCCGATCCGACCATTTAAAATAGGCATCGAAAGCATATGCTTGATGACATCCTCCTTGGACACCACCACACATTCCGAGGCAAGCAGGTGGTGCCTCAACTTGGTGCATGAGTAGAATAGGCACAAGCACAACTTCTCGGTCGGTGTGTATCTTGTCTCAGGGTCAAGGAGCCGCCTGCTCAGGTAGAAAACTGCTCTCTCTTGCCCTTCAAACTCTTGAAAAAGGGCCGATCCAATAGTATGGCTTTCGTCCGTCACGTACAACTTAAAAGGCCTCCCTGTCCATGGTGTACTAAGACAGGGGGAGTCTTCATGTATTCTCTGATTTCGTCAAAAGCCTTCTGTTGCACGTCACCCCATTTGAACTCTTGATCATTCTTGAGCTTCAACAATGGCGAGAACGGCAGCACCTTCTCTGATAAGTTGGCGATTAACCTTCTGATAAAGTTAATCTTACCAAGCAAAGACTGCAATTCCTTCTTGTTGGTTGGAGGTACAAGCTCATCAATCGCCTTCTTACTCTTACTGCCGATCTCTATCCCTTTGCGGTGGACCATGAATCCTAGAAATTCGCCAGCCGACACGCCGAACGCACATTTGTTAGGATTCATCTTCAAACCATGTCTCCTTGTGCACTCCAGAGTGGCCCTCAGATCGACCAGGTGATCTTTATTGCTCTTGGATTTCACCACCACGTCATCTATATAGATTTCAACGATTTTGCCGATCAACTTGTGAAATATATAATTCATAGCTCTCTGATAGGTTGCACCGGCATTCTTCAAACCAAACGTCATGACCACCCATTCAAACAACCCAAGCGCACCAGGGCACCTGAAGGCGGTCTTTGGGATGTCTTCATCAACCATAAAAATTTGATTATAAGCAGCATTGCCATCCATAAAGCTAATAACCTGTTGCCCAGCAGCCGAGTCTACCAACATATCAGCTATTGGCATAGGGTAGCCATCCATCGGTGTAGCTCTATTTAAATCCCTGAAGTCAATACAGACTCGCAATTTACCATTTTTCTTGTACACAGGGACGATGTTCGATATCCACTCAGCATATCGGCAAGCTCGAATGAACTTGGCTTCTTACAGCCTCGTGATTTCGGCCTTAATGTTGGGCAGAGCGTCTTCTCTAAACCGACGTGGAGGCTGTTTGTGTGGCTGAAACCCTGGCTTGATAGGTAGCCTGTGCTCAACAATAGATTTGTCCAATCCAGGCATCTCATAATATTCCCAGGCGAAGCAATCTTTGTACTCCTTCAGCAGTTGAATCAGCTCCTGCCTGAACTCCGGGTCTAAGTTGGCGGCAATAAACGTCGGCCTTGGCCCGTCGCCGGGTCCAACATCTACTTCTTCGAGCTTGTCGGCCGACGTGAATCCTTGCCTCAACTTACCCTCTGTGCCATCGATCAGATTCTCCATTTAATAAAAAGACTCAGAGCCGATTGCCCTGATCGGCTGTTGACTCTCATCGCTGACCCTGATGGAGCCTTCTTCCCAAACCTTGCCAGGGAAACAATCATGATCCCCAGCTTCCCAGTATGTGGCATCCGCCGTCGCCACGCTGACCGAGTCGTCGGCCGGGACCACTTCGACCTCATCGCCATGCCACTGAATGAGACACTGATTCATGGTAGATGGCACGCAGCAGTTGGCATGGATCCTGTCACGTCCGAGCAGCAAGTTGTAGGCACCCTTACTGTCGATCACGAAAAAGGTAGTAAGCAGTGTCTTCTTCCCCACTGTCAGTTCAACGTTGATTGCCCCCCGAGTGTTGGAAGAATTACCCCCAAAATCCTTGAGCATCAGATCGGTTTCTATTAGATCATCGGGACCCTTGCCTAGCTTGCGGAGTGTAGTGTAGGGCATGAGATTGACAGTGGCACCACCGTCCACCAGCATCTTCATCATGGGCATGCCGTCGACATAACCTTTGAGATAGAGGGCCTTCAGATGTCGATTCTTGGCCGGCTTATCAAAAGTAGCTTGCTGTGCGAGCACTAACTTGGCCACTCCTTCTTCTGATCCCGAATCGTCTGAGTCGGAATTGGTATCGTACTTCTTGGCTCTAAACTCTGCAGGTAGCACAAACACCATCTGTGCATCGGCTACAGCCTTTCCATTATTTTGTGAAGGCTTCTCGCGCCACACCTGTTTGGCGCGCCCCTCAGCCTGGAGCTCCCTGTTCCTGAGCCGCTGCACCCGGCGCCTTTGGCTTCTAGTTAGATCCCCCGGGCACCACTGGTTCTCTAGCCAAACCGGCTGTCGGCGTTCAACTACCGCCTCATCAAGCCAATCGCGCAGGTCCCTTTTTTCACGCCGATCCTGCGAGCTATGGGGGCTCCCCAGCCTCTGGTGCACGGACCGGCGGTTGACCTGGGACTGCCTGTACTCTCGGTACTGATCGCTGCATTCTGGACAGTTGCGCAGCGTTGGCAGTCTCAAGCCTTCGTTCCAGCAGTGTCGGAAGAATGGGTAATGCCAGTGATCCTCCTCACCTTCCCGGTGGCGAGCCATTTCTTCATGATAGCGCGCCTCTTCTTCCTCGCGGAGCCACCTGCGGTACTCCTCTTCTTCGCGCTGCAGCTGCCTCTGATGATCTTTCTCTTTCTGTCACCGCCACTTGTTTAGAAGGTGCTGGTGCATGGGCCTCCTACTCTTGGTGCCGCTGGACTCTCCTTGCTCCAGCCGCCTCTGGTTCTGCTCCCTCCTTCCTTTGATCAGCGCTAGCTCCTCAGCTGTGATCTGTGCATCAGTATCAACTGAGGAGTTCTTCTTGGCCCGTTCGGAGGTTAACACCTTTACTTTGGTCAGAGGGTTTGCGATCTGGACCATGTTCTGCCTCTTCGGGAATGGGAATTTGTCGATCTTCATCTTCCCCTTGGGAGGGGCCTCAAATTTCAACAGGCCGCGCCTAATAGCATTCTGGATTGCTGTTTTGAAATTGCGGCAGTTGTTTGTGGAGTGTGAGGTGAGGCCGTGGTACTGGCAGAACGGTTTCCCCTGCAAATCTTCAGGAGACGGCTTGACGTAATCAGCCGGAAAGGTGATGTGGCCCACACTGACTAACAGGTCGAAGAGCTTGTCCAGCTTGCGGGTGTCAAAGTCGTATTGATCCTCCGCGCTCCAACCCTTCGGCACGGCCATGGGCTTTGTACCCAATTTGAGCTCAACAGCAGCCACTTCTTCATTCTCCCTATCCTCTGAGTCGGAATTACAGACGTAGGCTGACTGCTTGTATTTTGATTCCTTCTTAAAGCTTTGGGCCTGTTGTTCTAATGCGGCCACCCTCTGCATCACCTCGCTGATGCTGTTGAAGTTGGTGCCCACCAGCTTCTCTTGGACGTGTGGGAGCAGTCCACTGACCACTATCTTGGTGAGCTGTTTGTCGTTCAGGTTCAAAGAGTAGCACATGTTCCTGGTCTCCCTGAACCGCTTGATGAAAACCGATCCAAGTTCATTCGGCTTTTGGCGCATGTTGGTGAGATCTGTGATGTCTTTCTCCCCGGTGCCAGAGAAGAAGTAATTATGGAACTTGGTCTCCAGATCTTCCCAACCTTGAATCGAGCCAGGCTCCATGGACGCGAACCAGCTAAACACCGGCCCTGTCAGTGATAGCGGAAAGAGCCGGAACCTGTGAGCTACCTCATATGAAGCTTCGCCGAGCTAGGTCAGGTAGCGGCTAATGTGTTCCATGGTGGTGATGTCGTCCTATCCACTGAACTTGGAGAAGTCGGGTAAGCGATACCTGGGCGGCAACGTCACTCGATCGTACCACTCGGGGTAAGGACGTCTATACTTGATTCCAGTCCCGGTCTTTGGCTGCAAACCGAACGTATCACGGAGCATGGCACTCATCTGCTCCAGCAGCTGATTGTTGGGCGTCTGGGCCTACCTCGGATGCGGCGCTGCCTGAAGGTCTTGATATGTGATCCCCTCATGGTATCCGGGAGTTGGGTGGGCCGTGTCTGCCGCCGGCGCATTTCTAGCCGTCGGGTTCACCGCTGATGAGTTCATCGAGTTCACCGTCTGCCCAGTGGCCTGCATGAAAGCGGCGAGCTCCTCCGGAGTATGATCTTTGTATAATCTGGGAGAAGCTGCTATGTTTTGAACCGAACCGGCCGCAGTGGCACCTTGCACTGGCGTTTTCGGCTGGCTTACTCCCAATCCTGCCACTTGAGAACGGTCTTCATGATGTTATAGAATGTTTGCAGGAAGGATTTGTGGTGGTGGCCGACTGCTGAATAGGCGGCCTCCTAGGTCGCTTCTTCCAGCATCTATTTGAGGTCGGCCTTGCACTCCTCTTCAGATTTATCAGAATGGCCGTCCATGATCCACCTTGGGAATGCATTCTTCTTCACTATGGAGCCATCACGCTGCTTGCTGAATGAAAGCAGGCAGGCATCAGCGAATTCTTCAACAATCTTGTTCAGCACTGCCGCGTCCTCCTCGCTGAGATCTTCGACCCTGACCCTGAGGACACCGTCATCTCTGGAGGATCCGTCTGCCGCAGTCTTCCCTTTTGCCATGGTCTTCAGTGAATGGTCCCACCAGGCGTGCCAAAAAGTGTGTTGGCACAAAAAGTGGTTCCCTAAGCCCAACACACCAGCGAAGCCGGAAACGACCCTTGAAGGCAGTAGAGCTCTCACAGATCCAGCTAGCTCCGAACCCGGTCTGAGAGTATCAGTAACACCCAAGCGTGCCAGTCAATTTGGCCTGCAATTGACAAGGAAACAGATATAATCAGTAACCCAAGACGGAACTAACTGGTGAGTCCAAATAGTTCCAATTGTACGGCTCAAAGAGCCAGTATAATCGGAGATCGACTAGAAAGCCGATTCCGTCATGTTATGAACCGATAGTATGATAATGAAGTAAAACGGCTATCAGAATACTCATACGAAGATAATAACATACCGGCCGATCTAATTCAGTTAATATGTATAAAAGAAAATAGATCATGTGTACAGATCTGATTTGTATATCAAACAAGCAGAGATCGGCTAAAGCTGGTCTAGAAGGCCGGCGGCTTTAGTAAATCCTCTTCGCTAAGTTCACCAAGTTTGCGTTCACCTGGTCTAACGGCCAGCGGGCTTCAACAAACCCAGCAAACAAAGCTAGATCGTTTGATATCCAAATAAGTCTATATACACGATCTATTCGTGAAAGCATAACTGAATCGGCTCTTTAGCCGATGCAGGGTCCATGAAGCACGAACGAATGCTAGCGTAGCCATAAACATACTTCAAATTAAAGCAAGTCTAATCTAGCGACACTTGTTTGGGTTAAACCTGTTTCACCGGATGACACTCAGTTTAACTTAAACAAGGACACGAAAATAAGACTTACGATAACCTCAGAACTACTTATGTCTCAACTAGCACCGAACGCACAACATGTAACGAACAAGATTGATAATGAATTAGCCGATGTGAGCATGGAACCGATCATCATGGAAAAATAAGCATAAGAAAGCATGAACGACGATCAGATTCAAGTGAATCTAAGGCCAAATCTATCAATCTTGATCGGGCAGAGAGATGTTATATTGATAAATAAACAATAAACAACAAATAACATCTTGATAACTTAATGAATCTAACTAAATTGCCATATTTAGCTAGAGCCGATAACTAATCCATGCATGCAAACTATCTCAATCTATAG